>CM051036.1:33298225-33809225 GCA_027627225.1 Congeria kusceri
CGGCACCCAGTGTGGGAAGTCTTTCACCGACCGGTACCTTCTCAGAGCCAACGAAAGGGCAGAAAGAAAGGAAGATTATGCATCCTGCAGTGTTAGTCAGATAAAATGTAGGGAACACATGTCGTACATAAAATTCGCAAGTTATAAAAAAGTTAACAAAATAAGCTTTATACATATACTATATATATCAGGGAGCATATGTAGCCATATCTTTGCAATTTTTAAATCACGAGGTTTTCATCCTAAATCGACTTTCACAAGGATTGTTTCTGTATCTACGGGGGGTATTCGTATTATATAACATTATTAATATTATATCATTATTGTATCGATACATTTCTGTACTAACCAAATGTATTGTGGCAGATATTTTAATTTTTCCTAAAATCCTTAGGCTTCAGTCCCATCATCAGCCTTAAAAAAGAGACAATTAGAAAAAAATATTTGTTATGAAGTATGGGCCATACCTTTACCTAAACCAGATACATGTAGTTTTAATAAGGCTAAAAAATATTATGTTTGTTTCAACATACCCACAAAAATTAGGGCAGATAGGTAGGGATTTATTTTTGTGTATTATTTTTTTATTTGGTAAATGGTCAACTTTAAGATTCTAATACAAAATGAAACATACCGGTAATATCTTTATACATTGTTTTTAAGTGGATGCTGTCAAACCAAAACATTTATTTATCCAAAAACATTTCATTATTGGAAAAAAGTGACTAAAACAACAAAAAATATCTGACAAACTCGACAAAATGTTCTAGGGTCGGGGCATTTATTGAGGGTAGGTCGGGTAACCTGAAACAAAAATATTTTTTTACGCCTAAGTAACTCTCTTAATTACAATTAGAAGCTTCCGACCGTGGTTAATTAACAACGTCGAGCACGTCACCAAGGTACCACCCAGCTCCCAGATTAAATGTTCAGATAAAGTGATATATAAGGCAATATACGGTACACAAGTGACACGCCAGCCGTTTACTGCTTGTGTAAGATCAAAGCACAGTCCCGACAAAGTAATTTTAAAAAAGGCAATTTACGGTATACTTATTGACACGGCAGCCCTTTACAACTTGTGTAAGATCAAAGCCCAGCCCGAAAATGATATCGCCGGGCTCAGCTGGGGAGGTGGGGGAGGGGGGGGGGCTGGAACCCAAAAGCCCGGGCCCGAATCCGTGCCTGCTGATTTTATGTGATTAAATTTTTTTCGTATTGATATATAAATATATTCATATTCTCTTCCTGCTCAAAACAGAACTGGTAATAGAGAAATAAGGAAACAGACATAATAAAAATATATGGTTTCGTGTAATATTATTATTATTATTATTAGTAGTAGTAGTAGTAGTAGTAGTAGAAGTAGTAGTAGTAGTAGTTGTTGTTGTTGTTGTAATCTGACAAAAAAACATATTTGATAATAACATCACATATCATAATTATGGAAGCGGACATGAAACAACATCGTGACACACTATGAAAATAAAACTCTTCAAATCTTTATTCTTTATTTTCAGTAACGATACAAATGCATGAAAGCAACATATTAATGTAAATTATGAAGCTGGTATGCAATAACCTGTTTTGTATTCCACACATAGCATAACAGATTTGTGACCCACTCATAGCAATATTTTATTTTCTGAAAAAAATCGGCATCAGACGTATGTGAGCAAACATACTTTTTGTGCTGTTTCTATGGTAAGAATTACAGTATCCGCCCTACGTTTGGCATCTTCAGCAGCAAATGAAATTTATTGACGATTAAACAAAACAAATTCCACATATAGCCTGTCAATTTATGTTTGAAAAGATGCGCGGTTGCAGTTTTTGAAAAAAATTCTAAATTAATCTGCCAGAAACTCTAATATAATGGTGTATTTCTATTATGACAGAGCACTCGTCTTTATTTCGTGAAAATCGGTTCAGAATTAATAGAGAAATTATATATATATATGAAGCGAGGGATTGTTTTCGGTGGAATGACCCACACAGAAAAATAGATCACGTGGTACAGGCACCGTGTTTAGTCTGACGCCAGTTTTTCATCAAAACGGACAACACATTTGTATAGTCAGTTTCATGAGCAATGAGTGTGCTCTTGATAAAAACAAAACATCTGTAGAGATATAAAACAATAAGTAAGTAAGTAAGTAAGTAAGTAATTCTTTTATTACTGTGACATGTGCATACAACTGAGTAAACGAGCATATACAAAGCAAAAATGTAAATTGAGCACCCGGCCCAGTGGACCTATATGTCACCATCAATAAATATGTGATTAAATTTCGTTCCATATAAATATTTACAAAATACTTTATCATAAGCATGATATGGGCAATAATGAATATAGACATGGATATTGATACAAACAAATATTCATATATTACTATGAAATAATGGGATAATAACAAGTATGATTTATAAGTAAATGGTATTTCGCCTATGTAAATACGCTTTCACAATGAATTTGGCTGTTATCCTGGGGTGCAATGTTAATAACATTTTTAGTGTTTCCTCACAGTTATCTGTTGACAGTACGCTATAGTGTTACTTATAGTGCTGGCCCTAATGTCATCGTACAGAGAGCACTCTAGCAAGAAGTGTGATTCACTTTCAACTGTTTCAGAGTCACAAAATCGACATAGCCTGTCTTGGGGGGATTCACCTCAATATCATGCAGGAATACTTTCTTCGTGAGTCCTGTGTCGTCCATGTCGATAAGCCTAGTCCCGAACCTCAGGGCACACTGCCAGCGCCTGTAGACACTTGGTATCCAGCCCGTGTCACCGTGGATCGCTAGCGTAGGGGCGAACCTGTGGACGCCCAGGAAGTAGCGGAGTGCTTTGTTCTGTATGTTGTCAATGCACTGAAACTGCTTAAGTCCCCTAACTGCAGCACTATCGGTGTAACACAACTTTTAAAAAGTTTCTCAATTGCCTGAAATCCGAATTCTTTCAAATTATGGATTTTGCTGATGATCGCTCCGAGCGCCCGTCCACCGCCCTTCGCAAGTGACTCCGCGTTAAATGTGTAATTGTTCATTTCATGAAAAATCACTCCAAGATACTTATATTGTTCTACAGTCTCTATGGTGTTTTCTCCAACTTTAAACCCAAAGTCAGACCGGGGTGTGCGTCCTCGCCGGAAGTGCATACACTTAGATTTCGATGTATTGATCGAAGCTATGGAGTGCATCCACATCCACATCCCTATCCACATTACACAAGCTATGGAGTGCATCCAGCATCGCCTGCAGTTTGTGTTCCGCGTCCGCCACGAGCACAATGTAGTCTGCGTATAGGAGGAGTGATATCCGAACCTCGCCCATGCTAATACCAAGGTCGAATAAACAATATTGATATGCATATGTCTGAATCTAAGTTCTAGAATCATGTTTGAGTATTAGTTGTTGCACACTTTGACCGGATTATGTTAGTTATTTAACGAACCCGCAGGGCGGGATTAAATAATTGACATATTGAGGTCAAAGCGTGGTATAAGTGTTTTAAACCTTATTTACCAATTATATCGCAACGTTCTACGATGCCGATCCCAATGGGCAGTTCCTAGACATCATGTGATGTCTGACTTGCTTGGTATGCGTGTCATTTCAAATTTAGCGCTGTCGCACGAGTCCACTCAGTGCAATCGCTCATTGAAATGAGTAGAGTGCGTATAAATTACAACTGGATGTCAATATACCGCACGCTACTTATTGCACGATGATATTGCATATTAGTCTCCGCCCACCAATTACCGTTCTGATATCACAGTTGTTGAATACCGAAAAACAAAGAAAACTTTTTGAAATATGGTATAAATATTGAATGTTTAAGTTCTATAGTGTGTATATAATTATGTAACATCATATGGTCATGCGTAATATGTATTCTTTTTATTTATCAAATGTGTTCTATGTAAATGTGAAGCGCAATAGAATATTATGAGGCGCATCGTGGGAAAACCGGACATAATGCATGTGCGTAAAGTGTCGTCCCGGATTAGCCTATGCAGTCCGCACAGGCTAATCCAGGACGGCACTTTCCGCCTACAGTGGATTTATGTTTAGAAGAGACTTCATTGAAACAGAAAATACCATAAAAGCAGAAAGTGCCGTCCTGGATTAGCCTGTGCGGACTGCACAGGCTAATCCGGGACGACACTTTACGCACATGCATTAAGACCGGTTTTTCAACGACGCGCCTCTTATATATTTTTACGCTATACAAATGCCATGTATTTGCATTTGTATTTGTCTTGTGTTGCCAGTCGTTGAACTCGTTAACGACGACAATTCCGAAAGTTTCCCCGTCTGTTATGTAACGCATTGACCATATCTTTATTTATAATAGTATATGTTGGTCCCGACTGCTAACAAACCAATGTTCTGCTCCTGTACTATATTTGTAACGGAGCCATTGACGGTGTTCCAAATGTTCCCTCTGATAACGATACACACACAGTACACGAATGACGAGAGTACAAGCGGCTTTAGTGGGTCAGAACACTGAGTCAGTCAGTCTAGTTATTCCTTAGATTACCAAATTGACTTACTTGATTAACCATTGGCATGTAATTGGTAGAAACTGTCAGGAAACTGTCAGTGGTTGAATGGAGCATTTTGTTGATTTATATGGTTGAAGTTAGCAAGAAATTGTACTTCGTAAGATAATCGGTTCAGTTCTGTACGACAATACAGCAGTACCATCGGAAGCAACACATTGACAAGGTATGGTGACATGGATACCGGAAGAACTGCAGTTTCCATCTCATATAAAAATAATTAAGCGTGTGACCTCTTTTTTCCTGCGTTTCTTTGTCCATTAAAACCAACGACAATCCTGACGGTTAAACCCGTATCTCTTATACAAAGAATCTTTCTGCGTTCAAGGTGCATACATGTTGTAATATAATTGAGAAAGGACAATAAATAAATAAGGAAACAATATAATAAATGTTATTTTAAACAGACTATTATTTAAAATAATGAATACAAATATATCGGATACAATGTATTCTGTATTAATGACTGATGAACGTTCATTAGAGGCTACTTGAGTTGATTTAATCTCTTAATGATGTGAACAATAGAAGCTTGTTGCCATATTCAATCACACAGTTGATCGCTGGAGCGAACTGGTTTAGAATGTACCCCGTGTAGCGATTAATAATTGGATTAAAATGTTTTCTTCTTTGGAAAGGCAAATGCTGTTTATTGAAAAATATTGCCCTTTATGAAAGGGTGTGGTCGTCAGAAAACGCTGTTGCTAGGCAATGCCGACTTCTTTGATTGAAATAAACCTCGTAATCTGTATGTAAACTTCCATTGTAACAGGGAATCCAAACTAGTAAGTAAACATTTTTTGAATAATGTGAAAAATTCGTGGACACTTCACTTCGTTCAAAATTCAAGAACAAGTACATATGCGGATTAGAGTGATGCGTAAGTGCTTAAATTTACTTCCTATCATTGTCCATTATTGTACATGTATATTGTATATCTCACTTAAACATATGCTCCCTGTTTCCAATGTTGTGTTCTTTTTTATTTGTTGCAAGTCATCAAACGAGCCCTTTCTCATAATTTTTCCTTTTAGTCAATTACATATTTTTCGATATCTAACTCAAAAGTAACTAAGAACAATGACAAAATGTCGGCTGTCATAAAACGTAAAAAAGCTTACTTTTGAGACCTCTAGTACACAGTCAATTATCAGAGTTTTCCCTTTGCGCACCAGAAAGACATACAAATGAAGAATGTTCCACACAGAAAACTGCACTTTCATTAAAGACTCTTCTATATCGACTCGCCTAACTAAATGTCCCTTTTGCCACATGCGACATACTGATTCTTGTCGTTCGGACTTGAACTGTCCTTCTGCATTTCGAAACTAGTTTATGTCACTGAAATATTTTAGTTATATTTCTTTATATTAGTTTTTTAGGCTAATGCTGTAATTATTGATATAGCACCTATATTGGCGTTGGCGTTGCGTAGGTCGAAAGGTGTTATTTTGGCAAAAGCAAAGCAATATTGTTACGGGCCTGCGCTTTGATGGTTTGATGTTATTCTACTGACAACCGCCCGCAATTATATCGTTGCGTAACTAAGAAAATTTAATATGATGTCGATGTGTTTCCACGAAAGCAATGTTTATAAAAGAGTCATGTGTAACGTTCAGACAACAATTTATTCAGTTGCAGATATGAATATAGTTTAACTTTGACATATATGAAACGTTAGATTTGGTCATTAAATATTGGTTAAATGTAACCGCCATCTTGTCAACATTTATAGTAGGGTGGCGCCTATGAAAAATGTCGATCAGTGATCTCCCTTTTATGCAGACAGTCAGTCACAGCGTTGTTTTCGCACAAAGACAAATAACTCGAGAAAACTCTTATAAAAGCTTACAAAACCAGTGTTAAATATACGTATCAAGTTATATAAATCATGGAATAATACTTTAAAATAGATATACAGTAATGAACACTGAGTGTTATTTACTTCAACAGATCTTCAAGACGGATATAAATTCACGTCCACTCAAGTTTCGAACTTAAGCTCAACTGCCTGCTATTCTGCCTTATTGTCGAACGAAAATATGCCCAAAGAAGGTCAGTGGCCATATATCTGGGCACTAACGGCCAAACATGGCCGGCCACGTGACTGACCAAATATTTGGTCACAATAATGACCAAAACGGGTCAATACATGACGTCATTTATCAAACGTCATGACAATAAGACAAAATGGCGCCTAAATTAAAAATACAATAAAATATTTAAAGTGCCAAAATTGGATTTACTTTTATGTGAAACATCTTGAAACAACCAAGGAGTTCAACTTCCAAGGTGACTTTCTGGAAATGAAATTTCCCAGAATTCAACAACACAAATGGCTACCAAAATTACAAGGTGCCAAATGGATAAAAAGGTAAAGCTGGCGGTATGTACGAAATTGTGAAACAAACAATTATTGAACAGCAAAACATTAGGAATGGATGGATGTCTTCAAGATTATGATACTGGTGATATTAAGATTACATATACACAGTTGTAAATATTGTCAGTTGTTATATCTAGTAAAAACATGTCATCAGTTCGTACTTCAAAGGCTGTCAATAATTAAATAAAAAGGTAAGTTATACTATAACACCTGGGGTGTATCATTACCCCCCTCTTAATAAGGCAAAGCTCCTGCTGCCTAACACCTTAAAATTGAATAAGTACATTATATTATTCATGACTGTTAATGTGTATAACTGTTAATTGGTTATAATTGTTCACTGTATGTAACTCATCAATGTATATAACTGTTATTTGTTAATAACTGTTCACTATATGTAACTGTTCATCATATACAACTGCTCACGTTAAATAACATGAATTTAAATTTCAGTGGGTTTAAATACAACACCATAAATAACAGTTAATAATATAATACTAATGCAGGAACAGATTTAACTTATTTAATTAGATTAATGTTTTATTCTGTTTCAGGTTTAGAACCAGACATCAGAGTCAGGCGTCTTTGGTGGAGTGGCTCTTAGCGCTCGACCTGGGCCGTCTGTCCTTACCAAGGGCTTCCTGGATAGCAGTCAGCTGCTTCCTGATGCCTGCTACCTCGTCCACCAGTCTGGCCATTGATCGCTGTCTTGCCACATAAACCTTTAAATGTTCGTCAATGGCGCTAGTGAAAGTTTTCAACGCTTGGGCGGCATTGCACTTACAGGAGGTGTCAAGCAACTGGGGACTACACTGTGTTGTTGATTCCACGCGTTGTACCTTCTGCGAGCTCAGGGTTTATTCCTCGTGTACCGCATCCAGAGGTCGTTTCAGGGCCAGGGGAGTAGCTGGTCGATCCTCATTCAGGAATGCCAAGAAGGGGTTCTCCTGGTCTGTTTGCCACTCATCCAGCACTGGAGTAGACATCATCGATTTGGATTGGACAGCATTCGCTCCAACGTCGACCCCAAATGATGGTAACACAGGTTGGAACGAACTACCGGAAGCGCCAGTGTACGAGGATGTCAGCGGGGCGCAGAACAACGGCGGGTCCGCTGTAGCTTGCGTTGACAGGCTGTTTACCCCTTGTCCTACCATATCTGCTGGGAGCCTAATTTCACGACCAAAAGTCAGCATATTTGGCGTAAGTGGTGTCGCTTCATGAGGCGTAGCGCGGTATGCTCCTGCCAGACAGCCTAAGTTGACGTCCCAGTTACTCTGTTCGTCTTTCAAAAAGGCGCGAATCATCTTAAGCAAAGTTCGGTTGCACCGTTCGACTTGACCATTCCCTCGTGGGTTTCGTGCGCTCGATCTGGTTTTCTTTATCTCCAAAATGTTACACAGCTCCTTGAAAACCCTACTTTCGAACGACGCCCCTTGGTCAGTGTGTATTGATAATGGACCTCCCCATCTGGCTATTAAGTCATTTAGCAAATGTTAAGCGCACTCCTCTGATGTTTGGTTTGGAACAGCGATTACTACAGTGTATTTGGTAAAGTGGTCGGTCATGACTAGTATGTACCTGGTCTGCCTCTTTGTAACTGGAAGTGGCCCCATAAAGTCCATTGCCATCATTTCCCATGGCCCGCCTGATTTCAAATGGCCCAATGGAGCTGTCGGTTTCTTGTTCGGCTTCTTGTCAGATTCGCATGTATCGCAATGTTGAATATACAGTCTGACGTCTTCCTTCATGCCGAACCAGTAATATCGCTGAGACAGCTTGGCTTTAGTTCTCTTGACCCCTAGATGGCCAGCCGTTATTGTGTCATGCATAGCTTTCATTGCTCTTGATCTTATTTCGGCTGGAAGTATGATTTGAGTTACTTGTCCTGAACCGTCCCTCTTAAGTAACGTTTTACAAAGCACCCCATCTATGACCTTGAGATTTTCCCAAATTAACCAGTAATGTCTAGTTTCAGGGCTCAAATGTGCAGCAGTGTCCCAGGGAGGTTTGGTAGCTGACGTCACTCTTTCATAAATTAGCTTTATATTGGTGTCATCAGCTTGCAGCTTGGCAACTTCGGAAGGAGCAAGTTCACATGCCCAAGGTAGGGTGTTCTTCTGCTCCTTGGTCACTCGTACCTTGTCTTCTATGTTGGCTACTTCTATATCTTCAGCGTACTCACTTTTCGATTCAGCGACTTCACCATTGAAATCCATCTTGGAATCAGATGTCACTGCAGGACCGTCCCTTTGGCGTACCTCTGCTGGCATTTCGCGTTCTACCTCGTAGCCCTGCGGTTGAAACCATCATCTCAGCTTTACGCTTACACCGGCTACATGGTCCACATTTTAGAGGCTCACTCATATCGACTTCGTGGCACGTGCAATCCCTAGGCGTCTCACAGCGCGACAGAGCATCACAATGAGATTGAAGTTTTCCTGCTCAGTATTCATTCTGAAAGTCAAACGGCGATATAATTTCTATCCATCGAGCAATTTTCCCGCTTGGTTCTTGTAATGAGAAGAGCCAAGTTAGTGCCTGATGGTCACTTCTCACGACGAATCTTCTTCCGATGAGATACTGCCTGAAGTACTGCGTGAAGTAAACGACAGCAAGGAGTTTCCGCTCCGTCACACTATAATTACGCTGAGCCTTGTTAAGGGACCTGCTGGCATAACTGATAACCTTTTCACGACTTTGCTGCTCCTGTGCCAAAACGCCACCTATTTCGCATCCAGACGCATCAACATCTAGATAGAAGACGCCACCACTATTAAGTGGATAGCCCATAATATCAGGGCTAACCATCGCCTTCTTTATGGCTTCGAATGAAGTCTGGCAATGATCGGTCCAGAGAAAAGGCGTCCCTTTCTTGGTAAGGTCATTCGTTGGTCTGGCTATTTTCGAAAAGTCCCTCACGAATCTTCTGTAATAGGAACCTGAAGCAACACATTGCTTCACTTGTTTTGCAGTTTGTGGAATAGGCCAATTCAAGATCTTTGCGACGTTATTCTTATTTGGTTTGATCCCTTCTTGAGAAACAATATGTCCAAGGAAGACCACTTCTGTTTGCAGTAAACCACACTTGTCTGGTTTGAACTTTAACCCGGCATCATGAATGCGACCTAGCACTTCATCGACTCGAATCATAATTTGATGGAAATTCTCGCCAAACACAATTATGTCGTCTATATAGACAATGCATGTCTGCCACTGGAGGCCTTGCAGAGCTAATTCCATTGTCCGCTGAAAAGTGCTAGCTGCGTTGTTTAATCCGAACGCCATCCGTGTCATTTCAAACTGGCCGAACTTACAAACAAAGGCACTTTTGGGAACATCTTTTTTCAGTGGTATTTGGAAGTAACCAGATGTTAAATCGAAGCTGCTAAAATACTGGGAACCAGACACAGCATCCAAACAATCTTGGACTCGCGGTAGAGGGAACCCGTGAGGCGTAACCAATGCATTGACACACCGGTAATCGACACACGGCCGAACTGCACCGGACTTCTTCCATACTAACACTATCGGACTAGCCCAGGGCAAAGTGTTCTGCTGAATCACACCTTTCTTCATGAGATCTTCTATCGCGTTCCTTTCTTCATCAGGATAGGCTAACGGCACCCGACGAGGCCTTTGTTTGACTGGAACGGCATCTCCTCTGTTGATGGAATGCTCTGTTAAGTGTATAAGACCTATGTCCCATTCGTCTTTGGAAAACGTGTCGCTGTATTTATGAAGAAGACCTGCCACTATTGCTGTTTCGTGTGGAAACTTTACCTGTTGTAGAGCGATCATGGAGATTCTTCAGATGCTCTGGCAACTCTTTGTTACCTTCTCGGGCGAGTTCTTCCAGATCACCAGGTACTTCTTGATGTGGCCTAACATCAATTCTTCTAATGCTCAGGTCATTCGCTTCATCTTCACTCTCTTTGTCAGCAACCACGCTCACCACCCTATCAATACGCTCCGCACGTGCTATTTCTGCATCCTGTTTCAGGACTGTTTCTTCAGGAAATGGATTCATAAGCCGTACTTTACACGTAGAGGCCGAATTGATGTTAACCAGTGTTGCTGCCAAGACTAAACCATATCTTTCTTGAAACTGATCAGTAGCTTCTATTATAAAATCTGGCTTCCCGCCATCATCAGCCTCTTCTCTTTCAACATACACTTCTATCACAGCTTCAGAATTCCCTGGCACTGAGACATCGTCTGCTACAATCACTTTTGGCATTAGACCTGATTTCTTCTGAATGCAAGGTATTTCTTGGCCGTCTACAGAAATGACACCACGACTCATTATAATATCAGCTGGACTTTCCGTGTTTCATAACACATCATAGCCCAACAACACGTCATCTTCGATGTCGGCTACTATTGCTTCCTGAAGCCTCTTAACTGGTCCGAGCTGTATCGCGAAGGATCCCCGACCCATCACCTTAATGGGCATTCCCCCAGCTCCCCGCAGACCTATGGCACCAGATAATTTCGGCCTTTCACTCTCGGTTAGCCTGTTAAACACTCTCGAAGATACGATTGTTTTCGATGCGCCAGTGTCAGTTGTAAAAACAACAGGGGTATTTCCCACTGTACCCTCTATGTACAGACCGTCACCATAGTCCCTGTTGTTACGCCTAGAAACTGGCACTGTCGCCGTTGTATTTTCCTTTTGGCCCTCCTGTTCCTTGCAATCTACTCGGACCTCCCTTTGGCCGCAAGGGCTGGTCCCTTCTCGTTTAAAGGCTTGCGCTCTTCTTTCTCTGTGTTGTTAACTGTTAATTGTTTCTCACGATCTGGGCATTCTCTCGCGTAGTGACCCTTCTGTTTGCGAGCGAAGCAACAAATGTCCTTCTTCAAGCTTCTCCTTTGGCGCGAGTTTTGGTCAGCCTCTAGCTTTTCTATTCTAGCTAAGAGATCTTTTACTGTTGCTGTTTCGTTCTTACTGTCAGCTTCATTTCTAACTCGCGAATTTGTTGATTTCTTGTTTGTGTTGGCTCCTTTGTGAATGGCGAACGCCTTTTCTTCGTCATTGTTGCCTGCATCGTCCGTGTCTTCATGCGATATTCTACTTGCATTAAAACGGTTTCGCCGTTCTGTTCTATTTGACCCACGAATTTGCATCAGGTTCACTGCGAAATATACAGCCTCGTCAATATTTCGCGGTTCTTTGTTAAATTCTACTTCGAATATAACGTCTTCGTCAGTTAGTCCGTCCAAAAACCTTCTTACGAGATCTTCATCTCTTGTACGACGATCTCTCCAACCATGCGCTTTGTCGTAAAGTTGCTTCAATTCTGCAGCATACTCTTCGAGAGTTTCATCGTGCCTTTGCGACCTGCGACTGAACTTGGAAGCAAAAGATCTAGGCGTTTGAATGACGCAAAATCGGCTGTCTAGTTCTTCAACCAGTGATTGGTAGTCATTCAGAATGTTCGGAGACAGTTGCGAGAACGCAAATTGAGCCGATAGATCCTCGAGTCTAGGAAGCATCTGGCCCAGCATTTCATCTTCACTCCAATGATGTCTTCTTGCAATGGCTTGAAATTGTGATATCCAGGTCACCCAGTCCTCTTTTCACTAAAAGACGCCATCTTGACGGGTGGAAGTCTTGCCTGTTGATTATGTCGGGGGCCTTGATCTGCTCTCTCCATGTACATAGGGCTCTCAAACCCGTACTTGCCATTGAAGTTTTCATTGCTTGTACTTGTGAACCCCGCTTGAGAGTAATGGTACCTGTTGTCGACTTGACGTTCATAATCGCGGCCCGCCACGCCCACGTTATTTCGTCGCACAATCGCCACGTGCTCTGTTTTCCGGTTCCCGCCTTGACCGACCTCATTTCTTAGGTAGTTACCTGTAAGTGCTTCATAACCGTTGTGAGGCAACCGCGTTGCTAGTGCTTCCTGTGGCATCCACCTATCAGGGAGCGCCCTATTCCCGCCCTTGCTGTCATCGCGGTACTGCCCGACATGGGGCGGTTCATGACTTGGATCGCCTGCGGATCTGTGTACCGTAGCAACACATGTGTTGTTATTCTCGTTGTTTGGAGCCGTTGGTGTGTTGCCACGCCCTGCTTCCGCCATAGAACGGACGCCATAGAAGATATTTTATCTTGAATAGCCTCGACCACATTTTCAGGCATATCGCGGCTATTATCTGACTCTTCCATGTCCGTCTCTTGATTATCGTCCTCACCTCTACCCGACGAACCACTCCCATCGCGGAAGAATACGTCACTGTCTACTGCCCTCGGTCTACTCATATTAGACTTAATAATATTTAATTATTATTTAAGAAAACACACACTCGACGCACGACCAACGCTCTTTGTCTCGCAAGGAACATCGAATTTCAAAACATGGCCGGCCACGTGACTGACCAAATATTTGGTCACAATAATGACCAAAACGGGTCAATACATGACGTCATTTATCAAACGTCATAACAATAAGACAAAATGGCGCCTAAATTAGAAATACAATAAAATATTTAAAGTGCCAAAATTGGATTTACTTTTATGTGAAACATCTTGAAACAACCAAGGAGTTCAACTTCCAAGGTGACTTTCTGGAAATGAAATTTCCCAGAATTCAACAACACAAATGGCTACCAAAATTACAAGGTGCCAAATGGAGAAAAATGTAAAGCTGGCGGTATGTACGAAATTGTGAAACAAACAATTATTGAACAGCAAAACATTAGGAATGGATGGATGACTTCAAGATTATGATACTGGTGATATTAAGATTACATATACACAGTTGTAAATATTGTCAATTGTTATATCTAGTTAAACATGGCATCAGTTCGTACTTCAAAGGCTGTCAATAATTAAATAAAAAGGTAAGTTTTACTATAACACCTGGGGTGTATCAATATTATAAATTATATTATGACAAAAAAAACGTAAAATAGCTCCTTTGAAGCTAAGCAGTGTTTGAAAGAACAAGCAGCAACACATGCAAATAGTGTTTTATTTAACTTTAATTAATTTACTTCCATGTATACGTTTGAATAAAATTCATAACATCTTGAACGGACTGCTTTTTTATGTGGTACAAAACAGATAAAAGAAACAAATGACATGTCCAACCAGCACAGTGTCTAGTACTGGTACATTTGTACGTAATCGACCACCATTGCGACGTTCTTATGATTCCAAAAGTCAACAGGCTCCGTGGGTGAGTTATTGTTCCATGGTTTCCGGCTATTTTATGTCCAGTTGTCGGGGAAGAAGCCATTGGTGCCGCCAATGGCAACGTTCAGCACCAGGTAGAACTGAAATACACGTAACGTCAATAGAAAAGTTTAGCAGCAAGTATTTCTAAATTACACAAGTGACGTTCCGGACCAAGGCGAACTGAATTACACGTATCGTCAATAGAAACTTGTAGGATCTGGTGGAACTGAATTTATACGTAACGTCAATATTGACGTTCATGATCAGGTACAACTGAAAAACACAATATGTCGATGATTGCCATTGCGTTCATGAACAGTTAGAACTAAAATGCACGTAACATCCAAAGAGACGTTTATAATCAGAAAAATGCAATGCAAGGTTTAGGATTATATAGAAATGTAATACACGTACGACGTCAATAGAAACGTTCAGTGTCAGGAAGAACGGAAATACCCGTCACGTCAATTACGACGTTCAGGGGAACTAATAGTGACAATGACGATGAGGTAGGACTGAAAATACGCAACGTTAATAGCGGCGTTTAGGGTCAGGTAGAACTAAAATGAACGTTACGTCAATAGAAACGTTCTGGATTAGGTAGATCTGAAATATATCAACGGAAATAGCGACGTTTATGGTCAGGCAAAACTGAAATAAACACAACGCAAATAATGACAATAAGGATAAGGTAACATTAGTTACACTTTTAGTAACTGCAGGTGTAAGGAATACACACCCTCAGAAGCTTCATAGCATACGAAAGCAAAGCATTAAAAATAACACGTTTTCCAAATTTTAGGACTATACATTTCACTATTAATATATGCTAAGGGAAAACAATCGCTACCAGACAAGACTTCCAACAATAAAATGCCATATTATTTTTGTTTTATTTTTATTTTGAATATATTTTAAATTTAAAAATGGTTTAATTGCTCTCATCCAAAACATAACAAATGGGCATAGTATATTTAGTGCTTTCATTCTGGATTTATATTCTGAACAAGTTCACAAATGAATACTTGAATGAACTGTACATTTATATTTGTTAAACTTTAAACACTTTCGGTATTAAGATATATCTTATGTTACGTCTGTTTATCACATAGTTAATTTTATACATTTCTTAATTAAAATTCTCATGTTCAAAGCAAAAAAAAACATATTTTTATATTTATAAATTCGCAAAAATTATGCTCTCGCAAAAAAATAACCAAATTGAAAAAATAATATTGTTATGCGCTCGCTCACTCAAAAGGTTTTCAAAAAAACAATTAATGACCAAGTATTCAATTTGGTGTGGCCTTATGTAGGAGGTGACATATAACTGAAATACACGCAACGATATTGAGACGTTCAGGATCAGATAGAACTTAAATAAAAAAATATTAACGTAAATATATGGAACGCCAAAACTGCCTTTTGTTGAGAGAAATTGATATGTTTGGTTAGTTGGCATTTGTTTGAGTCAAGCTGGCATTATTTTGAGTCAAGTTGACATGATGTTGAGTCAGGTTTGCTTTAAGTTGAGTCTAGTTTTCATTATGTTGAGTCAAGTTCGTATTAGGTTGAGTCAAGTTAGCATTGTGTCGGGTCGAATTGGCATTATGTTTAGTCAATTTGACATAATGTTGGGTCACGATGGCATTATGTTTCGTCACTGTGGCATTAAGTTGAATCAAATTGGCATAATGTTGGGTCCAGTTGACATATGATTCAGTCTATGTGGCATTAAGTTGAGTCAAGATGACATTATGTTGAGTCAAGTTGGTGTTTTGTTGGGTCAAAAAGACATTTGGTTGATTCAAGTTGTCATTATGCTGGGTCAAATTGACATTGGATTGAGTCAAGTTGGCACTATGTTAAGCCAAAAGTTTCATATATTGAGTGGTATTTACTTTATATCAAGTCAGTGTATTTTAATGTTGCGTTCCGGTAATGAAACCTTCGGTCAATATAATGCACTGTTGAGTGGTATGGTCCTTAAGTTCGGTTCATAGAACAAACAGGCTGAGTCAAATTGGCATTATGTTGGGTCAAGTTGACATAAGATTGCGTCTGTTTGGCATTATGTTGAGTCAAGTTGGCATTTTGTTGCGCCCCCCCCCCCCCCCCCTGGACCCGCTAGTGTACATAATTACATGTAAAGTGTAACATCCAATACACCGTACTGATGTGAATTTTTATTGATTGTTTAACATCATTTGCCACAAATATTTCTTGGGTGACCCTCTACTAAGGTTGATTTTTAAGTATTCCAATCCATTATTATGAAAGGCAGCAAAGCCAAATTATTTATATCATGTCCTAATATATGTCTGTATCTTCTGTATATTTATGTAGAAACCCATTTTGACCCAACAACATATTGGGTTGACGAAAAATGATTACGGCATGACCAATTAGAATGATGTCTCAAGCGATTGGTTAGGTTTAAGCACTGAATAACTTATATTTATAACTAAACAAAATAGGTTGTGAACCGAACAGCACGCCGTTTCAGCGGGACAAAATGATGGTATCATTCCACAGGACGTGTTCACGAATAAACATAATAACTACATAACCAAGTAACGTATAATATTACCTGAACTTGATGAGTGTACCAGTGAACGGAAAAACATATTAATGTCGACAATGGACAGTTCTCTTTTACAACAAAACGTAATGACTAAAGTACCCAACAACATGTTACAAGAACTGAAACTAATGAAAAACACACTCAATAATACATCACTTCAGCTTAACAACTTTGCGGGTCCACACAACACTTTAAAATCACGCCTGAACAAAATGAACGAGGGACAAAACATTATTTCATGATAAGTGAATATAATGCTTATTAAACCCAACAATAAATAACGTAAACTGAAGACAATTGCTTTACCACTGGCCTGTTTTTTCTATGAACCGAGCCATATTCGTTGGTTGACAACGTATAAAGCTTACGTTAGCTGTGTACGTTGGATTTATACATATACTTTTGAAATAGGTTTTTCGTCTTAACGTATATCGCTGACACGGTGAGTGACTAGTATAAAACATAATTGTGAATACAAGTATACTTGATCGTCATCACCGCCATCATAATCTTCGTCGTAGAAGTAGATGTAAATCTAGTATCAGTAACAGTAGCAGCAGAAGTAGTAGTGATAGCAGAATCAGCAGCAGCGGCAGTAGCAGCAGCAGCAGTAGTAGTAATAGTAGTAGTAGAAGTAGTATAAGTTTTTGTTGTTGTTGTTATTGTTGTAGAAGCAGCAGTAGTAGTAGTAGTAGTAGTAGTAGTAGTAATAGTAGTAGTAGTAGTAGTAGTAGTAGTAGTAGTAGTAGTAGTAGTAGTAGTAGTAGTAGTAGTAGTAGTAGTAGTAGTAGTAGTAGTAGTAGTAATAGTAGTAGTAGTAGTAGAGGTACATAAACAAAACATTAATTCAATAAAAGTAAAAACAGAAATCATTATCAAAATCTAGTAGGAAAAGCAACAGTAGTAGCAGCAGCAGTATCCGCCTCCTCAACATCAAAATGAACTTCATCAAAATCATCAGCGGTCTCAAAAAAGGTGGTAAATACAAACAAGAGGCCACGGCGAATATATTGTTCAACAAACAGCACCTATATTAAGAACCAGGTGTGTTAATGAGTCCCACCAATGTCCGCCATGTTCACAATTTTTAAAGGGCCACCCAAAAAGCATCTGAGCGAAATGACATTTTAATAAGTCTAATAGTTTGAGAAAACTAGATTTTAAAAGTTTATCTGATCCCTATGTTTTTTACAATTTATATAGAGGGTCACCCAAGGAACATTTGTGTCACATACTTATGAAGATTTTTAAAGTTTCCCACATGGACATAAAATGAAAATACGCCCTGTTATACAATGATTTACTGGTATTTAACCTGTAACTTCTAGTTTCTTGGGGTTACGTGTTCCGCCTGATTAAACACAGTAATCGGGCAATTCTAGTCAGTCTGCCGCGGAACGTCAAGCGAGAAACATCGCAAGGATTCCAAAGGAGTATTAGCCTTAAGGTTAAAAATTATTAATTTATCGAGCGACTGGGGACTTTGGGTGTCTATAGACGTGTCGGACTCTCATGATTGCTGCTGCTTGTACAGCACATGATTGCTGGGTTGCCGTCTTTGTTGCCGGGTCGTCAGCTATTTAAATAATATAAATAATAAGCTACATGTAACCAATGGCCATACCAGTCTGATAGTAGCTACATGATACGAATATAATGTGAGCAGGGCAGACCATTGTACAGCATTATAGTTTCAGTGTTAAAATAATATTTGATTGCTAGTAATTATTGTTGTACAATACAATTATTTGTTAATAATTAATTATAATCAACGCGCAAGTAGGCTGAGGAAAATTGTATTATATAGATGCATAGTTCTCTTTGCGGATTTGTTTTGACACTAGTCTGTTAGCTATACATACTAGGAGCCGGACACGTTAAAAAATTGGTGGCAGCGGTGGGATCATAGGATAGCAATACAGCATCCGGTTCAGACGCAATCATGGCTACAAGAGAATACCAGCTTGAAAGAATATATGCCGAGATCCAGAGGCTGAGGTCAGAAAATGAGCGGCTGAAACTTGAAAATTAAATATCTTGTCTGGAACTGGAGCTAAGTCAAATACATCTGGTCTCGACACCTATACTGTATGATACCCATGACATACAGAGACAACGACGTTCCCGTACCCAGATGCCAAAAAGTAGTGATAATGTGGAGACACCTGTTGTTTCGAGCAGGTTTGTTACTAGACGACATCGAGACCATACAGATGATACCAGCAGTAAGGCTGAAACACAGAAACTTCATGATACCATGATGAAGCCTGCTACATACGATGGTACAAGCTCTTGGCTGGACTATAATGCGTATTTTGACGCGTGTGCTGAAATTAACAGCTGGACGGAAAAGGAGAAAGGCTTATACCTTGCAGTTTCGTTACGTGGACAGGCTCAAGGTGTGTTTGGAAACTTGCCATCGAAGTCGCATGACTACAATGCGTTGGTAACTGCATTGCAGGAGACGTTCCTACCCCGAAACCAGACTGACCTGTACCGCGTACAGTTGTGTGATAGACGTCAAAAGGCTTCTGAAAATCTATAAAAACTGGCTCAAGCCATCAGGAGGCTTACGAACTTGGCCTACCCTACTGCTCCTGCTGATGTAAGAGAAACGCTAGCAAAGGAACAATTCCTCTATTCCTTGCATAGCTCGGACATTCGTATTCGTACGAAGCAAGCCAGACCAATTGGTTTGAATGATGCTGTCCGGCATGCCGTCGAACTGGAAGCGTATGACCGTGCCGAACGAAAACGCAGCGGAGCCTCTGATGTACTAATGTCAATGAACTTAAAACAGTCGGAAGTTAGTGCCGAGATAGAATCCATAAAATCTGCCATTCAAACCTTGCAAAATGTTTAGAAACTGGACAGAACGTAATAATGGCAATACTAGAAAACCACCTCAAGAACGAAGGTTTAATCAAAGTTATAAACCGTTTAGCTATCGCCGGAACCAAACATGGCATGAAGATCGAAGAAGCACCCGACGACAACAGTTCCATTCGAAATCAAATAAAGCTGAAAGGCCTCATAACAATACTGGCGGCTCACTGCAAACAATCCGCAAACAATGTGGTCTGAAAAACACTCATCCTCATAGGACTACACGTAATGCGTCGCGATTAGTCGAGCTACGTCAGCTCGCCACTGATGTACAACCACAGCGTAGTAATATACTGGAACAACAGAGAAAAGATCCAGACATTGTTCTAGTATCGGCATGGATAAAGCAATTTATTAGACAAAAGCCGAAGACATACTATATCAAAGTTTTGATGTACGGTCACTATGGAACCAATGGAAGCGGTTGGACATACGTGATAATCGGTTGGTCCGACGTTGTGATGTTCAGGGCACGGATAATGTCTACTGGCAGGCTGTTATACCCATATCCCAAAGAAAACTAGTGCTGAAGAACGCCCATCAGCTCATCTTGGAATAAAAAAGACTCTAGAAAGCATACGTCAAAGATTCTATTGGCCAGGTGTTTTGCAAGATGTTGGCATCTATGCAAATGCTGTGAATCATGTGCAAACAGAAATGGACATAGTAGGGATATTAAGGCGCCAACACAGATAACACGATATTGTATTTTCTCTATTTTCAGGTCCGGTTTGACCAAAACGAAAATCACACCAAGGACGGATCCCTGTGCCCCGTGTGTAAGGAGAGGATTACCTCCGCTGAGAGATTCGAAGACCATTTGGTACAGTGCGCTAAACAGTGGTATACGTGTAATTCATGCGGGTTGATATTTAAGAAGAAGAAATATCTCAAGAGGCATTTGAAGAGGGGAGCTTGTCGGAAAGGTGATGCAGTGAGAGATAATGAACAAAGTAATAAAAGTGACTGGAATTCAGACTCAGAGGTGGAAGTGATGGAAGCGACAGATGTGGAGTTGCGCTTTGGAAGGTTGTTCCGTAAGAGAACTGCACCAGGCCCAGTGCGAGCACCTGTTAAGAAGGTGAAGGAAATTGTAGAACGTGGAGAAGGCACAACAACACACAATCCAGTGAGTAAGCAATTTACCACGTTGTATGGGTCAGGTACGTCAACAGACACGAGATCAGACATACCTGAAGTAAAGACACTCATGGACAGTGAAATTCAAGTTGGGACTGTAAAAGAGACTGTTGAGAAGTGTATAGAGTCGGTGTTGAGCAAAACTGAACAGTCTGTCTGAACAGTTTGTTTGGCTACAGATGAAACTTTGCAGACTGAGTATCGACTGGTAACTAAGCAGACGATCAACCAGAAACCAGGCGGAAGTGATCTCGGGATGATTGGTTGTCACGCGTTGGATTATGTGCACAAGTGTGAGCATTGTGGAATAAATTTTGAGGACGTTGTCATGATGTATGTGCATAAAAGATGTCATACTAATGGAAAACCATTTAAATGCAATGTGTGTGGAAAAGGTTGTGTCGACCAGCAGTCATTTTTCATCCATATTACGATGGAACACGTTAGTGGAAGGAATTGACATTTTATATGAGCATGGTCATTTATTTTTTTACTGAGTTGTGTATTCGTTATTATAGGGACAATTACTCTAACGTTTTGTTTGTTGACATTGGTAATCTGAAGCATTTATATGTTTATTATTTGTAGCATGTTTTGTTTAGTGGAAGTAGTGCATTTTTCTGCAATAAATATTGTTTAGAGTTTATTATGCCTCAGTCATTATAATATACTGACAGTAGTAAAGGGACGCTTTAAAATCGGAGGCGTGGGTAATGTGACGACAACGGTCCCGTTCTCTTGCCTTTTAATATTGTGTTTAACCGTTAAAGCCTGCTATCACTTCTAGTTTCTTGGGGTTGCGTGTTCCGTCTGATTAAACAGTTATCGGATAATTCTAGTCAGTCTGCCGCGGAACGTCAAGCGAGAAACATCGCAAGGATTCTAAAGGAGTATAAACCTGAAGGTTAAAAATTATTAATTTATCGAGCGACTGGGGACTTTGGGTGTGTATAGACGTGTCGGACTCTCATGATTGCTTCTGCTTGTACAGCACATGATTGCTGGGTTGCCTTTGTTGCCCGGGTCGTCAGCTATTTGAATAATATAAATAATAATCTACATGTAACCAATGGATGTACCAGTCTGATAGTAGCTACATGATACGAATATAATATGAGCAGGGCAGACCGTTGTACAGCATTATAGTTTCAGTGTTAAAATAATATTTGATTGCTAGTAATTATTGTTGTACAATACAATTATTTTTTAATCATTACGTATAATCAACGCCCAAGTAGGCTGAGGAAAATTGTATTATATAGATGCATAGTTCTGTTTGCACATTTGTTTTGACACTAGTCTCTTAGTCATACATACTAGGAGCCGGACACGTTACACTAGCCTTATGGACACTTTTGCCTATGTAATAAAGTAGATCAATATTTGATTTGCCCCTACTAAGTTATGTGCTACAACTAAATTTGAGAAACGAAAAACTAGCTTATGGCGCTTTCTGTGACGCTTCTATCGTCAAGGTAACGGCAAGGTCATCGGAGTGAATTTTTGCTTATTTTTACTATAAGCCAGCGTTTCCCGGGGACACGTCAGTCAGAATGCTTCGCTTGTCTGTCGCGGTTGCCGTCGTCGTCGTGGTCTGTGCGCTGCCGCAGCCGAAACTTCACCATCTTAAAAGTGGAGGCTTCGAAATCTCCGTTGAAGGTCTGAGTGTTTGAAGTTTGTATCTCTTTTAATATGGCAATAATTTACATCATGGGACAACGGTAACTGCTTTTTGTCTCATATAGGAAGAGTTTACAATGTACAAACGCAATGAAAATATCATGACTTCATAAAATGCTGTTACCGGTATATTCATGTAGCTACATCGTTTGTTGATATTAATTTGTTTGATATTCTTATTATATTGCTAATTGGTGTTGTTGTTCTCTTGTGTAATGCCGTTATTATCGAATGGCACTGCTTAATTTGCATGTTTACATAATATCCTAGGCAATAGGGATACGGTTTACATTATACCTCAAGCAGTATTTCAGGAAATATTCTTTTTCGACGTTTTTAGACGGTTGGCGGGAGTCTACGGTCTTTTGAGAGGGTATTTACACTGGTGGCGGGAGCCAACGGTCTTTAGAGAGGGGCATTTCCAAAACAGGTATCGCGGAAAACTACTTCTTTTCTTTGCAGGCTATTAGTCAGTAAATCGAAACCAGAATGGGTCCTTCTTCGAAGCAGCAAAATTTCACACACGTTTTCTAACAATTTAATTATTTAAAATAATGTATGTAATATGTGTTATAATGTGTATATCATATGATTTATTACAATAACAGTTTTTAAAAAAGTCACTTTTATATAATAATAAAAAAATAACTTTAAATTTATGACACCCCTAATTTTGTTATTTACTTTGTATGTAACCGAAATATTTACCGGATTGGCCTGGAATAAGGCCACCAAATTAATGCGCTACATCGGTTATTTTTGACTCGTTGCGAACGTGTTTTTTCTTGTTACCAATTCTCATTCTGAATATTTTGACAACTAATTACTGCAATTTATTAATTTTAAACTGTACTATGGAAAACCGACAGCTTTCATCGTATGATCTATTTTGACCCAGTATGCTACGAACAAAGACCTATAAATAAACATGTTTATTTATAGATCTTTTGCTAAGAAGCACTAACAATCGGCGAGCCTAACCCATTACCCTTTATCGGTTATTCTGGCCCTTGCAGATTGACTTGTTGACTGGCATGTATATAATAATGCTTGCATAAGATGATTAGCTCGAACAAAATATTCGTTACTTACACATTAGTTTCCATTAAGATGTCGAATACTATTGAATAAGATGTCAAAGTCCAAAGTTTAAAGGTGGGAAATTTAACTTCATTCAAACAAATGTTTCCTTTAGCAAAATTGCACATATAATTCACATCTTTTAGTTTATTTTGTCACCAACAGTCTTTCTACGCTGTCAGCGTTTTGATTTTTAAACTGTTGGCGCAAGCCAACAGAATTTAGTAGGTGTATTCAGAAATCGGTCTTGAGGGAACTACTTGTTTACTTTGCAGGCTACGAGTCAGTAAATCGATAAATTACTGCGCTTCGCTCGCTGAGCAGTGAGGCTTCCTGTTATCTATGCTGCTTTCTATGAATAGATAACAAGAAATAGATCCGACTTAAAACACTAATAAACAATAATAAAATAATCCATTCAGTTCACATCTACAAGTGAATTCATGTTATGTCTATTTACATAGGTATGACAGCGTATCTGTTTGTGCTGTTCATTGGTTAACTGGGTATTACAGCATATTGCGTAAGTTTAACAATAGTGTATTGAGTCAGTACATATAACGGAGCGATCGTAACCACTCGATTTACGATTTCTGTTGTTTTTGACGTTCTATAATAATTAAGGAAAAGCATTGTACTTCTAAAGAGTTTTGAATGTATACTCCTAATTAAACTTGTATTTATTTAAATTGGTTTTTACCGAACATATCGCTTGTGAGAAAAAGCACTGAATGTTGATTCCAAATTATACGGTTTATCGACTATTTTTACCCGTTGTAGATTGACTTGTATGCATATAACTCTTTTTGCTTTTTAAATAGTTTGCACAAAAATATTTGCCTTCCACGAATTACAAAAAAATAATGATGACAATGTCGTATATAAATAGCATTGAATTAGACGCGCGCTATATTTGTTTTGATTTGCAAAAACAGTGGCCTGCATCTATATCTTCAATTAGCTCAAATACCAGCTTATACCAATTTATTTTAAGTAAAGTGTATAGTTATGAGTTTCCAGATTTTGTTTTTAGAAATGATATAACAGACAGTTGACTTACTTTAATAATGTTCCTTATGATAAAAATACTCTCATAATTCATTTGCTCTTAGTGTCTTGTCTCACCAACAGTCTTTCAGTTTGATTAAAACAGGTATCGCTAAAATCTACTTCTTTTCTTTGCAGGCTACGAGTCAATAAATTCAAACCTGTTTCCTTCTTTAAAAAATAGCAAATACTCACGCTTGTTTTCTTACCTTTGATAATTATTTAAGATAATGTATGTCATGTGTATTATAATGTGTATATCGTGTGATTTATTACATTTACAGTTTCTTAAAAAAAGTCTATTTATTTAAAATGTTACTTCAAACTTATTACACCCCTATATTCGCTATTTACTTGTAACCGATATATTCACCTGGGTGTCCTGGTATAATACCACTAAATTAATGCGCTGAAACGGTTGTTTGTTACTCGTTGCGAAAGTGTTATTTCTTGTTAACGATTATTCTTCTGAATATTTTTTTTTAATTACTGCAATGTAATAATTTAAAACTGTAGAATGGAAAATTGAGAGCACGCATTGCATGACCTATTTTTGACTCAGTAAGCTATGAATCACTAACAATCGATGCTTCTAACTAACACGCTTTATCGCTAATTCTGCATAGCTCGTTGCAGACTAACTTGTTAACTGGCATTTATATAATTCCGTATATGCATAAAATAATTAGCTTGACAAATATTTGTTCGTTACTGACAAATTAATTGTTATTATGATGTCATATACCATTGAATAAGAAACCATATCAAGTTTAAAGGTGGGAAATTGAACTTCGTTCAACAAATGTTTCCTGTTTAGCAAAAATGCACTAATAATTCACATGCTTCTACTTTCTTTTGTCGACAACAGTATTTCTACCCTGTCAGCGTTTTGATTCTGCTGTGTAATACCGTTATTATCAGATGCCAATGCTTAATTTCCATGTTTTAAATAATATCATATGCAAAAGGCACACGGTTTACATTATAGCTTAAGCAGTATTTCCCAATTTC
The DNA here is from genome assembly GCA_027627225.1 of Congeria kusceri. Taxonomy (NCBI): domain Eukaryota; kingdom Metazoa; phylum Mollusca; class Bivalvia; order Myida; family Dreissenidae; genus Congeria; species Congeria kusceri. The sequence goes on from CM051036.1 coordinate 33,323,795, forward strand.
TTCTTTTTTGGACGTTTTAAACAATAGGATAAAAAAGCGGCTTGTGATATGTGCTCTTGTACCATGAAGTTTTTCGACGTAATGTGTCTTTTCCACAGATGTTCCCGGTCTGCAGTGGAAGCGCATCAAATACGTGATCGACGGCAAGTCGTTCTCGGAGAAACTGCACCAATCTGGTAAGGGTTAGGGAAAGACCCATAGCGAAACAGCAGGGGTGTTGCTTCTATCAATCTTTGTTGATCTTGATCATTTGGCCTTGCTGAGCAGATTCTCAAAACTATTTTATGTTGAAATAACTTTTAGTCTAGATAAAATAACACAAATAGTGGTTTTAGAATCTTCATAAAAGATTGAAAATTAACGCTGAGCGGAGTTCAAAATTATGCATAATATGTATTTGACCAACAATTAAAAATAATCCAGATCTCTTCTTGAGTGTGATCATGAAATATCTGGCTCAAATTCGTCTTGAAACTGATAACCATGCACAGCTTGTTTTGTGGACAGGTTTTGTGAACATGGGGCCAGGTATGTGTATCCCTCATGACGACTGGCAGGCGGGAACTGTACTTAAAATAGCTTTATCTTGGTTGTCATTGTTCTGGTACACAGCAGATCTGTGTTGATTGTGTTATACACAGTGTTCTAGTTGGTAAATAACATTACATAATTAAGTAGTTGTCCTGATTTACCTATGTTCACACCTTAAGCATATAGTATTTAATGTTTTACATTTGATATTAAATACAATGCATTCTAGACCTAGAGTTACTTTTATTGATTTTTATGTTAGAAGTTAGATCTACATGTAATATAACGCTATGTTCTAGTATGTGAATAAAAAGACTAAAACTGTACAATTTCCTATGACCACGATACGAATGAAATAAAATACGATCTAAGTTACTCTGAAATCCACAAATTGTCTTTTTATTTCATTTTTAATAAAGTAACTTGCACGAGCTTCGCTGGCACGTCACAGGTTTACAGTGCTTGATGATGTCATAAATGACGTAATTAATGATTTCAAAATTGTCTCTCATTTTTATGGTGGGAAAACATAATTTGCACGAGTGTCGCAGTTGTATGACAACAGTTGAAACAAAATACGATCTTACACTGAAATCGTCAATTTCTTTTCATGTTCATGCTTATAGACACAAATAAATAAATTGCGCTATACGTTGAAACCCTACACGTTGTGTGTATTCTGACGTCCTAACTAACATCATAAAAGATTCCAAAAGTGTCTCTGATTGTCATGATGGGAAAATAGTGCCTTTCTTTTTGCGTCGTCGTCGCTAAATGATTTTATTGGCATTTATGTTTTTTTTGCTGTTGTTTACAAAAGCCGACGTAAAAAGGTATTACAAAATGTACCTGAATCCGGAAACTTGTTGGTTTTTGGACGATTTCTCTGGATAATTGCATCAAACGAAAATATAAAGTCAAACATAATAAGTTAGTAAGCGTTCATATTTACACATTTACTTAACAACAATTACAATTTTTATTAAATGTGTAAATATGAACGCTTACTAATTACTTCCCTATGGAGGACATACAGAGAAATGTGAATTATTACTTATTCAATGTGTAAATATAAAACCTTACTAATTACTTCCCTATGGAGGACATACAGAGAAATGTGAATTATTACATGTTAAATGTGTAAATATGAATGTTTACTAATTACTTCCCTATGGAGGACATACAGAGAAATGTGAATTATTACATGTTAAATGTGTAAATATGAATGTTTACTAATAACTTCCCTATGGAGGACATACAGATAAATAATAAGTTAGGTTTTATCTTAAGCTTTGGTCAAACTCTTAGTTGAATCTGCTATCTAAAAAGAACTGAATGATGTGTTGGGAAAACGTCTTTAACACATATCGAAATACAGCTGGAGAGTACCTAAATCCGGGCACTTTTTTAAAAACATGTTTTATTAAAAACAAAAAGAATTTTTTTTAAATATTCAACTACAACTTGTTCGTCAGTAATCTTGTTCTTCTTCTTTGTTTACTTTGTTCTGGTGATTACTTTCGAATTTTTCTCTGTAAAGCTTTATTTATCGGATATACTGTTTTGATTTTAATCCCCCACATGCAAAGGTTTACATTTGAAAGGAAGATATATATTTCATAAAGAAGTCAAACTGCCAACATAGCTAATTTATTTAAACACAACGTTTCGGCTGAACAGCCTTCTTCAGGTAACATGTTATGACAAAGACGTTATAATGACGTCATGACGTCATAATACATGAAACATAATTTGGCGTACTTATTACAATATATAGGATTCACAAAAGATACACCATACATGTAAAATGCGAATAGAGCAACGTGTTAATAAATGCAAGTATGAACTATATATATATGTGTCATACGTACACCTAAGACAATAGAACTATTAGTAAAGTAATTTTGTGTTCATACCATTAGGCATGATGGTACTAAGTTTATACATCCACTCAGTTTCTTTTAACAGTCGCTTCCAATTGTTAATAACTTTATCAATCGGCATAAATGAAAAGTCATCAATAGAGTGGCCATTAGAATTGAAATGTTCCGATACAGAAGTAACTGTGTCTGGATAATGCTTGATATCAAACTTATGGCTATTCATTCTAACACTACATTTTTGATGAGTTTGTCCAACATAGGTGATTTACATTTTTTACATATTATAAGGTAAATGACATCTGTAGATGAACACGATAAAGTATGTTTAACTTGATACTCTTTGCACAAAGTACTGCTAGAGAATTCATCAGATTCAGTGATATAACAACAGTGGGAACAACGGGGTCTACAACATTTTGAAACTCGACAATTGGTACCAGCAGAATAGTTCAATTTAGAATGCACTAATAAATCTTGTAAATTACATGGGCGTTTGTAAGCTATAACAGCTTGAACACTCTGTTTTGAAGAATTTTTCAAAAGTCCCCAGTATTGGTTGATTGTCTGTCCTATATTCGGTAGAGATGGATTGTAAGTGCAAACAAAGGGTATAATGTCAGTGTCAGTTTTTGTAACGGGTTGTAGTACTTCATCCATGGAGAAATCGGCTGCCTTAGATATAGCCTGGTTCACAATATCATCTAGGTAGTTGCGATCCTTGAAATGTTCACGGATGTTATCGCAGTCTCGTTTGAATTGTTCAGTGTCAGACGTCATTCTTCGATACCTTTTGGCTTGACTGAATGGTATTCCTGCCTCGCACGATTTAGGGTGGCAGGATGAACACTCAACGTAATGGTGACAATTGGTAGACGTTTAAAAAATGTCATCAAGAAATCGCAGCCACAGGATGTGTGTCATTTTCGTACCCATTGCAGTTCCCAAAGCTTGTAGATAATTATCTTCACCAACTGAAAATTATTATTCAGCAACTCTTCTATGGAATTGATACTGTCTTTATTTAATGTTTTATCCTGTCTTAAGAACTCTGTACACCCTTGAATGCCATCTTTATGTGGGATATTACTGTACAATGAAGAAACGTTCATCGTCACTAGGATGGCATTGCTAGGAAGACTTCCCACTGATTTGAGTTTCTTGATGAATTCTGTGGTGTCTTTGACATTAGACGGTAGAGTCTCCATATGCGGCTTGAGAATGCTGTCAAGATATGAGATGTTTCTGTAAGAGAACCACAACCAGAAACTATTGGACGACCAGGATAGCCAAGTGAGATCTTCATTTTGCTGTTTATGAATATTTGGAAGAATGTAAAACACCGGCATTCTGACTTCATTAGCAGGAATGATATCCTCCTTAACTTTTTCGCTGATACCGTTCATGTCCTGTATTTTATTTGTTACCTCTTTTAGAAACTGTTCTTGTCGGTTACTATCTAATTTTTGGTAGTATTGTTTATTGTTTAACTGTCTGATCACTTCATCACTATAGTCTTTATGATTCATTATCACTATGATAGCACTTTTATCAGCTTTTTATCACAATTCTTTGGTCTTTGCGAAGGGATTTAAGCGCTTGTTGTTCTTCTTGAGATAAATTGGACTGGTATTTATACTTCTTGTTTTCAGATAGAATTTCTTTAGTTATCGCCTCAATGTAAAATCTAGGGTAGGATCACGTCCAGCTGGTGGGATGAAAGTAGAAGCAGATTTTTTGTAGGATGTATGGACTTTATACTACTCATTTGAAAGGAAGAAATCAAAAATAATAACTTAATCAACTAATACTCAATTAATTATGTTGAAACTCGACATACGTTGATGAAACAGGTGTGTGCATCAATTGATACCATAAAATTATGGTTCTTGATCGTACAAACACATTTTGTCTAACGTGTTCGGATTTAAGTACGGTCCGGATTTAGGTACTTCACCAGTATAGATCTGACACAGATTAAAATGATCACATATTACCATTTTCATTCACTGGCATCATCCACTCATTAACCGCATAGCATGAAATAAAACATTACTTTGGTTAATTTCGTAAGCTCGCGTATGTCGAAGTCCTAAACATGTAATAGCCTACTTATTTGCAAGTAATATTCCAAATTTAACACTTGTTAATTGCTTCTATATTTGTAATGATTCGCGTTTTTCGAACACCATCGCATATAATGTTAATATTCAATTAATCAGAGTGGTAAGAGTAATGATTTATTGCAGTGGATGGCAAGTGGAAGCACCATAAGAATGATGTTGACGTCACATCCGGTCGTAAGGTCAAGTACACGCTGGTTGGGACCCAGAATGGAGAGAGGCTAATGACCAGTGGCACCATGAAAACAGCTGTGGTCAATAAACATAAATATGACATGTAGATTTATTTCACAAACTGCAGATTAATTGGAGGCCATGCAAATCTCCACAGTCGTATTTACACAAAATATGTGCAGAACAATAACAATTAATTGCGAAGTCTCAGATGTACAATTTAATGAGTTTAAACTGAAATTCGAATACGAGAAAATTGATGGTTTAGTTGCTAGAGACGGGAGGCACCCTGCCATAATATAATAACACATGATCCCGTTCCCACTCCTGTCACCTACCGGTATATCCCAAGTGGCCCCTTTCAGAGGAAACGGGATTGGCTGTGGCCCCGCTGGACCACCCCCGCCGCCAGTCGGGCACCCTCGTGTTCCGGGACGACTTCAACGGTCCCGTGAGCACCGCCGTAATGTCATGAATAATCTGTACTGCTAATAGTATAAATACTACTACAACTAATACTACTAATACTACTACTACTACCACCACTACCACTACTACCACTACTACTACTACTACTACTACTACTAGTAGTAGAAGTAGTAGTAGAAGTAGTACAATTAGTTCTCTGCTTCCTTTTCTTCTTCTCCGTCTTCTTCTTCTTCTTCTTCTCCTTCTTCTTTTTCTGTTGATGCTGCTGCTGCTTCTGCTACTGCGACTACTACTACTACCACTACCACTACTACTACCACAACTACTACTACCACTACCACTACAACTTCAACTGTAACTACTGTAACTACTACCACTACCACTTCCATCACCACCACCCCAACTACCATAACAACAACAACAACAACAGCTACTACTATTACTACTACTTCGGCTACTACTACTACTACTGCTACTACTTCTACTACTACTACTACTACTACTACTACTATAACTACTACTACTACTACTACTACTATTACTACTACTACTACTGCAGCTTCTACTCTACTATTTCTACCTATTACTAACCTCAACGACAACTCATTTTTCCCGTTACATAACTGGGAAATTCATGTGTATACTAACGACCCAGTGAACGTTTGATGGGGTATAATTATCCATTTAATGTTATTACTGCCGTCAACAACGACAACCCAATTATGTTTTCCATTACAGAACTGGGAGATTCAGGTCTACACCAATGACCACGTGAACGTTTTCACCAGGAATGGACACCTGTTCTTGAAACCGGTACCTGCTACCTATTGTATTCCTTTCTATTTTACTCCGACCTTCATTGGCGTTATTTCATAGCATTGTTTTCTCGGAAGGTCTTAATTTAAAAAAGAGAATACGTTATAAATTGTGTACTCCGAACTTTCGCGAGTTTCTATGTATAAAATGTGTACATTAAATTTAAGACATTGTATTAATAAAAATCTAACAATTAAATGCATGTAGTATATACTGTGTGGTATATAGAATTTACGCTGATGATTTTTGTTTAGTTTCTTCATGTATTGAAATTAGTTTCTCCAATAGTTGTCAACCTTCAAAAATGTGTACGCTTGGTAATGTTAGTCACTAGATATAGCATAGGCAACAAAATAACTTTTTAGAAATGGACTAGTCTGTTCATTTGTATTTTGAATCTACACTCTTGCTACAGTGCTAACATGAGCGCATTTTATACAGACACTCACTTCGGAGAAGTTCGGCGAAAGTTACCTACATTCCGGAGACATGGACGTCGCCCGTACGTTAACGTCAACGTTTCTTTGTCGAGACATGAATGTATTCGTTTGACATTTGATACGCCTTTACGTTGTTTAGAACAATGCAACGCATTCTGTGAGATCCGCAGAAGTCCTGATATTCGTGTATACAGTTAAACACCGCTATTTCAAACTCGTTGGGACCGACGAAAATAGTTCGAAATAGGAAAGTTCGAAATAGCGATGTTCCAACCTCTGCACAGAGATTTGACTGGTAACCGCTGCGAGGAGTTTGACGATGTTCTCCATGTACTATAAATGTTATAATTGTAAAAATTGCGCGTGCATATAATTTTACTGTATATCCACTTAATTCGTAATTCTGATTATGTACACACGCGTTAGTAATCACTTGGTAACCCGAGTGACAATGGAAGGTGTGACTTAACCAAGCCACGACTGCCAAGTCATCACACCTTTGATAGACAGCTTGGGCTTAGGTGCGATTTAGAAATAAACTCTGATGATAACGTGTGAAAAACGTAGTTGGGACTGGAATTTTAGTTCGAAATAGAGATTAATTTGAAATAGGCAACTTCGAATTAATGATTGCTATTTTAGTTAAATAAAGAAGGAAAAAAAATCTGGACTGAAAAATTAGTTCGAAATAGCGATTAAGTCGAATTTTCGGTGTTCGAAATAGCGGTGTTCAACTGTATATCGAACATGTGCAAACAAAGTGTATTTGCGAATTCTCCTACTGTCAGTATTCAGTTAGCAAGACAGCTCAAATTCCTTAAAGGCGCTTTTACAACCAACATATGCAAACCTTGTTTATAAGATTCTCTACCTATTTCTACCACGTTTGCAGACCTTTGGGGTCACTGCGCAAATCTTGACCGATACGGGTGTGTACGTCACGGTCGGGACGGGCTCCTGCCGCCGATGATGTCCGGTAAACTCAAGAGCAAGAAGACAATCTGGTTTGGTCGTGTCAGCGTGCGCGCTCGAGTTCCACAGGGCGACTAGATTTGGCCAGGTTAGATCTACTGGTATCTTGCGGTTAACAGATGTTAACTTGCCAAATAAAGAATGCTTTCTAGATATAAGTACATGTGCTTCTGCGCCATCAAAATGCCTTGGAATATTTCGAGATATATTTCGTTCCGATGCGTGTAAAAAAAAAAACTCGCGGAAACGCACTCGTGGTTTTAGTGCTACAAATCAGAAATCCAAATTGTTGTTTATTAGCCGATTGACAACGCTAACCCGAAAATTATTTTTAATTATAAACCGGATGTTATTTTTCACTAATCCACGAAATTTAACGACAATAAAATTCACTTCATTTTCGGTAGATTTATTTTAATTTCCTTATTGTTTATTTTTGCCATGCGAGTTCAGATGCATACAGTTTTAACAACACATTGTTCCATTTTCAGCCATCTGGATGTTGCCACGTGACTCGCACTATGGCGGGTGGCCGATTTCCGGTGAAATCGATCTGATGGAAAGCAGAGGTCTGTGTATTCATAATAAGCTTGTAAAACGACGCGATATGGCACGTCCATACACACACATGAGAACAATTTAATAGCGAAGTCTGGTAATATACACTTGTACTCATGTGCCAATTTTTGTTCTAGGCAAAAGTGTTGCGCGCGCACCCGACGGAAATGACCATGGCCGAAACGAGATTGGTTCCACTCTACACTGGGGACCTGACGCGGGACAAAACAAATTTTATCTCACCCACGGTGAAAGGTAAAACACACGGAATATAGCTTAAACTTGTTTTGGCAAGCTTGACCACAACGACATAATAATTGTTAATTCTCTATTTAGTAGACCTCAGTGCTGGAACACACGTGCAGTTTTTATCCTATATTTAAATCACGGCGTTGACTTAAAAATGCATAATGTGCAGACATTTTTGCAATGATTTACTTGCAATCATATATAATGTTAAACTGACTGGCTTCTTTTACACGTGTTTCAGAGACGACAGTTCTTTCTCTTCTCCCTTCCACGTGTACTCACTTGACTGGACAGTCGACCACATCATGTGAGTTTGCATTAAAGAGGCATTACCGTACTCAATGATAACTAATTATTAGCAACGAAATAAATGTATGATGATGCCAAAAGAGAGGTACAAAGTTGAAAGATTGCATAAAGTCAAAATGATATAAGTTGTACAGAGTCGTAATTTTATATAGTACATATACATTTTATTAATTAAATGCAAATAATTAGCAAACTTGATAAAGTCGACACTAACTTTTACAGTTTGTTTACATTTTTCATGTAGGTAATACCATAGTGTCTGTACTATATTGAGATATATACCTTTGTTAATTTTTAAATTAGAGATTTGACTGGTAACCGCTGCGAGGAGTTTGACGATGTTCTCCATGTACTATAAATGTTATAATTGTAAAAATTGCGCGTGCATATAATTTTACTGTATATCCACTTAATTCGTAATTCTGATTATGTACAAACGCGTTAGTAATCACTTGGTAACCCGAGTGACAATGGAAGGTGTGACTTAACCAAGCCACGACTGCCAAGTCATCACACCTTTGATAGACAGCTTGGGCTTAGGTGCGATTTAGAAATAAACTCTGATGATAACGTGTGAAAAACGTAGTTGGGACTGGAATTTTAGTTCGAAATAGAGATTAATTTGAAATAGGCAACTTCGAATTAATGATTGCTATTTTAGTTAAATAAAGAAGGAAAAAAAATCTGGACTGAAAAATTAGTTCGAAATAGCGATTAAGTCGAATTTTCGGTGTTCGAAATAGCGGTGTTCAACTGTATATCGAACATGTGCAAACAAAGTGTATTTGCGAATTCTCCTACTGTCAGTATTCAGTTAGCAAGACAGCTCAAATTCCTTAAAGGCGCTTTTACAACCAACATATGCAAACCTTGTTTATAAGATTCTCTACCTATTTCTACCACGTTTGCAGACCTTTGGGGTCACTGCGCAAATCTTGACCGATACGGGTGTGTACGTCACGGTCGGGACGGGCTCCTGCCGCCGATGATGTCCGGTAAACTCAAGAGCAAGAAGACAATCTGGTTTGGTCGTGTCAGCGTGCGCGCTCGAGTTCCACAGGGCGACTAGATTTGGCCAGGTTAGATCTACTGGTATCTTGCGGTTAACAGATGTTAACTTGCCAAATAAAGAATGCTTTCTAGATATAAGTACATGTGCTTCTGCGCCATCAAAATGCCTTGGAATATTTCGAGATATATTTCGTTCCGATGCGTGTAAAAAAAAAAACTCGCGGAAACGCACTCGTGGTTTTATTGCTACAAATCAGAAATCCAAATTGTTGTTTATTAGCCGATTGACAACGCTAACCCGAAAATTATTTTTAATTATAAACCGGATGTTATTTTTCACTAATCCACGAAATTTAACGACAATAAAATTCACTTCATTTTCGGTAGATTTATTTTAATTTCCTTATTGTTTATTTTTGCCATGCGAGTTCAGATGCATACAGTTTTAACAACACATTGTTCCATTTTCAGCCATCTGGATGTTGCCACGTGGCTCGCACTATGGCGGGTGGCCGATTTCCGGTGAAATCGATCTGATGGAAAGCAGAGGTCTGTGTATTCATAATAAGCTTGTAAAACGACGCGATATGGCACGTCCATACACACACATGAGAACAATTTAATAGCGAAGTCTGGTAATATACACTTGTACTCATGTGCCAATTTTTGTTCTAGGCAAAAGTGTTGCGCGCGCACCCGACGGAAATGACCATGGCCGAAACGAGATTGGTTCCACTCTACACTGGGGACCTGACGCGGGACAAAACAAATTTTATCTCACCCACGGTGAAAGGTAAAACACACGGAATATAGCTTAAACTTGTTTTGGCAAGCTTGACCACAACGACATAATAATTGTTAATTCTCTATTTAGTAGACCTCAGTGCTGGAACACACGTGCAGTTTTTATCCTATATTTAAATCACGGCGTTGACTTAAAAATGCATAATGTGCAGACATTTTTGCAATGATTTACTTGCAATCATATATAATGTTAAACTGACTGGCTTCTTTTACACGTGTTTCAGAGACGACAGTTCTTTCTCTTCTCCCTTCCACGTGTACTCACTTGACTGGACAGTCGACCACATCATGTGAGTTTGCATTAAAGAGGCATTACCGTACTCAATGATAACTAATTATTAGCAACGAAATAAATGTATGATGATGCCAAAAGAGAGGTACAAAGTTGAAAGATTGCATAAAGTCAAAATGATATAAGTTGTACAGAGTCGTAATTTTATATAGTACATATACATTTTATTAATTAAATGCAAATAATTAGCAAACTTGATAAAGTCGACACTAACTTTTACAGTTTGTTTACATTTTTCATGTAGGTAATACCATAGTGTCTGTACTATATTGAGATATATACCTTTGTTAATTTTTAAATTAGAGATTTGACTGGTAACCGCTGCGAGGAGTTTGACGATGTTCCCCATGTACTATAAATGTTATAATTGTAAAAATTGCGCGTGCATATAATTTTACTGTATATCCACTTAATTCGTAATTCTGATTATGTACACACGCGTTAGTAATCACTTGGTAACCCGAGTGACAATGGAAGGTGTGACTTAACCAAGCCACGACTGCCAAGTCATCACACCTTTGATAGACAGCTTGGGCTTAGGTGCGATTTAGAAATAAACTCTGATGATAACGTGTGAAAAACGTAGTTGGGACTGGAATTTTAGTTCGAAATAGAGATTAATTTGAAATAGGCAACTTCGAATTAATGATTGCTATTTTAGTTAAATAAAGAAGGAAAAAAAATCTGGACTGAAAAATTAGTTCGAAATAGCGATTAAGTCGAATTTTCGGTGTTCGAAATAGCGGTGTTCAACTGTATATCGAACATGTGCAAACAAAGTGTATTTGCGAATTCTCCTACTGTCAGTATTCAGTTAGCAAGACAGCTCAAATTCCTTAAAGGCGCTTTTACAACCAACATATGCAAACCTTGTTTATAAGATTCTCTACCTATTTCTACCACGTTTGCAGACCTTTGGGGTCACTGCGCAAATCTTGACCGATACGGGTGTGTACGTCACGGTCGGGACGGGCTCCTGCCGCCGATGATGTCCGGTAAACTCAAGAGCAAGAAGACAATCTGGTTTGGTCGTGTCAGCGTGCGCGCTCGAGTTCCACAGGGCGACTAGATTTGGCCAGGTTAGATCTACTGGTATCTTGCGGTTAACAGATGTTAACTTGCCAAATAAAGAATGCTTTCTAGATATAAGTACATGTGCTTCTGCGCCATCAAAATGCCTTGGAATATTTCGAGATATATTTCGTTCCGATGCGTGTAAAAAAAAAAACTCGCGGAAACGCACTCGTGGTTTTATTGCTACAAATCAGAAATCCAAATTGTTGTTTATTAGCCGATTGACAACGCTAACCCGAAAATTATTTTTAATTATAAACCGGATGTTATTTTTCACTAATCCACGAAATTTAACGACAATAAAATTCACTTCATTTTCGGTAGATTTATTTTAATTTCCTTATTGTTTATTTTTGCCATGCGAGTTCAGATGCATACAGTTTTAACAACACATTGTTCCATTTTCAGCCATCTGGATGTTGCCACGTGACTCGCACTATGGCGGGTGGCCGATTTCCGGTGAAATCGATCTGATGGAAAGCAGAGGTCTGTGTATTCATAATAAGCTTGTAAAACGACGCGATATGGCACGTCCATACACACACATGAGAACAATTTAATAGCGAAGTCTGGTAATATACACTTGTACTCATGTGCCAATTTTTGTTCTAGGCAAAAGTGTTGCGCGCGCACCCGACGGAAATGACCATGGCCGAAACGAGATTGGTTCCACTCTACACTGGGGACCTGACGCGGGACAAAACAAATTTTATCTCACCCACGGTGAAAGGTAAAACACACGGAATATAGCTTAAACTTGTTTTGGCAAGCTTGACCACAACGACATAATAATTGTTAATTCTCTATTTAGTAGACCTCAGTGCTGGAACACACGTGCAGTTTTTATCCTATATTTAAATCACGGCGTTGACTTAAAAATGCATAATGTGCAGACATTTTTGCAATGATTTACTTGCAATCATATATAATGTTAAACTGACTGGCTTCTTTTACACGTGTTTCAGAGACGACAGTTCTTTCTCTTCTCCCTTCCACGTGTACTCACTTGACTGGACAGTCGACCACATCATGTGAGTTTGCATTAAAGAGGCATTACCGTACTCAATGATAACTAATTATTAGCAACGAAATAAATGTATGATGATGCCAAAAGAGAGGTACAAAGTTGAAAGATTGCATAAAGTCAAAATGATATAAGTTGTACAGAGTCGTAATTTTATATAGTACATATACATTTTATTAATTAAATGCAAATAATTAGCAAACTTGATAAAGTCGACACTAACTTTTACAGTTTGTTTACATTTTTCATGTAGGTAATACCATAGTGTCTGTACTATATTGAGATATATACCTTTGTTAATTTTTAAATTAGAGATTTGACTGGTAACCGCTGCGAGGAGTTTGACGATGTTCTCCATGTACTATAAATGTTATAATTGTAAAAATTGCGCGTGCATATAATTTTACTGTATATCCACTTAATTCGTAATTCTGATTATGTACACACGCGTTAGTAATCACTTGGTAACCCGAGTGACAATGGAAGGTGTGACTTAACCAAGCCACGACTGCCAAGTCATCACACCTTTGATAGACAGCTTGGGCTTAGGTGCGATTTAGAAATAAACTCTGATGATAACGTGTGAAAAACGTCGTTGGGACTGGAATTTTAGTTCGAAATAGAGATTAATTTGAAATAGGCAACTTCGAATTAATGATTGCTATTTTAGTTAAATAAAGAAGGAAAAAAAATCTGGACTGAAAAATTAGTTCGAAATAGCGATTAAGTCGAATTTTCGGTGTTCGAAATAGCGGTGTTCAACTGTATATCGAACATGTGCAAACAAAGTGTATTTGCGAATTCTCCTACTGTCAGTATTCAGTTAGCAAGACAGCTCAAATTCCTTAAAGGCGCTTTTACAACCAACATATGCAAACCTTGTTTATAAGATTCTCTACCTATTTCTACCACGTTTGCAGACCTTTGGGGTCACTGCGCAAATCTTGACCGATACGGGTGTGTACGTCACGGTCGGGACGGGCTCCTGCCGCCGATGATGTCCGGTAAACTCAAGAGCAAGAAGACAATCTGGTTTGGTCGTGTCAGCGTGCGCGCTCGAGTTCCACAGGGCGACTAGATTTGGCCAGGTTAGATCTACTGGTATCTTGCGGTTAACAGATGTTAACTTGCCAAATAAAGAATGCTTTCTAGATATAAGTACATGTGCTTCTGCGCCATCAAAATGCCTTGGAATATTTCGAGATATATTTCGTTCCGATGCGTGTAAAAAAAAAAACTCGCGGAAACGCACTCGTGGTTTTATTGCTACAAATCAGAAATCCAAATTGTTGTTTATTAGCCGATTGACAACGCTAACCCGAAAATTATTTTTAATTATAAACCGGATGTTATTTTTCACTAATCCACGAAATTTAACGACAATAAAATTCACTTCATTTTCGGTAGATTTATTTTAATTTCCTTATTGTTTATTTTTGCCATGCGAGTTCAGATGCATACAGTTTTAACAACACATTGTTCCATTTTCAGCCATCTGGATGTTGCCACGTGGCTCGCACTATGGCGGGTGGCCGATTTCCGGTGAAATCGATCTGATGGAAAGCAGAGGTCTGTGTATTCATAATAAGCTTGTAAAACGACGCGATATGGCACGTCCATACACACACATGAGAACAATTTAATAGCGAAGTCTGGTAATATACACTTGTACTCATGTGCCAATTTTTGTTCTAGGCAAAAGTGTTGCGCGCGCACCCGACGGAAATGACCATGGCCGAAACGAGATTGGTTCCACTCTACACTGGGGACCTGACGCGGGACAAAACAAATTTTATCTCACCCACGGTGAAAGGTAAAACACACGGAATATAGCTTAAACTTGTTTTGGCAAGCTTGACCACAACGACATAATAATTGTTAATTCTCTATTTAGTAGACCTCAGTGCTGGAACACACGTGCAGTTTTTATCCTATATTTAAATCACGGCGTTGACTTAAAAATGCATAATGTGCAGACATTTTTGCAATGATTTACTTGCAATCATATATAATGTTAAACTGACTGGCTTCTTTTACACGTGTTTCAGAGACGACAGTTCTTTCTCTTCTCCCTTCCACGTGTACTCACTTGACTGGACAGTCGACCACATCATGTGAGTTTGCATTAAAGAGGCATTACCGTACTCAATGATAACTAATTATTAGCAACGAAATAAATGTATGATGATGCCAAAAGAGAGGTACAAAGTTGAAAGATTGCATAAAGTCAAAATGATATAAGTTGTACAGAGTCGTAATTTTATATAGTACATATACATTTTATTAATTAAATGCAAATAATTAGCAAACTTGATAAAGTCGACACTAACTTTTACAGTTTGTTTACATTTTTCATGTAGGTAATACCATAGTGTCTGTACTATATTGAGATATATACCTTTGTTAATTTTTAAATTAGAGATTTGACTGGTAACCGCTGCGAGGAGTTTGACGATGTTCCCCATGTACTATAAATGTTATAATTGTAAAAATTGCGCGTGCATATAATTTTACTGTATATCCACTTAATTCGTAATTCTGATTATGTACACACGCGTTAGTAATCACTTGGTAACCCGAGTGACAATGGAAGGTGTGACTTAACCAAGCCACGACTGCCAAGTCATCACACCTTTGATAGACAGCTTGGGCTTAGGTGCGATTTAGAAATAAACTCTGATGATAATGTGTGAAAAACGTCGTTGGGACTGGAATTTTAGTTCGAAATAGAGATTAATTTGAAATAGGCAACTTCGAATTAATGATTGCTATTTTAGTTAAATAAAGAAGGAAAAAAAATCTGGACTGAAAAATTAGTTCGAAATAGCGATTAAGTCGAATTTTCGGTGTTCGAAATAGCGGTGTTCAACTGTATATCGAACATGTGCAAACAAAGTGTATTTGCGAATTCTCCTACTGTCAGTATTCAGTTAGCAAGACAGCTCAAATTCCTTAAAGGCGCTTTTACAACCAACATATGCAAACCTTGTTTATAAGATTCTCTACCTATTTCTACCACGTTTGCAGACCTTTGGGGTCACTGCGCAAATCTTGACCGATACGGGTGTGTACGTCACGGTCGGGACGGGCTCCTGCCGCCGATGATGTCCGGTAAACTCAAGAGCAAGAAGACAATCTGGTTTGGTCGTGTCAGCGTGCGCGCTCGAGTTCCACAGGGCGACTAGATTTGGCCAGGTTAGATCTACTGGTATCTTGCGGTTAACAGATGTTAACTTGCCAAATAAAGAATGCTTTCTAGATATAAGTACATGTGCTTCTGCGCCATCAAAATGCCTTGGAATATTTCGAGATATATTTCGTTCCGATGCGTGTAAAAAAAAAAACTCGCGGAAACGCACTCGTGGTTTTATTGCTACAAATCAGAAATCCAAATTGTTGTTTATTAGCCGATTGACAACGCTAACCCGAAAATTATTTTTAATTATAAACCGGATGTTATTTTTCACTAATCCACGAAATTTAACGACAATAAAATTCACTTCATTTTCGGTAGATTTATTTTAATTTCCTTATTGTTTATTTTTGCCATGCGAGTTCAGATGCATACAGTTTTAACAACACATTGTTCCATTTTCAGCCATCTGGATGTTGCCACGTGACTCGCACTATGGCGGGTGGCCGATTTCCGGTGAAATCGATCTGATGGAAAGCAGAGGTCTGTGTATTCATAATAAGCTTGTAAAACGACGCGATATGGCACGTCCATACACACACATGAGAACAATTTAATAGCGAAGTCTGGTAATATACACTTGTACTCATGTGCCAATTTTTGTTCTAGGCAAAAGTGTTGCGCGCGCACCCGACGGAAATGACCATGGCCGAAACGAGATTGGTTCCACTCTACACTGGGGACCTGACGCGGGACAAAACAAATTTTATCTCACCCACGGTGAAAGGTAAAACACACGGAATATAGCTTAAACTTGTTTTGGCAAGCTTGACCACAACGACATAATAATTGTTAATTCTCTATTTAGTAGACCTCAGTGCTGGAACACACGTGCAGTTTTTATCCTATATTTAAATCACGGCGTTGACTTAAAAATGCATAATGTGCAGACATTTTTGCAATGATTTACTTGCAATCATATATAATGTTAAACTGACTGGCTTCTTTTACACGTGTTTCAGAGACGACAGTTCTTTCTCTTCTCCCTTCCACGTGTACTCACTTGACTGGACAGTCGACCACATCATGTGAGTTTGCATTAAAGAGGCATTACCGTACTCAATGATAACTAATTATTAGCAACGAAATAAATGTATGATGATGCCAAAAGAGAGGTACAAAGTTGAAAGATTGCATAAAGTCAAAATGATATAAGTTGTACAGAGTCGTAATTTTATATAGTACATATACATTTTATTAATTAAATGCAAATAATTAGCAAACTTGATAAAGTCGACACTAACTTTTACAGTTTGTTTACATTTTTCATGTAGGTAATACCATAGTGTCTGTACTATATTGAGATATATACCTTTGTTAATTTTTAAATGATGCGCTCACACATTATTCTTCAAACTCTTATTTGCTTTTTTTACGTTTGTATCATAAGTTTAGTATAATTTTCAGGGAATTGCGCTTTTAACCATCCTAATGATACCTTACAGCTTTTCTCCTTATTGACCTAAATCGAAGCCTTATTTAAATTATCTAGTTTAACTGTACATTAAATTAATAATTTGAATAAAAAAGTGAAAATTACTATATCATAAAACTGTATTTATTTATTTTTAATCGCACAGATCAACATTTTATATACATAACGACTTCATCCAAATTTTAACAGCTCTTGATCATATTGGCCGTAAAGTTTTGAACGACTAAGCCCATGAACACGGGTTCTAGAAAATGTGCTTGTTGAATACGATCCTAATTGGTCATTTAACAAAAAAACATACCTTTCCTCCAGTATCTCTGTTGACGGCCACAAGGTCATGCGTACCGACATTGGAGCTGGCGGATTCTGGCAGAAGGGCGGATTTAGCGGCCACAACCCTTGGACCGGCGGTACCAAAGCCGCCCACTTTGATCAGGCTGTATGTATACACGTGTTCACGTGTTCATTTTCTGTCAGTAATTAATCTGGTCCCACATGGGACTTACAAAGTGACTACCATTCGAGCTTTGAATTTAATTTGCTGAAACATGTTGTTGTCAGTGTTTTTTTTGTATTTGAAATGAAGACTATGATTTAGTTTGTTTTTTTTCCTGAACGTATCGCGCTTCATTTCTACCTGATCATAAACGTCGCTATTGACTGTACGTGTATTTCAGTTCTACCTGATCCAAAACGTCGTTATTGACGTAGCGTGTATTTCAGTTGAATCGTTCTACCTGACCACGAACGTTTCTGTTGACGTTGCGTTCATTTCAGTTCTACCTGGTACTGAACGTGGCTGTTGACGCTACGTGCATTTCATTTTTACCAGAACCTGTACGTCGCTATTGACGTTATTTCAGTTCTACCTGATCCTGAACGTTGCCATCGGAGGCACCAACGGCTTCTTCCCCGACAACTGGACGTACAACAGCCGGAAACCATGGAACAACAACTCCCCCACGGAGCCTGCTGATTTCCGGAACCACAAGAATGAGTGGCTGCCGTCTTGGCACGAGGACCACGTCGCCATGGAGGTCGACTACGTGGAGATGTTCCAGTACTAGATAGTGTGCTTGCTGGATTTGTGTTGTGTCTGTTTGCGCGTGTACCACGCAAAAATACAAAACCCGTTAAAGATGTTCTGATTTGTATATCATTTGTGTACCGTGATAAATTAAAGAATTGAAACAAAGTGTCGTTAAATACCTGGATAAGCATAAGGTCAAGAGATAAGTGTCTTTAATTAATAAGCAATGTTACATGTTATAATAGGGAATTATTGGCTGTATGAAAGCTCTCATTATTCAAACATCGACACAAAGTTCTCATTAACGTGTTAAGTTACTGTAGCTGTTTAGGATGAATGATACAATGAAAGTTAATATACGGACGTTGAGGTTTTTTTTAATCAAATAATACGTCGGGTCATGCAAAGGCGTTTTTCTGAAGTTCACTCCCTTTCAGGCAATATTTTAAATAAACAACATTTGACTTTCAAAAGAAAAACATTTTAATCCAATTATTGGATTGAAAACTATAATTTTTACATCAATTCAGTTCAATAAAAAATCTAGGTACAATCTCATTCAGTTCGCTCCAGCGATCATATGAGTGTGACTGAATACGGCAGTAAGATTCCGTTTTTCGCACGGTTAAGAGAATAAACAAACTGTTGTGGCGTCTTATAAACTTCATAAGTCAGTATTGGAAATAAACTGTACACGTTATATTTTTCAGATAAATATTATGCTTATTAAAAGACTACATGTTTCAATATAATTCAATATTCGTTTGTATTTATTAAATATCGTCGTATATCAGATAACCCCCTATTGGCGTGTATTTTGATAATATTACTATTTTTAACATTTGCAACGCCAATGAACTAAACTATTTTTGTAGTGAATATTCAAAGAAGTATTGCTAGTTTTTGTTAAGATCCAGACTTTGTATGTATGAAAAATCAAAATATTATATTCGCTACTGTTTCTGTGACACATTAATAAAAATAATCATTTCTAAAATACAAATGTTAAAAACTTAATGTAAGTTTTTATGCCCCCACTTTCGAGGGAGGCATATAGATTTGCGGAGATATGGCCCTTTTTTAGAAACAAAATGACAATTTTTGGACTTGTGTCGTGCGCAACTCAAAAATTATCACTGCTAGAGTGATGAAACTTTATAAACATATTAATCAGCATGTGAACTTGTGCATCTGGTTATTTTGGTGCATTTTGTTCCGACATCAGCTGAGTTATGGCCCTTTTTTAGCAAAACAAATGACATGTTGGACTTGTGTCGCGCGTAACTCGAAAATATTACTGCTTGAGTGATGAAACTTTATAAACATATTAATCAGCATGTGAACTTGTGCACCTGGGTATTTTGGTGCAGTTTTTCTGACATCAGCGGAGGTATGGCCCTTTTATTAGCAAAAAAATGACATTTTTGGACTTGTGTCGCGTGTAACTCAAAAAGTATTAATGCTAGAGTGTTGAAACTTAATAAACATATTAATCAGCATGTGAACTTGTGCATCTGGGTTTTTTGGTGCAGTTTTTCTGACATCAGCGGAGATATGGCCCTTTTTTAAGCAAAAATGACATTTTTGGACTTGTGTCACGCATTACTCGAAAATTATTACTGCTAGAGTGATGAAACTTTATATACATATTAATCAGCATATGAACTTGTGCCCCTGAGTATTTTTTCCGCCATTAGTGGAGTTATGACCCTTTTGTAGCAAAAAATAACATTTTTGGATTTGTGTCGCGTGTAACTCGACAAGTGTAACTGCTAGACTGATGAAACTTTATAAACATATTCATCAGCATGTGAACTTGTGCACCTGGGTATTTTGGTGCATTTTTTTCCGACATAAGCAGAGTTTTGTGACAACCAGCGGAATGTGGGGGCATCTCTGTGTCCTGCGGACACATGTCTAGTTCTCTTTATTTTGCGTACGAAATAAGTAAATGCGATGTGCCTGACGTCAACGTTATTTGACGTTACACAGAAGTACCCACTAATGTGCGTACGTCATACGGTATACAAGTACAGGCACTGGTATATTATTGACTGGCTTTCACTTCGTAAACATAACCTTTAAGCACTTCATATAATGCTACGAAAATTGAACATACTTATATACTTGCACTTTTACTTAGTAAATTTTATACTTAAATAGGAACACACTAGCATCTGTCTTTTACAGTTTCACTTTGTTTTTAATAATCACTATAATTATATCTAATGCAATTAATGGCGACTATTACGTTTTCACTTTATAAAACAATCCATTTCAATAATGCAATAATGTGATGTTTAACGTGCTAACTCTTATAAAAATAATACATTTATTGTGCATCGATGGAGTCCTTTAGGATTTCAGTTTTTTACAATGTACAATGTAACAAATATACGTATCCTGATGTTCTATATGCATCATTAATAACTTTTCCGCATATCATTACTTTATTTAAAACGGGTTCATTGGTCTCACGGTCTGTATACTGATAATGCTGGCTCAGAAGATATAATGCAGGCTTCAGCGGAGGAGCAGACAGTGGGGTACGTCAGTTTATGTATAATTGTCTATTTTGCCTTACGCCAAGCATTCTTGTTGTCATATATATATAAATTAAGCGATCCATTATCTATCTACAGGTACCCTAACTTTCGAAAATATTCATCAGATACACGTATAAGTAAAGAAGTGATTACAAAACATCACCCAAATCAGCGGAAAACAGTATATTTTAATTATTTAAAAATATATCAGCATTGTTTTTTTTATATAAAACTTGTGTAAACAAAGCCCAATCAGCGACAATGAAAATGCAGTCTTGCTTGGTTTAGTAGCGTACGTACGTTTCTAAAAGAAATGATTTTTTTCTAAGCTATCTGCACCCAATTGGATAATGATTTGCTATACAAGAAGATAATGGCATGCTTAGCTTGGATAATGATCGAGCTTGCCTTTTTATCGTGCTTATTTACAGCTTAATAGTATCTATGTTCCTGTCTTTCTTCCGCTTTATATGTCAATATCTCCCTCTGGCTACGTCTGTCTGTCTGTCTGTCCGTCTGTAGGTCTGTCTGTCTGTCTTGAATCGGAAATCGTATTAAGAATACCTCAGGGGTGGTTTGTAGCTGCCTATATATCGTGTAGTGCACATGTGCGGATATATGCCCTATTTTCCCCAAAATGGTACTAGTAATTGACTAATCATGTTTATTATCTGACCAGAATATGAAGGGTCCCATTTGCTGGTCCCTAAGTATCTTACATGCACTCCCAAGGATAATTAACGCAATAAATTATATTGTTAATTATTAGAACCTCTCGGAATCTTCTATATTGTGTTCTCCCGAAGGCAAAAACAACATCAATACCTACCATTGTATAATATATGAAGGAATATGAATATAAAACACATTTACCAAAATCACTTCCAAGCTAACCTCCCCGAGAGCACACATTCACAAACAAATACATAAAAATATGTATTAAAGGGACCGTTTCACAGATTGACGAATTGACAATTTTTCAACTTGTTAACACCGATTCTAAAATATAAAACAACAGTGTAGACAGAGGGAAAAAAAACACTACGGACCTATAAAAATACTGTAAATCCCGTTTCGTTTATGCGTAATCATCAGTTGAATTGATAAAATTATAAAGCGTTTGTAACGCTAAACGATGGATTAATTTGAAGTGTGTCTGTTGATTTCAGCTAAAACTCTTGACATCACACGGAACACTTTCATAAAGTAAATAATGCAGGGTGAAATACAGTAGTTGGAAATAGAAGTTGGAATGACCGAGTGGATAAGGCGACAGCCTTTAAATCCGGAGTGATTTGGGTGATGCTTTGTAATTATTTCTCTATTTATACGTTTATCTGATGAGTATTTTCGAAAGTTAGGAGACCTGTAGATACATGTAGATAATGGATTGCTTAATTTATATATATCGCAAAAATAATGCATTTATGGGGTAAGGGAAAATTAACAATTATGCATAAACTTACGTACCCCGCTGTCTGCTCCTCGGCTTAAACCGGCATTATGTTTTGAGCATGCTTTATCTTCGGAGCCAGCATTATCAGGATACAGGCCGTGTGGTCTCGTCATTTTAAAGGGAACTATTCACAGATTGACAAATTTACAATTTTCCCAAAAATTGTCACATATGCAAAAAAGTACAATATATATAAAGAGGCAAAATAACCATCCTGGGAAATAGTGTATTATATTACAAATAATAAATGAATGCATTCAAATGAATAAAATTATCAAGCGTCTGTAATGCTTATCGTCGGTCTTCTGCAAAACTCGTGTATTACATACATTCCATAATAATTACACGCGTTTACTTGTAACTCCGTCTGGTCGAGTGGATAGCGAGACATACGTTTGATCCCGTAGGTCATTGTTTGGAGCCTCGGCGGAGCTTCGATATATTTTTTCTTTATATATATGTTGTTGTTTTGTTTGGTTAGTTCAGAAGATTTAGTGTTTGCAGTTAAGAATATTGTCATTTTACAAGAATTTGAAAATATGTGGATAAGTTCCTTTAAAAGATTAGTAAGAACCCGCACGCTAATCATATTTATCATCCACAATAAATAAATGATGGAAATCGATTTCTTAGTTACTGTTTACAAACAAGTTAAAACCACATATCACAATTTATGTACGCAGAATCAATATTCGCCTCAATGGTCGATGACGATTATTTAATTCGTATGCAAATAGGATACATTCCATTCGTCCGGGTCCATTACCCTTCATTAGCATCTATGAACGCGCCATTCATAATTAAATATAAAATCGGATTAAGCGTTTGACTTTTTAAGTTATTTCGTGATACAGAGAGCGAGTGCAGTTAAATGATGTTAAACGTTTGTTTGATAAAGTCGCAAAGATTTTTGTGTTTATAATTTTTTATTTTAAATTTCGTGTATGGAACTGCAAGATTTTGTCATTGGATTCGTTACATTGTGCCACGCCGTATCGTTGTTAAAAGGTACGATCTTTGCAGCCATTTATTTATTTATTTATTTATTTATTTATTTATTTATTTATTTATTTATTTATTTATTTTCGACATTTATATTTGCAAAACATTAAATTTCATAAATGGCGATAGTTTTTTAACATTGCGCACTAAAATTGTTATTATTACTTTAAAATTAACTGAACCGATTTGTCATCATATACTTTCAGTATAAATTAATGTTTATGTAAATAGTATACACAGTTGAATCAAGTTGGGAACATGTGCTTCCAGCAAGTACGTCATGTTGGGACGGTTTGAACGCCGTTGATTACACCGGCACCGTATCTGTGACGTCATCAGGGCGCACCTGCCAGAAATGGGCGCTGGACAGCCCGCATGTGCACTCGTTGCATTCCGGGGCCCCTAATTTTCCGAATGATAACTATAGTGACGTTACGGCTTCCAACTTCTGCCGTGATCCGGACGGCAGCCGAGGGACCAGCGGCCCCTTTTGCTACACCATGGACCCTTCTACACCGACAGAAGCTTGTAGCATCCCGCTTTGTTCAAGTACGTTATCTACTGTGTATTATTAATTTAAGAAAAAACTTTCGATTTATCGTTGTTTATCGGCCAATAAACAACGATTTGGAGATCTGATGCATAGGAATGAAACCACGAGGGCATTAGCCCGAGTTGTTGAATAGCCACGCATCATAACGACAAAGAGTTGTGGATTCACCGAGGAACAACGATAATGCGAAAATTATTTCGATTCTTACATGATTTTACATACCGGTACATGTATATTTTTGCAATTGTAATCGGAACTACTTGTTCACTGTGCTCCGCTTAGAATCGGAACTTCTTTTTTGCCTTTTTTATTGGTTGTTTAACAACGATAATTTGTTCTTTGTCTATAGAAAAAATAGCGAGTATCATGTAAGAATTAATTATTTACTATGTTTGTTTGTTTTATTTTACACTAGTGTGCATATTGATTTGCTTTCATTGTCCAAAATCTGTTGTCCGTTCTAATTTAAACTCAAAATTCTATTCTGAGATAAATGATGAATTACAGATATGGTTGAGTGTCAACTTGCCTTCTTGGTACATTTGTATTGTTCCTAAGTTGATTAAATTGATAATTGGATTTAATTTGTTTGTAAAGTCGAACTGTTCGAATGTTTCTGAACGCTTTAATATAAAACAAAATTGTCTGTACAATATACATGGATGTATGAGACACGTTTTGGTCCTCAAAATTACAGTTATTATTAGTTTACAACTAATTGTCGCTAAATATCCGAATGAGCTCCGGATTCGTTTTCGGAAAATGAGATCCTGACCATTTTTAATGTAAGCAAACAGGAATATGGCTAATATTGCATACACTGAAAATTATAACAATATATTTGTTATTAAAATGTAAGAAATCATTACTTAATCAATCCATCAACATCATTATTATTATTATTATTATTATTATTATTATTATTATTATTAATTTTATTGTTATTGTTATTATTATTATTAATTACTTTTTCATCATCATCATCATCATCATCACCATCATCATTATTATTAGTATTATTATTATTATTAGTAGTATTATATTATATTATATTATACATGTATTATATTATACATGTATTATATTATATTATATTATAGTATAATGTAGTGTGGTGTGGTGTGGTGTGGCGTGGCGTGGTGTGGCGTGGCGTGGCGTGTCGTGGCGTGGCGTGGCGTGGCGTGGCGTGGCGTGGCGTGGCATGGCATGGCATAGTATAGTATAGTATAGTATCATTATTATTATTATTATTATACTTTTTACCATTATTATATTATTGTTATTGTTAGTATTGTTGTTGTTGTTGTTGCGCTATAGCTCGGACACATTAATCTGATATTCGTGTTCTTAATAATCATAAAATTTTACGCGGTTCAGTTGTTTTCTATACCGCTATTTAATACCATAACTATTTTCAATGGGATACTTCTTCATCAATTGAACTCAATGCTAGAACGGAAACCTATATATTCATCGTAACGGGTTTATAATATAATTTAGTTTAAACCTGTATATTTTAGCTCGATTGCACCGAAAGCCTAAAGCTTATTTAGACACAATAGAGTCTGTGTCCAGGGTAGAACCAGTAGTTGGTGTCTTTGAGGGAGATCTTGAGAACGCTTCCAGAGTGGGGATCGAACCCGGGACCTCCCGATCGCTAGGCGGACACCATATCTATATTATTATTATTATTATTATTATTATTATTATTATTATTATTATTATATTTATAATGTATTCGTGCAACTAGGTCAGTGTGAGGTAAACTTGTCCTAGGTAATCTTAATATTTGTGGATGTAATTTCTTGACTTCCTTCAGACCCCGCGTGCCAGACCGGAAGTGTGGCAGGACAGTCGGACCCCTCCACCGTGACTGATTCCGTGCTCACCTACGTGGGTAAGTCTCTTCCTAGCCGGCGTCAGTGACTGATATTTAATATATCGTTCCTTGAAAGCCAAACGGGACCATCAGCCTTCTGTGCACATATGCTCTATTTTTATATATATAAATTTATATGTGAAAATGCAGCTGCATCAGCCGGAGAGAAATCCTTTTATCCTACCTCTAAATGATTTTATAGAAGGAAAATCTACATGCCGTATAACTAAAGACTTGCTTTATCCGTAAGGCAAGGTTTGTCAGACCTCATGTATATTATTCTTACACATTGTTTTCACCTAACCTAGCCACAATGCTAATTGTCTCTCAGTTAACATCACTTTTTTCATGCAATATGACTAATAGTAAATACGACAGAACACAATACGAATAACACATAACAATTACAAAACACAAATATGATTAAAACTGGTGTTTAAAGGCGTGCCGAACCATGCATTTGTCCCAGAATTCAGCATAATGCATACATAATGTAAATGTATATACAAATTCTAACATGATACTCGCTATTTTTTCTATAGACAAAGAACACAATTATCGTTGTTAAACTACCCAATAAGCAACGCAAAATAAGTCCTGATTCTGAGCGGAGCATAGTAAAATATAGTTCTCATTACAGTTGCAAAAATATTTGTCAAATCATGTTAGAATCAAAATAATTTTCGCATTATCGTTGTTTATCAATAAATGAACAACTCTTTGTCGTTTCGATGCGTGACTGTTTAATTCATACGCATCAGAACTCCAAATCGTTGTCTATTGGTCGATAGATAAATCGAAAATTATTTCTTAATTAACCCCATGGAATTGCAAGTAAACTTAAATATTAACAAACGAGACTGTTTTAATGAAACACGTTCAATCTGATAAAAAAAAAATGGCGCTTCGAAACATGTGAATATTGCGTTTGATTTAAAATAGTTTGCTGACATCCTCTGGTCGCGCTGTAATAACGCCACAAAAGTACGTCGCCCCATAAAAGTGGCTGGTTTCGTTTATGCGATGATTTGTCAACTCTTAAACATACTCACGTTTATGCGGAGCAAAGGCACACTTGCGCTGCATAAATAATACCAACATGCGTGCGATAGTGTGTCAAAGTTATTGTACTCTAGTCAACAAAGTGATGTATTTTTTAAGTTTTTCTTTTTTTTTTGGGGGGGGGGGAGAAGAATAACAGAAACAGCTGAGAACTTTGTAAAGGCATATCAACACGCAAATCATAATGAAATAATAAAAGTTAAATCATTAACAAATAGAGAACATGTATTTTTGTTTTGCAAAGTCATAATAATACGTGAATTATTAAATTTGATATAGTTAAACTAAGCATTTAATATAGTTTAAACAAGGATAAATGAATCTAAATAACTTTAAAAGGGCCAGCCTACTTTTAGAGTTTGTCTACATTTTGCATATGCTTATTACCAGTTGTTTTCGCTTTATTTTATTATTTTAAATCTTTGTATAATTTTAATTTTACTTTCACGGCGGGACGACGCTTTACGCACATGCATTCAGCCCGATTTCCCACGACACGCCTCATTTGGTTATTCGTTAACACTCATTTCGTAATTGTATTATGACATTAAATAATAATGTTTCGTAACCTATATTGTTGTGTTGTTTTGTCCCCATGGGTCTTGGGCCTAATGGAACTTATGAAAATTAACTATATAGAGGATATGTGTTGGTTTCGGTAGAATTTTGATTTTAATTCACGAGTGATCATAGAAATGTATATTTTCACGACACGAGTGAATAAAAGGTCGATATTCTACCGAAACCAACAAA
Source organism: Congeria kusceri (assembly GCA_027627225.1). Lineage (NCBI taxonomy): Eukaryota > Metazoa > Mollusca > Bivalvia > Myida > Dreissenidae > Congeria > Congeria kusceri. Next base: position 33,351,390 of record CM051036.1, read on the forward strand.
TTTTCTTTTTATTTTATGCTTTTTCCATAATTTGTTTTCATTTGAATAGCTATCTAAGTTGGTTTTATTGGAAAATTTAACCGGACTCATTTGACAATTTTGAGTCCGGCATCGTTGAAGGTCTGTTTCATTTACCGTTTTAAATCGGGAACCAGTATGAACAGTGAAAATTATTAGAGTGGTAATTTTCACTGCTTTAAACAGTGAATTACGAATTTTATTTCATTGATATTTCCCTATAAATTACTGGAAAGTGTAAAATAAAAAAATATTATAAATACGTGTAAATACCGGTAATAATAACACGTCATTGATCTATTTCCCGTTTCGGTGGTCGCCGGAACGAATGTCGCACCCCGCAGTTTTTTCCCATTATATCAGTTCATTAGGCGTGAAACTATCTTTGTTTCAGGTTACATGACCAAAAAAATAAGGGTAGGGATTTAATTTTTTTTTTTAGTAAATGGTCAGATTCTTTAACTGAATTAATATTTAAAACATATCTGTAATATCTTTAAACATTGTTATAAAGTGGATTCTATCAAAACTAAACACTTATTTAACTAAAAAACGTTTAACTATTGAAAAACATAAATAGAACAAAAAATATCTGACAAGCCCAATAAAATATTTTAGGGTAGGGCGGGTTACCTGAAACAAACATATTTGTTACGCATTAGAGACAGTTTAATGAACATTTACCTCTGTAAAAGCAATCATTCTATCAAAGAGTTTAAAGTTCTGTTTAAACATCCTCACAGATTATCAGATTTATCAAGCAGAAAAGTACATTTTCATCAGAGACGAAGATCTTGTATATTTGGATAATTGGCTACAACATTATTCATTTGCAACGCAGATGTGAGCGTGATGTTAATTAAGTTGGTACATAAATAATTAGGGTACCGAAGGTCGCTGCCCTTATAAATTTTTAGTGTATAGGAATTTACCGCTTTGTAAAAGAATGGAACACTTAGATATGTTAGGGCAGACGATCTTAAGATGTTTACATGTGTATCAAATTTACTGACATTGTTAATAAATTTTCATAAATTGTTAGATTAAAAGCCCCACCCCCCACCCCCACCCCACCCCCAAAAAAGTGCTAGTACCTTGGTGCCAAATATAGAATGCGCATGAAGCCGTCTCCATAGTAACGCCGACGTTGATGATTTTGTTATAGGCGCCATGTTTGTCCCCAAGCACTCCTCCTACCGGATACACTGCTGCGGGACGGTCAAGGAGTGGCGGATATACATCCGGTCTTGGTATGGGACCATCCACTTCCAGGCTTGGCGGGAAAACACCACTTCCGCCGGAAACATGCGTCTGCTTGGCCAAAATACGGTCTACTACAATTACGGTAAGCGCGGATTTGAGCATATTGTCGTTTTACATAAGTTTCTTATCGAACATATTAACACAAATGCTAACTCATTTGCTCATATACCGTTTCTTTCAGGAAACTAGTTAAGCTTAACTATTTCTTAGTTTGAAGCTGCTTTAAACCTGCCTATAAACATTAAAATAACTTTCTAAGATCCCCGTATTCAAACTGTGAATAATGTATTGGATATTTATTCATGCGTAGTGTTTTTCTCACTCGTAGTATTTAGTGTGCATTGTATTACGTGGTATGCGTAATATTTAAATAAATATGCGTAGTATTCGGCATGTGTAGTGTTTTTCTTACGCGTAGTGTTTAGTGTGCATAGTATTACGTGTCATACGTTATATTAAACGTGCGTAACATAGTACGAGTATTTCCCATTGTAATGCATTGTATTTGTCGTGCATGTGGGTGCTAGTCATGCGTACTATTTGGCATGAGTAGAATTTTGGCATGTGTTGTATTTTTGCATGTGTAGTATTTTGCATTCGTTGCATTTGGCATGCGAAGTATTTGGCATGCGTTGTTTTTGCCATGTGAAGTATTCGGCATGTGTTGTATTTAGCATGTGTTGTATTTTTTGAATGCGTTGTATTTTTAGAATGCGTTGTATTTTTTAATGCGTTGTATTTTTGCATGTGTGTATTTTGGTATGCATAGTGTTGGTATGCGCTGTATTTGTACATGCGTTGTAGGCCTGTTTGGAATGTATTTTTTGGCAGTTGTTGTGTTTTGGCATGCCATGCATTTGGCCTAGGTAGTATTTTGCATGCGTTGTATTTTTGTATGCGGAATGATAAAGTGATCAAATTAAACATGTATATTGCAGACACAATTGGCACGAGTCAGAGTTCCACCGTAAATATCGCAAACCGTATAGCAGTGGAGGATGGGGACTACATTGGCTGGTAATGCTACTACTACTGCTTATACTTGTACTGCCGCTACAACTAGTATGATTAGTAATTACATTAGAGTACACTATTTAACTACTGTAACTAATACAGAACTGAACAGAACAACTCTTTATTTACTGTAACTAATAGTATTACTACTTCTACTACTACTACTACTACTACTTCTACTACTACTACTACTACTACTACTTCTACTACTACTACTACTACTACTATTACTACTACTACTACTACTATTACTACTACTACTACTACTACTACTACTACTACTACTACTACTACTACTACTACTACTACTACTACTACTACCACTATCAATAGATGATAACTATGCCATACAAAATTATATAATTGATATAATATATAACAATGGATAAAACAGATCTAAAAGAATATAATTTAATAACAAAAACAAACAAACAAACAAAACAAAACAAAACAAACAAATAAATAATAACATGTATTGGTATTGGTATTAGTATTAGAATAATTATTTGTATTGGTATTAGTATTAGTAATAGTATTAGTATTAGTATTAGTAATGGTATTATGTCTCCCACCACGTAGTGGGTAGGGAGGCATTTTGATTTTGTGCTGGAAAGTTTTATGTCTGGATTTCTTGATGGATTGATGTATATATGTCTGGACTCCTGAAAACAAACTGTCTGCGCTTGTTCTCCGTAACCGCTGGTAGGATTTTGACGAAAACTTCACAGAATTGATCAGTACCAAGTCTAGTTGTGCATATCGTCGGCATGTCGTCGTCGGAGGATTTTTTGGGGAGTTATGACCCTTTGATGTTTTTCACACAACAGACCTTGTCTGCGCTTCTTGTCCCTAACCCCTGATCCAATTTTGACAAAACTGCACAGGATTGATCAGTAACAAGTAAAGTCTAGTTGATCATAGCGTCGGCATGTCGTCGTCGGCGGATATTTTGCGGAGTTTCGGCCCTTTGCAGTTTTTCATATAACAGACCTTGTCTGCGCTTCGTTCTCCGTAACCCTTGGTTGGATTTAACGAAACTTCACAGGATTGGTCAGTACTTCGTCTTTTTGCGCATACCGTGGGCATGTTGTCGTCGGCGTTTTTTGCGGAGTTCTGGCCGTTTGAATTTGTTCTCATAACATACCTTTTATGCGCTTGTTCCCCGTAACCCCAGTTCAGAATTTGACGAAATCTCACAGGATTTATCAATACCAAGTCTAGTTGTGCATATCGTCGGAATGTTGTCGGCGGCGGATTTTGTCAGAGTTAAGGCCCTTTGAAGTTTTTCACGTAAAAGACATTGTCTGCACTTGAAACCCCTGATCGAATTTTTACGAAACTTCTCACGATTTATCAGTACTAAGTCTAATTGTGCATGTCGTCATATGTCGTCGTCGGCAAATTTTGGGCGGAGTTATGGCCCCTTGAAGTTTTTCCCGTAGTAGACCTTGTCTGCGCTTATTCTCCGTATTCCGTGGACGGATTTTGACAAAACTTAACCGGATTTATCAGTACCAATTCTAGTTGTGCATACCGTCGGCGGCAGAATTTTGGCGGAGTTATGGCTCTTTCAAGTTGTTGAGATAACCGACCTTGTCTATGCTCTTTTCCGTAACTACTGGCTGGAATTTGACAAAAAAATCACAGGATTTATCAGTACCAAGTAAAGTAAAGTTGTGTATATCTTCGGAATGTCATGGTAGGTGGATTTTGGGTGGAGTTATGGCGGTACGTGGGGGGGGGGAGACATATGTTGTTGTTTTTTCAAAAACAAACTCTACTTAGTACATGTATTTGTGTTGACATCGGCATTGGTTTTGACATTACAATTGGTATTAGTATTGGCATTGGCATGGTATCGGTATTGGTATTTATATTAGTATTGGTATTAGCATTGGTATTGGCATTGGCATTGGTATCGGTATGGGTTTTGATATAAGTATTGGTATTGGTATTGGTATTGGCATCGGCATTGACATTGGTATTCGTATTGGCATTGGTATTGGTATTGGCATTGACATTGGTATTGGTATTGGCATTGACATTGGTATCGGTATGGATTTTGATATAAGTATTGGTATTGGTATTGGCATCGGCATCGGCGTTGGTATTGGTATCGGCATTGACATTGGTATTTATATGAGTATTGGTATTATTCTCCAAGGAAACGTATGTTAGCGAATCACGTCATACTTTGATTCTGAATACTACAGGTACACGCCCAGCTACGAGATCGTTCCATATAAGACGCAGGGAACCGGAAATAACGTCATGTGGTACCAGCCTTCTACGGCGCCCTCTGTCGGGGGCAACTTCGACTTCTCTGTGGCGCTGACGTACAATAACAGGGATTACGCGATTGGTTCGATTCTTGAAAAGAGTAGGAACTGTTCAATGTTAACGGCTATTTGTTGTAATGTATATTTATGACATGTACGTCATTCGGCGCATTCCAGCTAAATTATATAATATTATTCTCAAATACCATGTTTCAAGCCGTTCGTTCGCGAGCCCGTACATGTTTTTTGCGGATCTTCCATCTGTTTTCTCAAAGTGCCCTAAACGGAAATATATTTGCGTTTCCAGTCCTTACTTGATATGTTTGTAAAATGGTAAATCGCAGGTAAGCCATCGAAAATTGAAATTGCATTTAAAAAATATAGTTCAAATCGAATCGAGAATGAATTAACAAATTCTTTATGGTTGCAGGCGTGTCGCCATATTTCACAAACACCGTCACAACAGCGTCCATTAGCGTCGCCGCCTCCACCGGAACCACCGTATACACTGTCTATTATACCGATGACGACGTCGGTGACGTCAGCACTCTTTCGGTCACCATGGATACAAACTCTTTCTTCAGCTTTGCAATGCCAGGTCGGTAGTGATATTTTTGATTGATTATTAACACTGTCTCCGTTGCATAATATGCAAATCTCGCGTAGAAAATTATAATTTTTGAACAAGTTAACTTTTGCTAAAAAGCTTTTTAGCTGTATAAAACAAGTAACATATTAGCAACAATAAATACATATTAAAATCAGAACATTGAATACTACGTTATGGCATATCATAATCAGAAATGACATTTTCGGGATTTGAAACATCTTGATCCACACTTGAATTGTTTTAAATATTTATTATTTATTTAAACATGTACTTATATATTTTTCCAGAATAATAGGTCCTTTGTTTAAGGACCAACTGTAACGCATAACTTAATTAAGCTTTGTTCTTCCTTGCTCGTTCAAGCGGTCAAGGTACAGGCGCCGCTGGAGGTCGGAAGCCAGACGCTGCGGTTCAAGGTCACAGACAGGTGCGGCTCTACCGGCCAGATGGACGTCACAATTACAGTGGATCCCTTGGTAAACCCCGTACACTTACGTTTGCAGACGATAAGAGAAGTGGACAATTAAAGCTGAACAAAAACGATATATGTTTAAAACAGGCGGAAAGCATGTCTGTAATCCAAGACTTGTCCATAGGCCATATCTAGCTTTTGTACATGTATCAATCTCAGCCTGTTATTTAAATAGTAAAATGATCACACCCGATATTCATGATGGTGCTCAGAAATAGTGCTCTCAAAATTTTGAATTAAATTTAAATTCTAACATGATACTCGCTTATTTTTCTATAGACAAAGAAAAAAATTATCATTGTTAAACTACCCAATAAACTACGCAAAAAGTAGTTCCGATTCTGAGTGGAGCATAGTAAAATGAAGTTCTCATTACAATTACAAAAACATTTGTCAAATCATGTTTGAATGAAAATAATTTTCGCATTATCGTTGTTTAGGCTATCGGCCCATAAACAACTCTTTGTCGTTCTGATGCGTGGCTAACTCCCTCGTGGTTTAATTCCTACGCATCAGAACTCAAAATCGTTGTTTATTGGCCGATAAAAAACGATAAATCGAAAATTATTTCTTACATATAAAATTTCAAAGGATAATATAACATGTGCAATACATATCTGCTCGCTATGCAGCCTGTAGCGATCACGAGTCTGCCGACGACGGAGCGAGTCGACGAGTCGACATCGGTGGAGACGCTGGTACACACGCTGGCGTTCAACCCCGCCGGTACATACACGTGCACTTTAGACGCATACTCGCCGACGAGACCCGAAGGAAACCCCTTTGTCGGGCATGACACCGGAAGTGGAGGTAAAACATGTTTACTTATATTTTAAGTTTATTTTTTAAGATATTTTTAATGAATCCTCCATAATTCTGAGGGGTTAATCAAGTGATAATTCCATTACACCGTAAATGCGTCGAATTTATTTTGATCATGGGAACCACGACGCTTGGTTGCTCGGGTGATGATCAACGCTTATGTGAAGAATCTCAGGTAAACACATACAGAAAGTTACCACTAATTTAACCGAAAATGTCAAGTCTTTACACATCGTGTACACATGCGAAGTTACATCGATATTTTCTCAGATAATGGAATCTACCTCAAGGCCGGCGCTAACGTTCGTTACCACGTGACACCAAGCTACAACGTGACGGTCAAGTGCACGGAGGAGAGCACGGCCAGTGACACAAGCTACCTCATCATAGAAGTACATCAGAATACGGCGCCCGTGTTCACCAACTTCCAATGTATGAATTTAAAGATTCAGCTAATAAAATTTAGCCTCCCGTCGTTGTATAATACAAATTATATTGTCTAAACTATATAGAGTACGTCATGTAAGGCCAAAAAATAATTAGTTCCGTTTCTGGTCTCCTGCCCAAAAAATAAGGGTCTGTAGGTAGAGATTTTTATTTTTATTTTTTATATATATATTTTTGGATAACGGGAGAATGATGTATGTGTTCCATATATGTTTCTATTCAGATGAGTATCGTGTATTATGGTACTTCATGTATTACGCGCACATTTTTACTCTAAAATTCAGGTATGAAAATTCGGTGCGCGTTGTACAGTGTAGCAGTCTTTTTCAGTCATGTTTCTTTTTGAAAATTTTAGTGATATTTTATTTTATATTTAATTCATATTTTTTTTATTAACGAAACATTGCATCCTAATTACCTTGCAACCATATTTCCAATTCGAACAAACAATAACATCTGTTAAAAACACACTCATTGATAATAACACCTGTTACAGCTTAGAACAGTGAAAGCTGAACGTCATCAATTAGCCAGGTCTTTAAAATCTGCAAGCCGTTAGCAACAACCATAGCAACGGTGTCAGTTTGACTTCGACGTCTCTGAGTGACTGCTGAGCTGGGGCCATTGTCTTGCAGTTTGTCGCACTAAGCGTGTAACACGATTAACACGTGGTCAGTGAAAAAAGCATCAATCAATACTATTGTACCTGAACAATGCAAGCAGTGTCGATAGAGCATTAATGACTTAGCGATCAAGAGGAAATGTCAAGGGTGTGGAAAAAAAGAAGTTGTTTTGTTCGATCGGTAAATTGTAGATTTAAATGGGAGTGACAAAATATACATGTATTGGAATTAACATGGAGATTGTGTTACGGCATAAAACGTATTGAATAGTAACATGAATATGTGCATTCAATTAGGATTTATACGTGTTTCGCGCACAAGGTTATTATGTATGCGTATTTGAAATTTACATTGATTACGTTTTTATGAAAGTAAATTTAGTTCAATATTCCAGAAAATAACAATAAAAAACATGGACACAATTTGGTAAAATATGTACTATGTGCAACAGTGAATCATTATCAGGTTTATGAAACGCGATAGCCAATTAAAATCTTGGTTGGTAAAATGAATATTAAGAATATTTATCGGCGGAAATAAATAATTTTTGGACCCAAAATATGTAGGGTCAGAAGCAAAAGTAAAGGGTCGGTCGGGAGACCTAAAACGGGACTATTTTTGGGGGGGTAGCCTAAGTATCTATAAGACTCGTGCTTTATTTGTAGCCTCCGTGACCTTCAGCGCTAACACTGCACTAAGTACCGTTGTGTACAGCGCCACCATCACTGACCTTAACCCCGTGGTGGTGACCTTGACCTGTGACCCTTCACCCTGTCCCTTCACCGTTGACAACAGTAAGTGAGATATCATGTTGTTAATTGCATTGTGTTTATTTTAATGTTTAATTGAGAAGGTTAACACTTGGAGGTTTAAACATTGTTCCTCTTGTTTTTAGGATGTTTAAATTTTTTGTTTTATAGGTGGTCACGTCACTGTTGCAGCCGATCTTCAGTCGAACGGCGTCTCGCTGTACACGTGGATTCTCGAAGCAGACGACACATACAACTCGGTGCTGTCGTCAAATATTTCAGTCATAATAACAGGTAAGTGCACACACGAAAAAAGTTGTATGGTTTTGACAGATTGTCCTGAAAGAAACGTCGAAAACATAACAGAGTCGTAAAGTTGTAATGCACATATTGTGTCCGCCTTGCGATCGGGAGATCGTGTGTACGATTCCTACCGGGAGAGCATCATTTCATACGATCTTTCCCATAAGCCACCAAGTACTTACCACAACATCCATCAAACATTTTTTTTTCATTGTAGTGTGTTTTATTTTCCAGCGAAGTTATTTTTCTTTGCATATATTTACTTTAGATACCAATGTGGCTCCGACAATAACAAACCTCGATGACACCGCAACCGTCGTGGAAAACCAACCAATCGGGACGTCTGTGTACCACGTGTCCTATTCTGACGTCAATGGTGACACGCCCACTTTCTCAGCCTCGTTTACGCCGGCAGCGTGCGCATCCATGTACAAGATCGGCACTTCCGGTAAAGAATTGCATATTTAAATAGAAAACATAAACATATGTTCTTAGAGAATAACAGAACAGCTCTAGCGATTGGATTATTAACTGTGGCAAAAGCGTGAAATACGGCACGTTTTATCGTGCGAAATGAATTGGAAAATTAGCTATGCAACATAATATAATTGTTTTGTATTGTGCCTTTATATTTTGCTGTTCGCATGTCTAAGTGTTGTGCTGATTAATCATTTCGCCGATTAATCAACGACTAATAGGTAATGATTAATTAGTCGATTAAGATTTGGGATTCGTCGGTTAATTGAAGGTATCTATGCATGAGTTTCCTTTCTTGAAAAATGTCCATTCTCTTAACTTGAACAAGTGATACGATTCATTTACATGTTTCAGTGACCAAATAATATAAGTAAATAACACACTTGCACATTTAATTAAATATCGCTAAATTGTTCAATAGAATAAAATGTATATATTTTAATATGATTTGTAGAACTAATAATTTGTCTCTAGTAAAGTTGTTCTGTCTTAATTACAAACAATGAAGTCCATGATTGCTCCACTCAGTATTGTTAAAGATGGAGATATCACTTTTGTGAAAGGTTTGAACAAAGGTTATAAAATGTAAAAAATAAAAATAATAAAATAATGGTCTTTGTATGCAATTGTCTAGCTGGTTGTCTGTCATATATCTTTAGCTCAACGTTTTACCATTGCTTATCAAAAACCAAATTATTGCCATTAACGAGTAGGAACCCAGGTATACTTTCTTTGCCCTGGTATCCAAATTTTCGCACTCAGTTTTGAAGGAATAGTGTTAATGCTGCTGTTCAGAAAAATAATGGGGATGGCTGTGCAAAGGTTAAATCATGCTTGCCGTCCTGTTTTGTTCTTTCTTAAAGTATAATCATCTGCACTTCCTATATTTAAATTTGTCTGAGATTTGATGGTCATCAACAAATAGAAGATGTTTGGTACCGTTTGGGTGAAAAATTAAGTACTGGTACCGATCCTGCATTAATTCCATTTTTCCCCATTTATATTCACCCCGAAATAACCCCAGTCTTTTATTGCATGATCTGACTCTAAGCAAATCTATATGTATTGCATATTTCTTCAGACCCATAGCATTACATGTTGTTTTATTTATGCATTGTTTGTTGTATTGTTTTTATTTAAATTTGGCATTTTTGTTAGCCAGTACAGATCTATAGTGTTTGTGCAGTTGCTTAACTTTTCAATAATATGTCTCATATGTATCTTCTCAATAGTCCAGCGAGTTAGAAGGATAATGCAGTTTCAGAAACTGTATTTAAAAACATGTTTATTGCCTATTTCCTTCATAGTTGCTATATAAATCAAACACATATTTATTGCCAAACTAAATAAAACAATGTAAATCATTGAAAGCCTAAGGTTTCAGTCTAGGGTGTATTTCCTTTACATTCAAGAACCCTGATTAATCGGTTATTTAGTCAGAACTTGTTGCTGATTAATCGACTAAAATTTTGGACACTGGTTAACAACACTAGTATGTCTTATTGCACAAAGAAAAAAAGAGTTCAATGAAAACTAACAATTGCGATTTCAGATGGAGTCGTTTCGACGCTTGTTCCGCTGGATTTCGAATCAGACCCGTCATGCTCAATGGTTGTGGACGTGTTCGATGGAAGAGTGGCGTCGTCACCGGGAACGCTGACGATCAACGTCGCTGACGAAGACGAGTCGCCCGTGTGGTCAAACTCCGGTTATACGTACACTACACAGGAAGTGTCGGTAATATTTATTTTAACGAAATAAGCAAACTTATACAAGAACGATTACCAGAATATTAATTTCAAAGAAATAAGCAACCTTATCAAAAGAACGATTACCAGAATAAAATTAATTTCAAAGAAATAAGCAACCTTATCAAATAAGCAAACATATAACAAGAACGATTACCAGAATATTAATTTCAAAGAAATAAGCAACCTTATCAAAAGAACGATTACCAGAATATTAATTTCAAAGAAATAAGCAACCTTATCAAAAGAACGATTACCAGAATATTAATTTCAAAGAAATAAGCAAACTTATCAAAAGAACGATTACCAGAATATTAATTTCAAAGAAATAAGCAACCTTATCAAAAGAACGATTACCAGAATATTAATTTCAAAGAAATAAGCAACCTTATCAAAAGAACGATTACCAGAATATTAATTTCAAAGAAATAAGCAACCTTATCAAAAGAACGATTGCTAGAATATTAATTTTAAGAAATAAGCAAACTTATAAAAAGAACGATTACCAGAATATTAATTTCAAAGAAATAAGCAACCTTATCAAAAGAACGATTACCATAATATTAAGTTTAAAGAAATAAGCAAACTTATAAAAAGAACGATTACCAGAATATTTATTTTAAAGAAATAAGCAAACCAAAATTCACTTAAATGTAGCTTATGTTAAGATTACCCTTAGGAGCTGTATGAATACCAGCCCCGATTTGTTCTTTACCTTGCTACAGAGCGGCGCTTCACTGGCGGTACCGGTAATTTCCGCCACAGACCCCGAAGGCACGACCGTTACGTACTCCATCGGTTGTGGCGCGGACTCCGGGTACTTGTCCGTGGACCCAACTTCCGGTGCAGTCACCATGGCAGCGGCATATGATCTGGAGGTGTCCGCCGTGGACACTCACACACTGGCGTGCACGTTGACGGCAACGGACGCATCCGGCCAATCTTCAGGCGTTCCTTTAAGCGTCATAATCACGGATGCAAATGATAACCCACCTGTCTTTAATTCTGCATCGTATCCGCTGTATTTTACAGAAGGTAACGTGTGTATTTTGGGTTGATAGTATAGTTTAACCTTTTTAAAACAAACACGTAGCAGAGGCTGCTGAAATATTACACGGTATCACTCAACTTGTGTTTCACGCTGCTTATTTATAAAATATTTTTACCATAAAAAGGGCATGTGCATATTTTTGTATTCAAAATGATATCCGTTATTAAGGAACATGGCGCAAGTAAATATTTGTAATATATATTCACCGTACTATGCAATTTATGTACATTTTAGCAGTGTCATTTATATTCTATTTGTTCATTGTTTGAGATATATTTAAAAAATACACTTACGGGATGTATAGCTTGCGGAGCGTTACGCGTTTTCTGTCTTCAATTAGACGTAATTTTGTTATTTCTGCGTCGTAAATGACGTGAAACAGAAGCGCAACGTTATTTTTCGCGCAGTACTGGACGTCGTGGCGTTTTATTTGACAAATTCGGATAAGTATTAACAAAAATAGCGCGATTCAGCGAGAAATACCCCAAAACTGTGTTACGCGTTATATGAAAAAAGTATCGACATATCCCGATAAATACTCGATCCTGTTTCATTACAATTAATTAAAATCGCTAAAAAATTATACCACTAAGTGTCAAATTTCCCCATCTTTCAAATGGTACCACATGTTAGGTACTTATAAAAGATTCTCTTTAAATATCAAATGTTTTAAGATAACATAAAGCAGAAAGTTACGTCGGTGCTGAACACCGTACGTCGCGTCATTGTAATTTAGCACAATATAGCTGCATCTTTGCATAATCAGCATTAACCGTTTGCTAGTACATATCGCTGAAGACTATTTAACCACCTTTGCAACAACGCTTCGATATGATCAATCATGTTGACGTTGCTTCGACAGGTACGCCAGGTACATCTGTACTAGGCTGTGTGACGGCAACGGATGCCGACAGGGTGTCACCGAACAACGTCATCAGTTACTCTATAACGCCGACGATGCAATTTAATACTGGCGGAGACGGCTGCATTTTTAACACGGTGACGAGATTTTACTGAAATTCTGAGTTTAGATGAATGGATAGTATTATTATCAGGCGTAAAAAAAAAAATGTTTGTTTTAGGTAACATGCCCCCAAAATTAGGGTAGGGAGGTCGGGTGTTGTTTTTTTTTTTGGGGGGGGGGGTAAATAGTCAACTTGTAGATTCTAAAACTGAATAAATATACCAAACGTATCAGTAATATCCTTAAACATTGTTCAGAAGTGGATACTACCAAAACAATACACTTATTTATCCAAAACACATTTAATTATTGAAAAAGTTAAATAAACCAAAAATCAGTCTCACAAATCCAATAAAATGTTCTAGGGTCGGGGCATTACATTAGGGTAGGTCGGGTTACCTGAAACAAACATTTTTTACGCCTTAGTAGTAGTAGTTCGTGAAACATCAGTGATGTCGATCAACGGTATAAATAATGCTTGTGTATTCATTGTCGGTCTAATAAAAAAAATCGGAATAAATAAATCAAAATGCATCTGCCACAATATACAGGATAAATCTGATGCTTTGTTTATAACTGCTGATAGTAGTAATTTTGTAGTAATGTAAAACATATATTTGAGCACACACTGAATATATAAGCGTAATTTTAGTTTGTCCGTGGTTAAAAACATAAATAATTATTAAATTAACAAATATATAAGCCATATTGAATTACCGTATATAAGGAAAATACGACCAGTGGCTGTTTACAGGCAGACCTGTCCGGTGCGGCGGAAGGCGCGACATTCAGCCTCACAGTGACCGCGACGGACGGCGGGACTCCTCCGCTCTCCGACACCGCCGTCGTCATGGTGGCTGTGGTCTCCTCCACCACTACAAGCAGCACTACTACAACAACAACTCAGTCGGTGACGGCGGCGGTGTCGACGGCCACAGAGTCGTCTGGTTTCCTGTCCACTACGGAGAGCGTCGTCTTCTTCGTGCTAGCGTGCCTGATAACGGCGATGCTGGCAGCCGCTCTGGGGTTTCTCGTCTGGAAGTACTGTTGTCGAAAGGCGTACACGTAAGCGTTACCTTCAGTCGGACTAAAATCAGCTCCAGCATAAGCATGACATTATAAAGAATTGTAATCCGACTGTCTTCAGTGAGATGCCATAAGAATTAAACAGAAATCAATTAATTTGTTATTCAATAAATCTTTGGAAAACGTTAAGCTTGACTCTGCTTACATTTGTTACGCGTAGTTTAATTGATTTGTGCACAGTATGTTACCCCATTTCACAAGTACAGGTCCATCAGTCCAATTCATCACACAGGTACTAATGAAACGTTATATTACTTTTTCGAAACTTCCAAAATGCTACGAATGTTAAAAACGTGCCATCAAACATTGGTTGAATCTTCTGTCTTCCAGGAACGGGGTTTCAAAAGTAACGCCTAACGAAGCCCCAAACCACTCCGCCAAATACGAAGGTATATTCTACTTGTTACTTAGCTTACAGCTCATTTCACTTCACCCAGTTTTGTTTTCTTTTACTAGTTCAACTTACCGTAAGCTTTATTTGATTTGCTTTATAATTACGAAATAATACGTTTTCTATTTTGTTTTGTTTTTATAATAGTTATTTTCTTTATTTTATAGATGTGTTTCTAGATGTGTTTTATTAACAACCATTGCTTTATTAGTATTATCAATTACCAGCAAAAATGTTTGGCTTGACATTCTGTAGTTGTATAGAAATAAGTGGACGATTGTACAGGTCCAGACTACAAAACGTGAGTTTTATTGCTAACCTGTCACATGTTTCCGTGTTTACATTTTCACGCTGTGTTCTTAATTTCGACGCCTCAGAAGCACTCAGGCACGCCGAGCAGTCACGTGACTCGCCGAGGGTACTGAAGAGACCGGATTCCGCAGAATTAACCAAAGTTCTTGTTCAGGAAAGTCCACCCACTGCGCGCATGCGCGGTGATCACTACACCTTGGCCCCAAGGTGGCACAAAATTTAACTCTACCATCTGTCCTTAAAAAAGATATTTATAGAATATTTGCCTACAAGTCAACGCGCGGTGACGGCTTGCACTTTTTGCACATTTTCTACCTAGAATTGGTTGTTTTTTTATAACGTTTTTTGGTTGTTTTTTTTCCTTAATAGACAACAGCAAACTAACATAATAATGTTTTATTTTAGTATTTTATTTATTTTAAGGCTGCCTTTTTACATTTTGTCTTACATTTTGCATGTTTATTAATGAAGTTTTAAGAGTAACTTACAAAATATTACTGAAGTTACTAAAACTTTATAGATTAATACAATGTTATGTCGAATTATTTGTCATCACTCTCACATACAAAGGCTGTAGCTTTATACGCCATGTGCCATAAATGTTTACGTTTGCAATCGCCATTATTTTTATTTTTTTAATCATGACTGTCCAGCATGTCTTAATCAAGAAATACCATATATATGTAATAACCCTTTACTTGTGTTTCAATAACAAATGCTTGTTTTAACCGACTGGAAAACCCCTAGATCTAAGCCTTTTTAATGTTCGATTGTATTAAAAGCCGGAATGTTAAACGCCTGACTAGGTAAAAGAAGTGTGTTCGTGTGTGCGTATTGTCATTGTAATATATTTAACCTGTGCCGAAGACAGTTGACTGGCATGCTGTTTCAATAAACCGCTCAACTTTCTGTAGAGAACCCAAGGAAATTATACCACAGCGAACCGGCTGTAAGACCGTCACACGAAAAGTCGAAATTCTATGAAATGCACGAAGTTAAACCGGAACACCCTCTACGTCCGCGCGTTCCGCCATATTCTGTGCACCAAAACCAGTTCGAGAAAGCCACAAGCCGACCGGGATCTAATGAAAGTGGTTTAAGTGTGTCGTCTGCAACATCGAACGAGAAATCCGCGCTAGAGTCCGTGAGGCGGACAACGTGGCTGACCAACAAGTTCGAATCACCGCGGACACCCAGGAACATAGCTGTGCAGGGAATAGAGTAATCAGTTACATATACTGAACCAAAAAAGAAACCTTTGTACAGTACCAGTACATGCCTACGTGTTACGGTTACGTAATAGATGTACACATAGATATACATATGGTTATTGTAAAATCGTTCTACTTTGCAAAATCGACCAGTTAATATCAATAGATTTATAAGACAAACGTATACAACAAACAAAGAGTTCAGCAGAATCTATTCAAACTTTAAAAATTGTCTACATTCAAACTTGGCGAAAGTTTCTTTTTGGTTCAGTATATCTGTTCAGGGAATCGAATAAACAACCAATATGTGCAGCCAATGTAGTTTTGTTTCAACAGTCCTTAGCTGAAATGATTTCTTAACAGTTTAAATGAGTTTTCCAAGTATGCAAATTCATTTGACTATCATTTGCTATTAAGTATTTATTTAACCAAATTATTTATATAAGAATACACAGTTTTGCATTTTGTTTTGGTTTAATGTAGATGTTCAGTGGACGATTACCAGGACGTTTACAACCATACAATTTCGATGTCACGTTTTCCAACATGCAGGGCTCCTTTCCTAATGAAAAATCCAGCTATCCCTAGACCTACTCGTATTCAGTATTTTCTTAGTTTGGGGTATTACTATCACTTCTTTCATATTATAAATGTAGAATGATGCTTGACCAGATAAACTACCTCACTGTGCTTTTCAGATATAACATTCAGGTATCATATGGCCTGTGTCTATATTTTTAAAAATTTATATGTTATTGTTAAGTTAAACAAAAATATCAAAATTATGATTTCTGTTATAACACTATGATTTGAATCATAAGCATGGCGACTACTAACTTGCATACTTGAAAGTATAGTGCATTTTATGTGCCAAAATCTTTAGACAATGAATATGATTGTCGGAAAATCAAATGATAAAATTGCCAGTTTTTTTTTTTAATTTACTCACTTTGCAACTAGAGTCTTTATAAATACCATTCCTAATGACATTGTGAATGTGCTTATAGACATCCTGTAGAACAATAATATATAGGTTTGAATAATTCCATTTTAATTGAACATCATAGTTACATGTACCATTAAGAAAAAATTCTAAGTGTGGTGTTCTTTTTTTTGTGTTTGTCATTTAATGTATTTATCAGGCCAACAATATGTCATCTGTTTAGAGCATGAATTTTTTCGTGATTAAATGATTTGCAATTTTGTGAAAACATTTGTGATAATTTGTTTTGATTTGTGATATATGATGGCATGAAAACGGGAAATAAAATCACCAAATTGAAACAGTTTTGTTGTAGTATTTATCAATAAAGCCAGCACATCAATGTAAGGGTACGGTATATAAAAATACCCGTCATGTTACACAAGACTATGAAATTAATACAAAACAAGCTTATAAAAATTGTGTTTTACAAATTCATTTCAAGATCATGAGAAAATATGCTATAATGAACAACATCAAGAAGAATGAAACTTTATATGATATTATATAAATGCATTTAAATGAAAACTACCTGCTAAACAACACATTGTGTCGAGCGCCAAATAAATGTACAAGTTCCTTCAAATCATGGAAATAAAACCGTCTTAATAATTCATGACGTTGAATAAGTAATGTATTTTTGCTGTCCGCACAGGCTAATCCAGGACGGCACTTTCCGCCTACAGTGGATTTATGTTTAGAAGAGACTTCCATGAAACAGAAAATACCATACAAGCGAAAAGTGCTGTCCTGGATTAGCGTGTGCGGACTGCACAGGCTAATCCGGGACGACACTTTACGCACATGCATTAAGACTGGTTTTCTCACAATGCGCCACATCTTATCTTTTGTCCCATGACATCAAACAGAGAACTATGTACAATAATCAAAGCAACATATTGTGTTAGAACACCAGGGCTGGTATCCACAAAGCATCTTAAGTCATTTCTTAAATATTTTCACTTAAGTGCAATATTTGAATGTATTATATTTCTTTACTTAATAAACAGATTAATATGTTGATGATATTCCTACAACTACATTTTCATAATGATATTATCTTCAAGTATAACTTAGTGAAAAACTGTTTCTGTATGAAATTATACAGTTGACAAAAATGCCACTTTTAAGGATAATGATAAAATTTAACTTAAGATGCTTTGTGAATACCACCCCTGGGCCTGTATTCACATAGCATCTTAGGGAAAACTTAAGTGATTTTCTTAAATTCACAAAATTCCTTAAGTCTGTGGCTGTTTGCAGTACATGTCGTTTTACATGAAAATGCTTTAAACTAGTAAATATTGCTATAAAGATGTATAGTTCCCTTTTTTAAACAGAAATCATTGAATTTAACATAAAACATTATCAGACATTTTCATTTAAGTACAACTTAAGTTAAGATTTCCCTTAGGAGCTCCATGAATACCAGCTCGGACATACGGAAAACATGTGTCCCTACATATTAAGAATTACTAGAAGCGTTTCATAAAGCAAACTTTAGACCAGAAAAAGCCAGTAAGTCTACGATGAATACTGAATACATTACCAGAGGTTACCATCGCCACTGAATGACACTGAATATTATGGAAGTACCTTAAAAAGAACAAGAAGCTGTTGAAATTTAGTATTGACGAAGACAACAAAATGAACTTTTCAGCTTGTCATTTTTTTTTCTCATAAACTTTGAACACTGGGAATAACAAAGTGTCTCCTTTTTTTTGTCACATACTTGCAATATTCCAAGATCACTCCATAGTAAAATAAAACAATAATTAAAGCAAATCTGTATAGCCCCTGGAGGATGTGTTATTCTATCACATCCACAGCTGCCATTTCCAACTCTTTCAAAACTGTCTTCCTTGCTAGAACACTAGTATTCTCAATTTACAACAAAAGGGCCACGATGGCCCTAGGTTGCTCACCTGATATCTATGTATGAAGTTTCATTAAAAATCTCAATATATTCTCAAGTTATTGAGCGAAAACTGTTTTTCTATCTTTAGTAACGGTGACCTTGACCTTGACTCTACCCACCACATATGTAAAGCAAGGTCTCAATATAAGGTATCTACTTATAAAGTTTCATTAAAATATCTCAATGCGTTCTCAAGTTATTGAGCGTAAACCGTTTTTCTACTTTTAATAACAGTGATATTGACCCCACCCACCCCATAAGTAAACCCAAGTGAGGTCTCGATATAAGATATGTGTATTAAGTTTCATTAAAATATCGCAATGCATTTCTGAAGTTATTGAGCGGAAACCGTTTTTCTATTTTCAGTAACGGTGACCTTGACCCCACCCTACCCATATGCAATCCCAAGCAATGTCTCAATATAAGGTACTTATGTATTAAGTTTCATTAAAATGGCTCAATGCTTTCTCAAGTTATTAAGCGGAAACCGTTTTTCTATTTTAATAACTGACCTTGACCTTGACCCCACCCACCCCATATGCAATCCCAATCGAGGTCTCAATGTAATGTATTTATGTATTAAGTTTAATTAAAATAGCTCAATGCTTTCTCAAGATATTGAGCGGAAACCGTTTTTCTATTTTTAGTAACAGTGACCTTGACCTTGACCCCTGCCACCCCATATGCAATCCCAGGCGAGGTGTCGATATAAGGTATCTATGTACATGTATTAAGTTTCATTAAAATATCTCAATGCGTTCTAAAGTAATTGAGCGGAAACTGTTTTTCTATTTTTAGTAACAGTGACCCTGACCCCACCCATCCCATATGCAATCCCAATCAAGGTCTCGATATAATGTTTTAACCAAATACGAAACCTCTGGGCCTTGTGGTTTCAGAGAAGAATTTTAAATTCATTTTGCCATTTACGTCTATATAAACCATGTGAGCCCTGGGGTGTGGCCAGTTTTGACCCCATGGGCATCATATGAACAATCTTTGTAGAGGACCACTATACAACATTACATACCAAATATGAAGCCTCCGGGCCTTGCGGTTTAAGGAAAGAAGACTTTAAAAGTCATTTTGCTATTAAAGTCCTTATAAACATTGTGACCCCCAGGGTGTGGCCAGTTTTGACCCCAGGGGCATCATTTGAACAATCTTTGTAGAGGACCACTATACAATGTTACATACCAAATATGAAACCTCTGGGCCTTCTGGTTTCAGAGGAGAAGATTTTTAGAATTATTTTGCTATTAAAGTCAATATAAACCATGTGAGCCACGGGGTGTGGCCAGTTCTGACCCCAGGGGCATAACTTGAACAATCTTTGTAGAGGAAAGCTATACAATGTTATATACCAAATATGAAACCGCTGGGCCTTGCAGTTTCAGAGGAGAAGATTTTTAGAATTATTTTGCTATTCAAGTCTATATAAACCATGTGACCCCCGGGGTGTGGCCAGTTTGACCCTAGGGGCATCATTTGAACAATCTTTGTAGAGGACCACTATACAATGTAACATACCAAATATGAAACCTCTAGGCCTTGCGGTTTCAAAGAAGATTTTAAAAGTCATTTTGCTATTAAAGTCTAAATAAACCATGTGACCCTTTGGGATGTGGCCAGTTTTGACCCCAGGGGCATCATTTGAACAATCTTTGTAGAGGACCACTAAGTCTGTACAATGTTACATAACAAATATGAAACCTCCGGGCCTTGCGGTTTCAGAAAAGAAGATTTTTAAAGTCATTTTGCTATTCAAGTCTATATAAAACATGTGACCCCCGGGGTGTGGCCAGTTTTGACCCCAGGGGCATCATTTGAACAATCTTTGTAGAGGACCACTATACAATATTACATACCAAATATAAAACCTCTAGGCCTTGCGGTTTCAGAGAAGATTTTTAAAATCATTTTGCTATTAAAGTCTAAATAAACCATGTGACCCTTTGGGATGTGGCCAGTTTTGACCCCAGGGGCATCATTTGAACAATCTTTGTAGAGGACCACTATACAATGTTACATACCACATATGAAACCTCTGGGCCTTGCGGTTTCAGAGAATATTTTTTAAGTCATTTTGCTATTCAAGTCTATATAAACCATGTGACCCCCGGGGTGTGGCCATTTTTTACCCCAGGGGCATTATTTGAACAATCTATGTAGAGGACCACTAGAGGATGTCACATATCAAATATGAAAGCTCCAAGCCTTGTGGTTTCAGAGAAGATTTTTAAAGTTTTCAGTTTTTAAATCTACTTTTAGCTCTGGTGACCTACATATGAACAATTTTAACAGCGGGTCACCCAAGGATCATTCCTGTGAAGTTGGTGAAAATCTGCCCAGTGGTTAAGTAGGAGATGTTCTTTGAATGAAAATGTTGACACACGACGCATGACGCACGACGGATTACGGACAAAAGGCGATCCTAAGAGCTCACCATGAGCACGTTGTGCTCAGGTGAGCTAATTATACACATTTACCATAATGTTTAATGAAATGCATTCAGTTCGACCGGTCAAATCATATGGACTAAATGTACCAAAATAGAAAAATATCAGCACGATGTGTAATAAAAGAAAATTTGGTTACAACAATTAAAGAAATGAAAGAACATTTTCCCGAGATGTGGATGCAATGTAACATATTACATCACAGTAAATATCACTGTTTAGAAAGCTTGTATAGCAAATCTACTCCCAATAAATTTCAAGTTTTGTTTTATAAATTGTGTATACACATGTACATGTAACTTGAATTATAAGCTTGTACACTAAAGTTTGTTAAATTAAGCAACAATGATCTCAAATTATGACTGCAGAGAGAGATATTGAAAGCCTGGGCTGGTATTTATAAAAAAGTTTAGTCCAAAATTAAAATCTTAAAATTCTTAAATTTAATTATTGGATTTTCTTACAAAGTTATGCATTTTTGAAAGATTTTGACACATAATTTGCAAAACAATTCAAGGTGTATTCATATCTAGCATTAGTCGTACAAATGTTCCAAAGCATAGTGTTTTCAACACAAATTGTAATTCTGACTTATGTTCAACTTAAGTTAAGAATGGCTTAAGAATCTTTATAAATATGGGCCCAGAAGGAGTCATCAGCATATGTGCAAAGAAGGCTGATATGCCCTTCTGGCTTTCAAGGGATGATATAAATCATCAGTTCATATTTCACCCATGCATATAAGTCTCAGTATGGTCTACAAAAAAAAAATACATATGGATGATACACATGTAAGAAGCATATACTAGATCTGCACACAATTTTAATATCTCACAATTAGTACCATCAAAACCATATTCTTAATCACTCTCACTTAAACTGTATCTATTATCTGATAATAATGTCAACAGCCAGTGTTCTTTGACAATTTGTTCTCTAATACTTTAATAGGTATGAGAAAACAGCAAACATCAAAAACTTACTCATCCATAATTTAGGTGTACTGAAATCTATAACTTTGACAATAAGAAGAAAGTATAAACAGACTTGTACATTTGATCACATGCGACAGACAGATATTAATTTTAAATACAAAGAGTAAAAAACACACACAGGCTTACACTTCAGCACTAAAACACATGGACTCTTATTCAGCCTCGCAAAACGAGATAGACCACAATGTTAACCAGTTGGGAAATATCGCAAAACAGAAGAGGGCAAACAACCAGTTGCCGAAGAAGTAGCGGTCCACAAGCGTGAGAAGGACCCCATGACTGAGGTTGCTCCAGGCGTTACCAAGGAGACCCAGCACGCCAGCATCGTTCTTGCCGTCCAGGGTCCTGATCACCGAGGCAACGTACAGGATGCTGAACGGGGAGATGAGCAGGAGGAGGAGCTTCTGGCCCCACTGGGACACTCTGAAAGACATACGGGAAATCTTGTCATCAACTGTTCACAAACAATGACCTTTGCAGTTTGCACTTCCACTTTTCTATATCCCAATGAAATGATACATTTACAATAATTAAGATTAATATGGTGACATAAAACACGGTTTACAAGGTTAAAAAAACACTTCATTGTGGATAAAATAAATACTCCATGCTTCAAATTATTTCATTATTCATTACAGAAGAACATAAAACATTGCATAGGAAAATAAAGGGAATAAGGCAGCCATTGGCTAAAATGCAATCACATAGGAAATAAGGCAGCCATTGGCTAAATGCAATCATATAGGAAACAAGAGCTGTTTGTAAAACAGTTATGCCCACTTTAGATTAAAATAGCTTAAAAGGCTAATTTTAGATAATCAAGGGCCATACCTCTGCAGTTACTGGGACAATTTGGTTGATTATCAAACTTAACCAAGATAATATGCCCACAAAGATTTTCACCAAGTTTGGTGTAGATCGGCTATGAACTGTTGGACTAAGAGAAAGGAAACTGCTAAAACGGCCAATTTTAGATAATTTAAGGGCCATAACTCCACAATTACTGGGCATATGAAAACTGTTGGACTTACAGAACGGAAACCGCTAACAAGAGTTGTCAGAGCACAGCACGCTCTACTTTTCTTGTGCTTGTCAGAGTTTCTGGCATTTTTTCTAAAACAAACTGTATAGTAGGGGCCAATAAAACAAAATTAATTCCTTTCTCGAGTTACTGAGTGGAAGCATTTTTCTGAATTTCAAAACAGTGACCTTGACCTTGACCCAACTAACCCCATATGCAATCTCATGCAGTGTCTCATTATACAGTATCTATAAATTGAATGTTATTAAAATGTTCCAATTTGTTCTTGAGTTATAAGGCAGAAGATTTTTAATCTATTTTTGTAACAGTGACTTTGACACCACCGAATCCACCACAAATGCAATCCCGAGTTAATTGTTGCATTAGGGTATTTATGTATGAAGATTGATCCTCAAGTTAGAGAGTGGAAATCACAAGTTGACGCTGTCATTCCGTCCACTTAAAATTTATTAAGTGTAAAAATTCCCATAATTTTGACAAATTTCAAACTAGAGTTATCAAAATTGGCATATAAGTTCATTTTAATAGAGGAAATAAGTTTTCTCAGTTTGAATGAAATCCATCAAGCCATTCATGAGAAACCAGCTTACTGAAAAACTCAAACCTGTCCATATAGCTTATATGTAAAATTTCTAAGTGTAGAAAGGCCCATAATTCTGAAAAATTTCAAACTAGAGTTATAAAAAATTGGCATACGAGTTCATTTTAATATAGGGAATAATAGTTCTAAGTTTGAATGAAATCCCTCAAGCCATTCCTGAGAAACCAGCTTACCGAAAAACTTACACAGTCCATATAGTTTCCATGTAAAATTTCTAAGTGTAAAAAGGCCCATAATTTTTACAAATTTCAAACTAGAGTTTATCAAAATTGGCATATAGGGAATAAGTGTTCTAAGTTTGAATGAAATCCCTAAAGCCATTCCTGAGAAACCAGCTTACCAAAAAACTTTAACCTGTCCATATACATGTAGCTTGTATGTAAAATTTCTAAGCGTAAAAAGGCCCATAATTTTTACAAATTTCAAACTAAAGTTACCCAACCTGGCCTATAGGTTCATTTCAATTTGGGGAATAAATGTTTTAAGTTTGAATGAAATCCTCAAGCCCTTCCTGAAAAACTAGCTTACGAAAAACTTTTACCTAGCTTGGACACCAACGCCAACGACGGGGCAAGTAAAATAGCTTGTCTTTTCTTCGAAAAGTCAAGCTGAAAGGGCCATTTCCATATAATTCAATAACTCCACAATTCTTTGGTCAATTTGGCTGATTATCGAGCTTGACCTAGATATTATTATTACAAACATTTTCATGAAGTTTGGTGAAGATTGGATGAAAACTGTTGGACTCAGAGAACGGAAACTGCTAAAAAGGCTAATTTTAGATAATTCAAGGGCCATAACTCCACAATTCCAAGAGCGATTTGGCTGATTATTGATATAATTATTACAAACATTTTCATGAAGTTTGGTGAAGATTGGATGAAAACTGTTGGACATAGAGAGTGGAAATGGCTAAAAAGCCAATTTTGGATAATTGAAGGCCATAACTCCACAATTCCCAGGGGGATTTAGCTGATTACCGAACTTGACCTAGATATTATGCCCATAAACATTTTAATGAAGTTTGGTGAAGATCAGATGAAAACTGTTGAACTTAGACAGCAGAAACAAAAGTGGTCTACCGACTGACCGACAGACCAACCAACATTAGCAAACCAATATACCCCGCCATCTTCAATAGGCTATCATAATTACATACTTCACCTGGATTTGGACGGATGTACAAAGACTGACACTGGTACAAATATGACGGCGAGGAAATATGCCAGGGAAATGTTCATGAGTGCGAGACCGAACAACATGAGGGACTGGAATATCAGGGTCACTGCCTTCAAGAGTCTCCAGTCGAATATCAGCCGCTTGTCTCCAGAGGTTCTCCTGAGGAAAAAAATGGACTTCTGGGCCCGTGTTCACCAACCCATTCTTATACTTAAGAATGAAGAACAGACTTAGACTCAAGAAAATATTGCAATGGGGTGAGTTGCTCAAAACTTTAATGAGCAATTAAGCTAACAGATGTTATAATTTGGATGAAGATACTGCTTTGCTGCTGATATTAATATTATTTACATATACAGTATGTTAGCTTAATTGGCCGTTAAAGTTTTGAGCAACTGGGCCCTGTATTTGCAAATATTCTGGTATAATCTGGATACCAATGTTGCCAATGTCATTAACAAATCGTTCTAAATATAGAATTCTGTTATTACAATGGGTGAATACCAATTTAGATTAAAATTTGCACTGATCATAGAACATAATATGAGGCGCGTCGTGGGAAAACCGGACTTAATGCATGTGCGTAAAGTGTCGTCCCGGATTAGCCAGTGCAGTCCGCACAGGCTAATCCAGGATGGCACTTTCCGCCTACAGTGGATTTATGTTAAGAAGAGACTTC
Organism: Congeria kusceri; assembly: GCA_027627225.1. Classification (NCBI taxonomy): domain Eukaryota; kingdom Metazoa; phylum Mollusca; class Bivalvia; order Myida; family Dreissenidae; genus Congeria; species Congeria kusceri. Next base: position 33,377,085 of record CM051036.1, read on the forward strand.
ATTGAAACAGAAAATACCATAAAAGCGGAAAGTGCCGTCCTGGGTTAGCCTGTGCGGACTGCACAGGCTAATCCGGGACGACACTTTACGCACATGCATTAAGCCCGGTTTTCCCATGACCCGCCTCATATCTAGTCTTTCTTCTGTCTTAAGTCTTAAGGTAGGTGAATACGGGCCCTAATCACCTTTAGAACAGATATGCTGGTACTGTAACATACAACTAAAATATGCATTTATGTATAATACGCAACCCCAAGTCTGGGGAAAAATAACTATCTTATTATAATGCGCATAAAAAGTATATGTCCTTTGATTTGGTGCCATAAAATCCTTTTGGTGTGGAAACCGCCAATCTCTTTGTTCTTCGTTATTAATTAGATAGGTATTTAATTTTAAATGAATGTAAAATACTGTATATCGTGATGGTATATTCGATTCAAAGTCGAATCATACAGTATATTAGAAAATCAACATTTAGATGATAGGAAATAACCATAAGAACACATCTATGCTAGCATTAAAATGCAAATGATAATAAAACACTGTATTTTGTTGGTATAGTTCAAATAAAGTGGAATCGTTTTTAAAAAAATCATCAATTACGTAGCAGGTTATCATAATATTAAAAAAAGACAATCATGCTAGTATTTAAAAAAAATGCAAATGACTGTAAAATTAATATTTGTTAGATGGAAATTAATGACAAAGTTGAATAATTTATTTGCGAGAAAATCATTTACAAACAATAATTGTGGCGCGTCGTGAAAAACCCAGTCTTAATGCATGTGTGCGCACAGTCCGCACAGGCTAATCCAGGACAGCACTTTCCGCCTACAGTGGATTTATCGTGAGAAGAGACTTCCATGAAACAGAAAATACCATAAAAGCGGAAAGTGCCATCCCGGATTAGCCTGTGTGGACTGCACAGGCTAATCCCGGACGACACTTTATACGCACATGCATTAAGTCCGGTTTTCCAATGACGCGCCTCAATTTAACTTTGATCCTGCCAATATGGTACCGATTGAAACATTTATCTTTACATGAAATTAACACGAACAGGATAACCAGGATTTTATATTACTGGTATTTAAATAAAACATTACTCACTCAACACAATTGTTAAATATGAAAAATTATAACTGTAATTAAAAAGAGACAAAATAAGAGACAAAAATATTTCCAACAAAAACATGCTGTTTACTGGTACAATTCTAAAATAGGTGTCCAATACAAACTACAATATAATAAGAAGCAGTTTACCTCGCAATCATTCTAGGAAACATGAGTGACGCAGTAAAGAGGGCAAGAAAGCCAAAAAAGATGCCGTCCTCGACATTCATTTTGAAGGGAACTGCAACGCTAGAGAGTATCTCGGGGCCCGTGTAGCACAGCACGGACATTATTACACTGCTGAGCAGCAACGGAAGAATGGAAAACACACCTGATGGTTTGTCGTCCTGTGGAAAAAGGAGCACATATATATTCAGTATTAAACATATGCATTGACAAAGAATCACAGAAACATACCATGCAAATATGAATATAGGTTAATTTCATGGAAATTAATGGAAGTCCCTTTGCAGTGCTAGCTTACAGTCAATATTGAAACAAATTTTTAAGCAGACATTGATATGATGTACAAGTACTATTTTTACAGGGGGTTAATTTTTGCTATATCAACGATCAACAACAATATAACCAAATCAAAACGCTGCAATTATATACTGCATTATTCAAAGACACTATACTGTAATAAGAGTAATATAACACTTAAATACTTGGACTGCAAAATATATTAGCTTATGAAAAGTTCATGAAGTTCATGCAAATTGAATAGTAGTGATTGCCAATGGTTTTATTATGGCTACCAATTTACGACACTGCCAATTCAAAACAATTTTAAAAACGCCAACATTTGGCAATGGCGATATATTGCGCTATACAGTAATAAAGGTTGCTGAAAGGAATAAATATAGTAGTAAAGCACAATATATGTAGACATGCACAAGCATTTGTCAATCTCATTAAAATCATCTCCAGTCTGATGCTACTATATTATCCACTGACTGGATCGATCTGATGACTTCGCATTAGGGGTCACGTTCATAAGACCTTTTCAGGAGCCAATCAAACGGTTGCCTTCAAAATGTTGTGTTATAGCTTCATATATAAATCGCAAATATGCACGAAATTAACGTGAGCTTTGAATGTTTACTCGCCTAAGTTACCACTATATCCATTGTCATCAGCGTGACAATTAACTGTAAATGATTTATTCCCGAGGATCAGCTGAAAATGCATCCCTTTTCAAAAACCGTGGCAAATCATTGCTGTGCAAAAGGCAATTTCATTGGACGCAGCAGGGCAAATATGTTAATGTTCGGAAGGTCATTTGAATATGACATGTTATACGATGTCTTCAGATCCTAATAATATTAGGATTTGATTTAAATGAGATTGAAGCATTTGTCACCTTATTAGAATCATTTAAAAAAATGTTTATCAATATATACAACCAGGTGATGCTCATTACCTCTAACTGATTTTATTTAAACAAAATACAAACACTATTTCAAAACATTATTCATGGTATATATTGGTATAATAAATATGTGTAATTGACAACTAAGCTTATTGCAAATACATGATATCTATACATACATCATCAGCATCAGTGTCTTCCTCCACAATTTCATTGAGGGAGTCGTTATCCAATTTTTTCCCTGGTGTTTCCTTTGTCGCATCTCCTGAATCTGCCACATTCCCATCACCACCTGCTTTCTCCTCTCCTACAGTGGGGTCTGTGTCCTGGTCTTTCTTACTTGCATCATCGCTTAGTTTCACCCACAATGCAATAGCTTTCACAGTGGTTAAGGCAATTGTTCATATGTATGGTACTGCCACTATTCATTTCTTCATGTCTAATGTAACATAGGATTTTGTACAATTTGAAACATGTATGCATTAAATATTTCTATGTTTGTTAACATAATTTTGATAATATAACGACCACCTTAATAACATAGTACTACCTTAATAATAATTATTAATTACAATGAACAGGTTAACAGTCAAATTGTATTTTGTTGCAATAAATTTAATATCATTGGAATCTTAATTCCATCCAATTTTGGTAATTGAAACTATACATTTTAAGGTAACTATTGTCCCCCATTATCACTTCTCCCATCAACAGAAATGTCTGGACTAGAAATGAACTTTTAAAAAAGCTTAGAACCTAGAAGCTTAGAATCTTCACAGAAGGATATTTTAATCAGACAAGAACAGCAAATTATGGCAAAGGGAATCATGTAGAGGCCAATTGAGATGTAGCGTTCGGTCCCCGGCATGAGGTAGAAGAAGAATGACTGGTGGAACCGCTCCAGCAGATTGTTTAGACTGCGGAATATCCCTTCAACAACTCTGCAAAAACAAGAGAAACAGAAGAACAGTTTAACGGGAACTGTAAAATGGGAATAACTTTTTGTGAATTCAAACCTGTCATTTAACAACAGTGTGATAGCTACACACTATCTGATAATCAGCAGAAATATATTCAATTTCCCAAGTCCTTAGGAAATGTAATTATGACACTTCAAAATATGAAATCATGGATGGCTTCACAAAAATGTATAGAGATTTATTCAAAGGTGTCCACGGAACAATAAAAAAAAAACCTGCTCATCAGTACACATACAAAATATTCAAGACACAATACAAATGTTCAGCGCTGGAAAATATCAGCAAATCAAATGAAAAAAAAAGTATGAGACTTCAAAATGTGGTCAAAAGTGTCTGCTGAACGATACAAAAATCAGCATTGGAAAAAACATGTGCATTCCCCACCTGCCAGCAGTGTCTAAAGAGAACTGCCCCGTCATCTTCTTGCACACGGCCTCCAGGGTAACAGCCTCTATGTGGTAGCGGTGGAACAGACCGTGGGTCCCCGAGGGGGATCCAGAGGCCTGGGACCACATCATCTTCATCATGGTGCTCGCTGACTGCAGGTAGCCACTTGGGGTCTCAGCCTCCGTGTCCCTTACATCGGCCTGTGGTAGGACAACAGGTTTATTGTTTTAGGTTTTCAGTAATTCACTATTTTTCAAGGTAAACATTGACTACATTGACTAATGGCTACAAATTTTAATTCTAAGCTTAAGCGTCTGTCTGCCTGACAACAGGTTTATGTTTAAGTCTTCAAGAACATCTTCATGTTTCCACTATTATTGCAGAGCTAACTCTAATGGCTACGAATTATTGATTTAAGAGTCCATGCCTGCAATATGACATTAGGTGATAGGGCACCAGTCCGTGTCTGTCTGCAATATGGCATCAGGCGATAGGGCACAAGTCCATGTCTGTCTGCAATATGATATCAGGTGATAGGGCACCAGTCCATGTCTGTCTGCAATATGACATCAGGTGATAGGGCACCAGTCCATGTCTGTCTGCAATATGACATCAGGTGATAGGGCACCAGGTTCATGTCTGTCTGCAATATGACATAAGGCGATAGGGCACCAGTCCATGTCTGTATGCAATATGACATCAGGTGATAGGGCACCAGTCCATGTCTGTCTGCAATATGACATCAGTTGATAGGGCACCAGTCCATGTCTGTCTGCAATATGACATCAGGTGATAGGGCACCAGTCCATGTCTGTCTGCAATATGACATCAGGCAATAGGGCACCAGTCCATGTCTGTCTGCAATATGACATCAGGTGAGGGGGCACCAGTCCATGACTGTCTGCAAATATGATATCAGGCGATAGGGCACCAGTCCATGTCTGTCTGCAATATGACATCAGGTGATAGGGCACCAGTCCATGTCTGTCTGCAATATGACACAAGGCGATAGGGCACCAGTCCATGTCTGTATGCAATTAGACATCAGGTGATAGGGCACCAGTCCATGTCTGTCTGCAATATGACATCAGGCGATAGGGCACCAGTCCATGTCTGTCTGCAATATGACATCAGCTAATAGGGCACCAGTCCATGTCTGTCTGCAATATGACATCAGTTGATAGGGCACCAGTCCATGTCTGTCTGCAATATGACATAAGGCGATAGGGCACCAGTCCATGTCTGTATGCAATATGACATAAGGTGATAAGGCACCAGGTTTATGTTTAAGTTTTCAATAACTTTTACAGTATTTCGCTATTATTGTCTACACTAACAACTGGCCAAAACTATTAATTTTTAACTAAAGCGGTCATGTCTGCTTGTGACATGACATCAGGTTTATGTTTAAGTCATCAATAACATCTTCATTACTTCACTATTATTGCAGGCCTTACTCTGTTGTTGCCCATATATGTCAATGATGAAAACGTTGAATTTTTATCTGGCATGCTACAACTACCAGTACTATAACATTAAACACAAACATACACTTAACTACGCAAATTAGATATTTATTTATTCAATCAACCAAAAATGAACACATACAATTAATCTAAGGCTTACTCTGCTCACATTTTGTTTGCTTACATTTTTTTCATTAAACCCTATTTAAAATCAGTCTAACAAGAATTGCCATGCATTACAGTAAATTTGCCGGAAGAAAGTTTTTAGCCAGGGGGAGCCCTGGGCCCGTATTCACAAAGCTCCTTAGGGAAAACTTAAAAGTATGTTTCTTAAATTCATGAAATTCCTTAAGTCTCTGGCTGTTTAATGTATAGGTCATTTTGTATTAAAAATGTTTAAAACTAGTGAATATAGGTTAAATGTGTAGTGTCTTGCCCTTTTGTGAAAAAAACTCATTGGATTTCACAAAGGAAATTTGTTCTGAAAATTGCACTTAAAGGCGTTCGCAACATAAGAAAATAATTGAGTTAATTTTTCCGTTTGCTTCATTATTTCTTCATTGTATATAGGTTACAATATACTAATGTCAGTCAAAATATATAAACCTTTGTAAGTTATTAAGATCCAGTCAATGGTTAAAAGTCCATAAAACATTATAATAATAAAAAACAAACGTATATACTGTATTGCCAAACTAATTAGTTAAAACAAGATCCATTAAATATCTCCATTCTATTTTGGCAATTGATACGTTGTTTACGTAAACACTAAACATGAAAAAGGCTACACAGGTACCCTATTTAAAGTCCAATATTTCCCAAACAAGTTCGGTGACCCATTCTTTTTATTAATGTTTTGTGTAAGTATGCATTGGAGCATGTATGTGGGAAAATTTTAGAAAATCTGTCGTTTAGAACAAAATATACTGATGCATAATAAATGACGTTTCAGACGGTATTATTAGTACCCATTTGACCTACTTCACTGTCCAGTCAGATTCATTATTTTAACAGTAATTGTAGGTAGAGTGTTTTTTTTAATTACCAAAATACACTTGTATATTGCCAAACAAGACATGTGAAAACATATCAGTTTAAAGAACCATAACCTTGCTTGGAAAACGCTCTCCTATATACTTAAAACATTGATAAAACATCCAAACTGAAAAAAAGGGGCTTTGACATATTCAAAACCCAATATTTCCAGAAAAAGGCAGGTGACCACTATTTTTTAACAGTGTTTTAGTTCCTGTAGACAATGAAACATGTATAAGGAATTTTTTAACAAAAGCTGTTGTTTGGAACAAAATATATTTGTATATTTGGTTATTTGTTGATGTTTTCAAAGGCATATTAAATGCATAATTAACCTCATTAAGTTTCCATTAAATGTCATTTTTTAAGTGATAACTATAGATAAAGCGCGTTTTATCATTAAACTGCACTTGTATATTGCCAAACAAAAGATTAAAAAAGATACATTAAAAAATCTCCGTCCTTGTTTTAATATGAACACTTTATATAATTGAACATTGCTAGTCACACAAACTGAAAAAAGGGCTTCGACAGGTACCTTATGTAAACCCCGTATTTCCAGAACAAGGCCGATGACCCCTATTTTTTAAGACTGTTTTAGTTTTAGGATACATTAACACATGTTTGTGCACATTTTGAAGAAAAGCTGTCGCTGGAAAAAAAATGGAAAAAATTGTTGCAACGTCTCTAAGTACAACAGTTAAGATTTCCCTTAGGAGCTTGTTGAATACCAGCCTTGGTATCTGCCCAATATTATAGCAGTACCATATTGTGAAGCTTGACTTGCAGCCCGTGTCGGTTACACAGCCTCACGACCAGGTTTACAAGGTCAAGGTTGGGCAGCTGCCCGTTCAGACCCTCCATCTTGATGTTCATGTAGCGGATGTTGCTGTCGGGAATCTCAAGGTTCAGGGCCGCCTGTATTTGCCCGCTGCGTGCTGGCAAATCATCCGGCTTGATGTCTGATGAAATGCATACATTGCCAAGTTATACACCTAGTATAACATGGGTAAAAATGAACACTTTACATTTTCATTCAATACAGCCTTGTTATAGTGCATGGTAACGTACAACTGGCATAATTTATTGCAAAATTATTAGTAACATGAACTGGACTTTTCAGAAACTTTTTTTTAAGTCCACTGCCTGGGTAGAAAAAGTACTTGGTGTCTAACAGATCACTATAGTACATGGGACTCAAAGTGACTCATTATCTTTTGATTACAAGGTAAACACAATATTCATAACATCAACACCTCAGTCATATTATGATCATTAAGATGGTATAAATTGCTAATGGTATTTCCAATAGAGAAATCTGAGTTTCAATTTCAATTCAATATTTTCCTAGCACTCGCTCCACGCTAAACGTACACTCTGACTGCACATGGTGGTAGCCATCCAGCCAGGCCTGCATGCCGATCTCTTCACGGTCAGTGGCCAGGAAAATGATGTCCTTGCTCCAATACGGCTGGCCTGCAATATCAGTGGTTCAAGGGTGGTATTCCAGAAACAACTTAAGTGAAATCTTATCCTCAGACTTAAAATCTAATTTTTTCTTAAGCATTTCATTCCATGTATACATGAAATTCTGATAAATGTTCACTAATTATCACCTTATTAAATAACTAATATTTACTGAACTGTAATCAGATTCGTCAACTTATGTGTAGTTTAAACAAGAGGGCCACGATGGCCCTAGGTCACTCACCTGAATTAAAGGCATCATAATGGCTTAAAACAAGAGGGCCAAATGGCACGAAAGAACTTACTCGAGTATAAAGATCTAGGCCTTGCAGTTTCAGGAGGAGATTTGAATAGTCTATATAAACCATGTGACCCACAGGGCGTGGCCACTTTCTACCCCAGGGGTATAATTTGAACAATATTTGTAGAGGACCACTATACAATATTACATAACAAATATGAAACACTTGGCCTTGCGGCTTCAGAGTAGAAGGTTTTTAAAGTCATTTTGCTATTTAAAAAAAAAACTGTTTCCTTTTTTTTTTTAAATAAACCCACAGAGCGTGGCCATTTTTTACCCCAGTGGCATCACTTGAACAATCTGTGTAGAAGACCATGTTACATACCAATTACAAGAAACATGCAAATTCCACTGAAACCAAATTTTTCAAACAAAATGCATTAAAGTCAGCACAAAAAGTTTTAGTATATTTTTAGTTATTATGACCTTGACCCCACCCACCTGATATGCAATCCCAAGGGAGGACTTGATATAAGGTATCTAAGTATGAAGTTTCATTAAAATATCTCAATGCGTTCTCAAGTTATTGAGCGGAAACCTTTTTTCTATTTTTAGTAACAGTGACCTTGACTTCGAAGCCACCCACCCCATATGCAATCCCAATCAAGGTCTTGATATAAGGTATTTATGTATTAAGTTTCATTGAAATATCTCAATGCGTTTTCAAGTTATTGAGAAGAAACTGTTTTTCTATTTTTAGCAACAGTGACCTTGACCTTGACCCCACCCATCCGATATACAATCCCACGCGAGGTCTTGCTATAAGGTATCTATGTATGAAGTTTCATTACAATAGCTTAATCCTTTCTTGAGTTAGAGAGCGGAAACGAAAAGTGCAACACCCGGCTGCCAACTGCCCCTCCGCCCGCCCAATTACATACGCCAATCTAATAACCAACATTTTTCTTCGAATAATTTGGTTAACAAAACACTGGGTCTTGCGGTTTCAGAGGTGAAGATTTAAAAGTCATTTTGCTTATTTAAGTTAATACAAACCATGTGACCCCCAGGGCGTGGCCAGCTTTGACCCCAGGGGTATCTTTTGAACAATCTTTGTAGGGGACTACTATATAATGTTACATACCATATATGAAACCTCTGGGCCTTGCAGTTTGCGATAAAAAGATTTTAAAAATCATTTCGATATTTAAGTCGATATAAACTATGTGACCCCTGGGGTGTGGTCAATTTTGACCCCAGCGGCATCATTTGAACAATCTTTGGAGAGGACCAATATAAAATGTTACGAACCAAATACAAAACCTCTGGGCCTTGCAGTTTCAGCAAAGAAGATTTTTTAAGTGATTTTGCTATTTAAGTCTAAAATAAACATTGTGACTCCCGTGGTTATTTTGCTATTTCAGTCTATGTAAGCCATGTGAGCCACAGGGTGTGGCCAGTTTTGACCCCAGGGGCATCATTTGAAACTCTTTGTAGAGCACCACTAGAGGATGTCAAATCTCAAATATGAAACCTCTATGCCTTGCAGTTTCAGGGGAAAATATTTTTAAAGTCATTTTGCTATTTAAGTCTATATAAACCATGTGAGCCCTGGGGTGTGGCCATTTTTTACCCCAGGGGCATCATTTGAACAATCTTTGTAGAGGACCACTATACAATTACAATGTTTCCAACCAAATATGAAACCTCTGGGCCTTGTGGTTTCAGAGATTTTTAAAATCATTTGCCATTTACATCTATATAAACCAGGTGAGCCCGGGGTGTGGCCAGTTTTGACCCCATGGGCATCATTTGAACAATCTTCGTAGAGGACAACTATACAACGTTACATACCAAATATGTAACTTCTGGGCCTTGCGGTTTCAGCAAAGAAGATTTTTAAAGTGATTTTGCTATTTAAGTCTATATAAACATTGTGACCCCCCCCCCGGTAGTGGCCAGTTTTGACCCCAGGGGAATCATTTGAACAATCTTTGTAGAGGACCACTATACAATGTTACATACCAAATATGATACCTATAAGCCTTTCCCAAAACTAGATTACTTCCCTTGCATAATCAAGAATGATGTCCCCTGTTCACTTCCGGCGACGTTTATTGATTATAAGGCGGGATAAGTGTATTGATATTTGCCGAAAAACATGCAATATATTTTCAATCTTAAAATTGTGTTGATGTCGTAAAAATATATTTACATATATCAACATTCGTATATAATATACATCATGTACTTTATTTATCAATTGAATTAAATTATTATTTTGATTTTTAACAATACTGTCTACTCTTTGCAGATTGACAAACAAACTGTACACAGTACGTTTAACGGTTATTATGCAACAAAACACAAAAATTGCGATTTTAGTATCTAAACAACCTATGCCTTTATCATGTATTAAATTTGCATTATTAAATAAAATAAATAAAAAGCTGGTTTTAGTGAAATGATTTTGCTAAGTAACTCTAAGCTAACATGCTTCTGGTGGCTAAAATTATGAACATAAGGTATCATCACAGAAAGTTTGAGCGTAATTCCGATGTTTTTGACAGCAACTTCTTATTTGAATTCCATACACATTTGTGTTTAACTTTAAAGCTTTTTTCGTTGCAGATATTCTTGTTGTGTGCTAAATATTTACGGTGCTTGAACCGGCTTTGCTTTAATCTTGAAATATAATGTAACAAAACAACTATCTTTTTAATTACTGTTAACACAACATTACAATAAAACTAAAGATGATGTCATACCTCATTAAATGTTATAACAGATGTTGTTTCAAAGAGATTAAGTAAGTAATTTGTTTATTATTGTGTCATGTGTTTAAACAATGTTCATGATAACTTCATTTAATCAACGAAACAAATAACACCCGACCCAATGGGTCTATATGTCACCAGGAAATAGATATGTCGTGATAATTATGTACATAGGTGAGTATCTATAATAAAACAAACATAGATATATACATTTTGAAAAAAGTTTACACAAATCAGAGTAAGTAATTAACTAAGCCAACAAAAGAAGAGTCTAATATATGTTAGCATAAATAATTTATACTTGTTGAGTCTGTTTGATCAAGTATTTAGTTTTCCTTCATGTATATAACTCTAACTGAGAATATTTCTTCATTTCTGTCAGAATCATGGTAAACAAACAACATTTTATTCTCGCAGCTGCTACAGTAATTCCCGTATGTTTTAGAAAAACAAAACACGATGAGCTCTTAAATGTTCACTACCTTTCAATTCTTCAGAATTGAAAATTAAATGCTGTGCGATATTATTTCACTCTTCAATTTAAACCAATTTATAAATTCGAAAGTGTTTAATGCTTTTAATTATGTTCTGTTCTGTTCAATAAGGTGGCGAAATTACATAGGGTGATAGGCAAAGAACAACAACGGAGACAACAACATTTTAAAATGTGAGATAAACTTTAATTTGAGACGCACACAATGGAGACGAAGTGTGACATGTTAGTTGTCTCTGCACGTAGATCTTTATCATCAATGCATTACGCAATTGCACAGATTAGCGGTATTGTTCTAAGGGCAATTTGATAAGATCCCAGCGCTTTGTGGCTTTGGTATTTTTATGACCCCCTCTTCAGTCAGATAACTAAGTATCAACTGAGAGAACATATGGTGGTATTTATGTATGGAAAACAACCGTTTAAGACGAGACAAGGAGACTACTTCTTTTTTTCCAGATACCTGTCATACGGACATGTGGCCTTAGTAAAGAGTTTAAAACGATACTACATTTAGTTCTAATAATTTATTTTTGTATGATATATCCTCTATGAGTTTTTTATAATATTCAATCAAAACCATATGGTTTTTAAAATTTCCATTACAAGTTTTGAAAGCCGCTTGGTCTTAGATCTATAATACTTTATATGGCAAGCTAGGGAAAACTTCGCCGGAAGTCGGGTTTCAAATATGGCGGATGTGAATTCGCAATAACGGGAGGTAATTTCCAAGGGAGATCACCTAGTTTTGGGAAAGGCCTATGGGCTTTGTGGTTTCAGAGGAGAAGATTTTAAAAGTCATTTTGCTATTTAAGTCTATTTAAACCATGTGAGTTTTGGGGTATGGCCAGTTTTGACCCCAGAGGCATCATTTGAACAATCTTTGGAGAGGACCACTATACAATGTTACATACCAAATATGAAACCTCTGGGCCTTCCGGTTTCAGAGAGGATTTTTGAAATCATTTTGCTATTGAAGTCTATATAAACCATGTGACCCCCGGGGCGTGCCCAGTTTTGACCCCAGGGACATCATATGAACAATCTTTGTATAGGACCACTATACAATGTTACATACCAAATATGAAACATCTGGGCCTTGCGGTTTCAGAGGAGAAGATTTTTAAAGTCATTTTGCCATTTAAGTCTATATAAACCATGTGACCCCCGGGGTGTGGCCAGTTTTGACCCCAGGGGCATCATTTAAACGATCTTTGTAGAGGACCACTATACAATGTTACATACCAAATATGAAACCTCTAGGCCTTGCGGTTTCAAAGAAGATTTTAAAAGTCATTTTGCTATTAAAGTCTAAATAAACCATGTGACCCTTTGGACTTCCTCAAGCTTAACCTTAGTCTTAATCTTCAATACTGAACTAATGGAAATCAAAATTCAAATGTAACAAGCATTCTCATTGGTCAATATTTAAGTTTGAGACTAAATTTGAGATTGAGAATTTTCATAGTCGTTGGGCCTGGCCCCATGAGTACGAACATTCTTAAGCTTACCCTTAGTCTTAATCTTCAATATTACACCAATGGAAATCACCTCCGATGTTACGAGCATCCTCATTGGTTAATATTTAAGTTGAGACGAAGTTTGAGATGCAGAACTTTTGTAGTTGTGGGGCCTGTTTATAATTATTGGTATAAGGTGTTAACTGCCTATAATTTGTATTTGATATTTTTGCCCATACTCAGCCACTCCGATATAATCGTAAAAATTATAAGAAGCATGACTTTTCGTTATATGAATTATTTGTTGTAGGGATGCATAGCTGTAGGACAGTAAACTGACTTAAATATGCTGTAGACAACTAACACAACATCATGTAATACTGATCTAGCAAAATTAAACACACTGGAAACCCAATTCTCTTTCTTTAGCATAAAGGTGTCTCATGCTACTTTACATGTTATCTGGGAAAAAAACATAAATGTAAATTAGCTGTTTTAGTGCATACATGACAACCACCATGACCCGCAAATTGACAATATTTACTCCATGAAACCTGAAAACAAGAGGGCCATGATGGCCCAAAGCCCTCACCTGAGAACTGGTTCAGATAAGACCATACTGTTGTGACAGGTTTGAAAATTAAGGTATCTGAACAATACGCAGAGGGGATGGGATCACTTTTGATTTAAAACATCGGTTAGTAGAATGGGCAAACTAAAGTACAAGTTTGGTAGTGGATGTGTGGGTTTTTTTGCTAATTGTTCTCAAATCATTTTTCTCGATATTCTTACCTGACCCTTTTTCATTAAGCCGTTGACAATTCTGGAAAATGCACAAACAGTAGATCTTTATGTCTTTTTCGCAGTTTTAGAAAACTAGTTGCAATGCGATAATTGCGATGGCTGTGCTATAAGGTAAAGTTTTGCTTTTTCTTTGATAATTTTCTGTCCAATGATGATAAATAATGTTAATGCAGGCTCTGCAGACATCAATGTTGCATGTACAATTAACTGCATGCACGTCTTGCAACTGTTGGAAAACAAATTTTATCAATCAATTTTTATGGTCATGCCGAAACTGTGTAAGTTTGGTCAACATTGAATCAAAAATCATGTGTGCAGGCCAATCATTGATAACTTGTTGATGTGTTTTTCCAAACACAAGAGGCAATAACTCTGGTGTTTCTGGCACAATGCCATGCTTTTAATCGACTTCACATGTAGTCTTACGTTCATAGACAAACTGTGCACTATTGGTGAAGATTGGATGAAAAATGAAGTCTCTATCCTGAATAATGTCCACTTCTGTATATTTTTTTAATAAACAAAGGGCAATAACTCTGCTGTTTGAAAAACGATCTGGCCAATTTTTGGCACCTGCTGAGATCTGATGGTCATACACAAACTGTGAACGTTTGGTTAAGAATGGATGGAAAATAAAGTCTAAACGTTGGAAAAGGGCATTTTTGAACTTTTTTTGCATGAAAAAGGGGCCATAACTCTGGTGTTACCGGTTTGATCTGACCCAATAACAATACCATCCGAGATTTTATGGTCATACTGAAACTGTGCAAGTTAGGTCAAGATTGAATAAAAAATTTAGTCTTTATCGCGATAACGGTCCAAATTGTTGACGGCATATGGGCGATGGACGACACCGTAGAGGTCCCCTATACCAATAGCGTGCTCAGGTGAGCTAAAAACAGCTTAAAAACCCGTTAACTTTCGTACTTTAATCTTATTAACTTGCTACATACGTATGAAATACTTGGCCAGCCCCAGCATAACAATAAGACCTCCGTAAGTCTGTGGAAGGTCAGAGGACTTGGAACGAAGAGGGACTGACAACACAACTGCCTCCACCCTTGACGCTCTTCTGGCCCGCAGTATGCCATACACATTCTGCCCTGGAACCAGCTGAACAGAAAAAGTAACACAATCAAAATTTCCATTTTGAGAAATGACATTTTTTTAATATAAACTTTTTATGTTCAAATCAAATGACTGGTGCATCCAAAGAATGTACTAGGTTATTCCATTCATGCTGCACTTCCAGTCTAAAGTCCCGTATATTTCCCGTATACAAGTTAATCATATGCAATGTGGTAACAAAGTATACACATAGAAGTTTCCACATAATATTATGTCAATTATATGCAATGTGGTAAAGTATGTGAAGCACATACCGAAGGGACGAATGTTATAATGCTTGAACAATAGCTTAGATGAGTTCAAAATATTCATATCAACTGTAAAGGTTTTTTGAACATGGCCAGTTTATACATGAGTATCTTGACGAAATATTTCAAATTCAAAGCGCAGATTATCACCAGTGCACCAAATAGCATGTTCCTATTGTCAGATTTCAAGAACAGTTTACACAAGCAGGCATATCCATCATACATCTTTTCAAAGCTCAGATTATCCTTATGTCTCCTCCTTATATCTGAAGTACAAGTTCAGTGCACACTAGAGTTCATATATAGAGTTACAGCATTTTTTTCAAAGTTATGAATTTTGTTATGTCTCATCGTTATGGCTTATTTACCAGTACAAGCCCAGTGAACACTAGGGGACATGTTCATGACAAACCATACCATCTATGTCTGATGCACAATGTACACAAGAGGTCATATTCATCATATATCATTTTAAATCTCAGATTAACCTAAATTCTCTCCCTAATGTCCAAAGTACAAGTACAGTGCACACTAGAGTTCATGTACATATTATATCATTTCAACGTTCAGAATATCCTTGTCTTCTTCTGATTTATAACCTCAGTGCACACTAGAGGACATGTTCATGACGTGCCATACCATTTTGAAACCTGGATTATCCTGATGTATTTTCTATTTGTCAGATAAGTATGAGGGGCGTCATGGGAAAACCGGTCTTAATGCATGTGCGTAAAGTGTCGTCCCGGATTAGCCTGTGCAGTCCGCACAGGCTAATCCAGGACGGCACTTTCCGCCGACAGAGTATTTATGTTTAGAAGAGACTTCCTTGAAACAGAAAATACCATAAAAGCGGAAAGTGTCGTCCTCGACTGCACAGGCTAATCCGGGACGGCACTTTACGCACATGCATTAAGACCGGTTTTCTCACGACGCGCCACATATTTACAAGTTCAGTGTACGCTACAGGGCATGTTTCAGCCTACCTGTCCTGGAAGGATATGCAAGGGGTACTTGATGGTGTAGTTCTGCACATACGTGTCCAGACCAGTCTCTCTCATCTTCTGATACAGCCAGTCTCTCGGAACATTCCTGCAAAGTAACGTCAGTCAGTGAGCACCAAAGCAGTGGAGAAAAACTAAATAAGATATCTTCTGTTCTGATCCATTTTCTGAATGTTTGAATTACTTGTAACTGTATATGTTTTGTTTATTCATATGTGTTCAATGAATAAACTATGCTTAAACCATAAGAAGCAGAGTTTAGTTTTTGGAGTCTTTTGTTAGTAAGTCAAAGGACAATGGACCCCTCACAAAAACAATCATCAATTCCAACAATTCTCAGATATCCTCACAGACATTTCAAACTATTACCCGAGTTACAGATTATGATTAAACTTTCTGTGCTTCGTTCAAAGAATGACTCTGTTTTGCTACTCTCCAATACAGGTGGGAAAAATTCCAGATCAATTGGTTTGTAAGCAGCATTTCGTAAATTTCAAGACAGTACTCTTAATAAATTAGGCATTCTAGAACAAATTAGCAAACTGAACTTAAGATATAAATGAAAATAATGTGTACAAGAACTTATACATGTAATACCTTTTCTCTCTCTTCATCTCATCTTTAACCTCTGTGATGTATGAAGTCACATCAAAATCAAAAAAGAATCCACTCTCTACTACACCTACAATATTAACAAATGACAATTATTAAATACATTGTACACCACATTTTGAGGGTTGAATGTGAAACTGGTGTGAGCGCTTAACATTTCTATATCAGATACACTAATTTTGCATTCAGCCCTCGATTTGGCCATGGATCAAGCGTACCATTTATAACTTTACTGCATTCAAATGGTAAAAACATAGAATGTTCTTGATAAATTTTAAACTAAAACTACAGCTAACAATTACTAATGTTAAAGCAAGGAATTAATACCAACAAACGTAACAAACATTACCTGGAAGAAGAGCATTTTCCGAGAAGTATGTTTTGGCATTTAATGGTTTGTATGCTAAAGCCATAAACCAAAGCACTCCCGCGACGTAACAAGCTACACACAGGATGTTGTTGTAACGGGATACTTTCTCAACTATTAACTGTCTGGACTTTGGATTTGATAGAATGCCCATCTTTCCTGCAAAACAAAATAAAAATTTAAACAGATTAACTTCCTAAGATCAAGTGACATTGATAGCTTGTTATTTCTTTTTCTTTTTCACAAAATCAGTTTTAAGTATACCAGGTCTGAAGGATGTTGCTTCAAAACATTCTAAGAAAATAGCACCTAGCGTAAATGAAAACCTAAGTTAAATAGGGATATATTTAAATCAAAATCCATGACATAGTTATGGTTCTTGTCCTATACTACTGATTATACTAAGTCATAAGGCAATAGCTTAAATACTTCAGATTCTGTTTCTACAATGTCTATTTTTTAGGTGAATTGTTTACCCCATTCTTTATTGATGTAAACATGTGTAGCATGATAAATGTTGCATTTCCATGGAAAGTTCTCCTATATAACAAATATTGCAGTAAATAAAATTTTGTCACTACTTTTAAGCACTGAAAAAAAAAGGTAAGCATTAATATTTTCCAATGAAATTTACATGCCTGTAAAGAGAATATATTCTTAACAATGTTTCATAAATATTTGTATGATTATTCCTCCATTTTTAAACATCAGCAGTTTAAACCTGCACACCATTGCATTTTTGAATGAATCTCGATTCACTAACATTGTGTTCAAGTGTATAGATATTCTGCTTTAGCTGTATGCATTGTGTCATTTCTATTGGTCAGTTGCCTAGAACTATTCGATAGATACGCTGTTCCACTTGGTTGAAGTGATGAACAAGGCCGCCATTACAGCTACATGAACATAAATGTAGTAGATCTATATAAAAGTTTAAATCCGAATTAAATGCATACAAAAGGTAAAGTTTGGTACATGTAAAGCAGTTTGGGTGTTGTTTACATAAAGTACATTGATGGATAACTATACTGCTGCAAATAATGGGAATTAACGAAAAGTTAAACTTTCAGTTCCCGATACTAAAATGGCCTTGGAGTGATAAGACATTACTGGGAATTCAGCCTAATATAAAAATTTAGTTTCAAGCCCCTGCAGCAGCATTATGCTCTGTTCTTTAGATATCGTTCCTCTTAATGACACTATGAAATCATACATAAATAAGGTTTGACCATACTCGTTGTTAAAACATATTAAATATGAACAAAATATCTACCTTTAATTTAAAAATACGAAATCTGTAAAATCTCACTTTATAAACAAATGACAGCACTTAGAACAGGTCAAACATAACCATCTCCCATTAAAAAAAGCGTCTTGTTTTTGTTTGGGTTATGACGTCATATACGGCTGGTGCACGCGCTATTGCTCTTTAAAAATCAAATGAATATCGATGGAAAAGGGTACTTGCACTGCTGTTAAGCACAAGACCAGAATATGAAAGTAGCGCATTAAAAGGGTGATTATTATACTGAATTAACATGATTTTGTGGCTTGTATTTACTGAAAGATGATGTCTGCATAAAAGCATATATTTTCGGATTGTAAGGATACCAAACACGCTGTTATTCTATAGTATCTGGTGAAGAAACGTTTCTACGATATAACGGTATCTGAAGAATAATAGATACAGATACGACAGATACTTTTTCTTATTGTTTTATTTTGTTTTTCTTGATAGAATATTTGGGTTGAGTTTTTTTTCAGATAAGACTTTGTATTACAATTTCAAAACTACGAAAATCTGTGAATATGCCTCTTTAAAATTTAAGAAGTTAGGGAAAGATATTGAAATGGAATTTGTCCGAATATTATATCCGAAATAACTAACAACGCATGTAATGAAACTGTGACATATTTGACAGTATATTAAAATATCTCATTTGCGCTTGCGTAAATAAAAACAAGAACAGAACGTATTTGGTAGCTCAAATAGCAATTATTGCATTCACTACATGAACAAATTCAGCACTTCCAGATGTTGCTGTTGAAACTAGCAAAAGTTGTTTCCCTTAGCCGGGTGCTTGTGCACTCTGCGGATTTATTTGGTATCGAGTCAGTTCGCCCTGCAAACATCTTCGCCCGGGTCTACTCGCCCTGTGATTATTCGCCCTGTATTATATAAACCGACATGTTTGTCAGAGTTTATTTGTAGCGTTTACACTTTTTGCAGCACTCTCTTAATTTTTATTGAAACAATCGATTTGCATTTCTGTTTGTTTTATTAATATGACGCTGCAACGAATTAAGTGCTACTTTTATATAGGGCTAAATTGTCCACATAAAAGTGGCTCCATATTTCCGATCAGAGTCTGACAAGTAATGCTAGCAATTATTTGATTTTGCTCAATTTGAAATGTGATTTATTTCCCGAGAGTTACGGATTTCTAAGTTATAATCACGTCTCGGTCGTATATTTTCTTTCATTTGCTGAAATGGACAAGTGTGTGTCTTCTGGTGATTTGGAGGGTTGGGGAGTTCACAGTGTATGTCCACCAGTCCGGTATGGTGACCACCAACCAAACTCACAAGTGACAAGAGTCTTAAGGAAAGGAGTGGTATATTTATATTGGAAATAATAATGTGGGGATTTAGACAAACGTGCTTGGCACTAGAGTGGGGCATTAGACCCCCCCCCCCCGAAATCAAATTAATGAAATTCACCTGGGTCAGCCCCCCCCCCCCCCGGTGGAAAGTATTGATAGGTGCAATATGCATGAATGATGGATGGAGGGATGGGTGGAATTTGGGTTGATTCTGGATAAATGGATGGATGAATGAATGGATTCATTAGGCAGTGAGTGAATGAATAAATGAATGTTTGTGTGAGTAATTGGATGGGTTGGGAGGGGATGGAATGCAAGGTTCATACCCATTGCACCCCCAACCTTGCGATAGCTGTGCAAGGGCCGTGTGAAAGTCCTACTGGTCAGCGTATTTTCATTCGATGCTTTGAGCTGTGAAAGTATTACATATCATGTGATTTTTTGTGTAAACTATATTGTTGAAAAGCAAGTACAATTATTTAATAAAACACTCTGTGTTGACTGTTCGGGTGCTTTCTGTGGAAACATAGTTTGTGTGACTCTGTTGGTTTGTGTGACTCTGTTGGCATTGTTTTATTGATGTGATCAAACGGTTCAACATCCTATTTTGACATATTTTGTGCTGTATAAGCTGAATAGTAATGGTTGTTTTCATGTTACATAAAATTATATGAAACATGATTACAATAATGAATTGTAGAACTATGTTATGTAGCGTGACATCTGTAAATATGAGATCAAATCTCACAATTAAATAAGAAAGTCCCTGTGCACCATTTATTTACTTATTTTCATTTCTTATAAATATCTGGTTTACATATGCCCCGGGCGCTGTACGATAAATTCGTCTACGATTTTCCGTACCATTTTTAGGCATGATTGGTGGATACGGGCTACGGCGCCTGTGTACGTTCACACTGTATACGATCTCCGTACGATTTGTTGTACTGACTTTCGGGAGCAGGCGAAGGCAAATCCTTACGGAGACCGTAAGAGGCCGCACTATGGTTATTCGGAAATAGTGGGATTTCCGTGCCGCTGTCCGGCGTCTTACTTCTCACGGAACTCGTACAGAGCCCATGCGGCATCCGCGCAGAGACCGTGCGGCTTCCGTGAGGAGATGGTGCGGCGACAATGCAGCCGAGCCATAGTTTAGCTTTTGGGGGCCGGGCGATGATCGCGCAATAACCGTGCGATTGCACGGGTACCGTACGGGCATTTGCGGCTACCTTACGATACCTGTGCGAACATGTTTGTGGACATCGTACGGTGCCATCTACGATATGTTTATGGGCTCGGGCTAACGATTTTTTTTAAATGTGTATAACTTTAAAATATAAACAAAATCGTAGAGGCAACGGCGCCCGTAAATCCGTACTGTATCGTACGAAAATCGTACAATTTCATCAAGGAGGCCACACGGGCAGTTTACGGGAGAAGTAGACGAATCTTAGTCCAAATGTAAACTAAGCATTAACTACTGATACATAAGGTTTGTGAACACATATGGATCAGTCACGATTTACTAGTTGATCGTTTGATAGATCCTGGAAACATACGTCATCTAGTTAGATTTCCGTATAATAGTACTGTCGAACGAAAATGGCCGCGATGGTCGGACGTGCGTCGCGGGAGGTTCTTTTAAAGGTTTCTGGCAACGCACAATCCCAAAATGTATGCTTCATGGTATTATTTAATGTTTTTTATTTTTGTCGTTTTGTTTAAATTATAATTCATCGAAAATTGTTGTTGAATTATGTGGAATAAATAATCAATTTGAGAGACAGGTCCTTCGAAGACCTTGAAAAGTTATGTATAACCAGTGCACAGTTACTTCTGCAACCAGAAGCATGTTAATTTTTTTTATTCCATTCGCATACCTTTTGCACAGATATTCATTATCACAATATGCCGTGGTCTGCTTACCATATTTTCTGCTTTTTTAATTTTATTGTACTTGCTATTATTTCGGATGTTCGATTGTGCCCGAAAAACGTTCACATCGATGAAGTCATCATTAGATTTCAAAGAATTCGTAACATGTCACTAATGTAATAATAAATACTAATCATTCCTAAAACTAGCGTGTTCTTTATTTCACAGATTTTATTTAATTTTAACATTTATAAAAAAAGCCTTGTTACACAAAGTTCAGCTAGTGTTTAATCTAGAAGGACAGAGGGGCATGGCGCTTTATTTGAAAAGGGACATTACATGCGCGGTGACACTGTTAACAATGGCACATTAGATTTAAATAGTTTTTTCTTGAAGTATTACAGATTAATTCCTTTCATATATTTGATGATTATTAAGTCAATTTACTAACACATTTTAATTTTCCAATATTATAAGTTCTTCATATTATTAAGTTATATTATTCGTAAAGATCAAAAAAATTATTTATTTTTTATTCATAAGTATTTCCAATGGGCAACCAAACAAGACAACTTTTAAACTAAAATGGTTTATGGGCAAGTTTAAATCAACTTTATTATTGGTAAAATCCTATTACTCTGATATAATTTTTATTTTACATTGTAGGAAATATTTTTATTTTCATCATTATGGTTTATATGAAAATTCGGATTGAAATTATTTATCCGAATATGTTTGTCCGAAATTATAGCTAGTTCTTCAATTCGTTTTTTTACAGGGATTTTTGGGTATTATTGAAGAAATATTGTAAACACATGTATTTTTTCATAGTTAATGAATAAAGACGACATTGACTCTACATTGATATGCATACTGCCCTTTGTTATCACGTTTATCATAAAAAATAACGAAACAAAAACATGTTAGAAATTGCATATGAGAACGAGACTGTTAAAAGCAGACAATTTACGCTCATTTGTAAAACAAAATCTGCGTGATTTTATTGTGTCTGGACACAAACTCGTAATCTGACTGCCCCTACTGCTGATCTTATCAGGTGGTCACAGATTAAATTATAATAACATGCCATCACAAAGGGCCTCGTTAACAATCAATACAGTTAATAGAAAAGAGGGCAAGAGGCGCTAATTGCCTTTCAAAAGGGCAGGGTGGTAGATCAATAAAGGGGCGTGGTACGGCGCCACGCTGATAAGGTCTGGATAAAACACTATTAAGCATACTCTTTCACATCGTCAAAACCCAAGGCATGGTATATATTTCGTTAATCACTACATTATATACCGTGGGAGAATTTGCTGTTAAAAGTTCTTTTTAATGAATATTGATGAGCAACCTGCTGATCAATTAAATTACATGTAAAATGAAAGTGATATTAATTGACCGGATAATGGTATAATATACTACATATGGTAAACACAACCTTCATCTAACTGTTTTACTAACGCATCGTTTCATTGGTTTAATTTCCATGCAGACTTTGACACGGAATCAATGAGATGTCTCATTAATTATTCATAAATATGAAGTTTTGCTAGAGTAATCTCGCACGGTTTGACGAAGCATTGCGTATTTGAGCGAATGTGGGTTCCGACGATGACTTTCAATACAGGTATTAGCAGTTTGCAGAAATTGTTTTCATGATTTCTGTTTCAGGTACGGAACATCTCTTTTCAAAACATGTCAAAGGCAAAGAAAATGGTAAAAATCTGCTTTCTGTGTATGTTAACTGTTATTATGACAATGTTGTAGAAAATCACCTTTTTAACAAATTAAAAAGTTTCATATTTGTTCAAAATATTTTTAACTAGATCTAATTTGCAATTATACAGTATTTGAAGTATTAGGCATATACACAGAGATTGGCTGAAACATTGGTAACACTTATCTATAATACACTGAGTTGTAAATAAACAAAAATTTAAATATGCCACTTACTGACTGTTCATATATGATCATTAAAAAAGCAAAGCTTACTTGTAAAATAACTGTAAATTGATAAGTAAACAACTTGTTTTTTTTAATATTTAAGGTGTATATCAATACAGAAAGTTAAAGTATAAAATTATAATTTATTTCATCAAATGTATGTATGAATCTGTTTCCTTTAAAATAAGAGTTTTTTAGTTAAGGTAGTATAATATAGTTTTAAACTTTTGTGTTATGTTTCTTCTACAGGCACTGGGAGCCTTGGGTACTGTGACGGCCGGTGGTATAGGATTTGCAGTTGCGCTGAACACTGCTGTGCTAGCAAGCGACTTTGTTGTTCATCCACCAAAACTTCCCTGGTCCTTCAGAGGCTACCTATCAGCTTATGATAGAGATTCGTAAGTATAACTCTTTTTGTCTGTAACTTTGTGCAGCAACGTTGTAAAACGCCTAGTTTAATCCTTCTTTAATCTCATCCCCCCCCCCCCCCCAAGCCTGGAGTATTGTACTCCTGTGTACTAGCACCATGAATTGAAATGGTGCATTTGGCCATTGCTCAGTCAGCTAGAGAAAAGATTGCAGATACTGATGAGAGATTTTAATACACAGCGTGGAATACCCCATAGAGGCCCGACATTCCTAGACTTCAGAATATTTCTTTCAGTGCTGTATGGTTGCAAACTGATCATCGTCATTCTCAGTGTTAACATAATGTTGTTGTTTTTTACAGAAACCAACAAAAAAATAACTTGCATTCAATTTGACCTCTTGTATTTCAGTATGCGTCGTGGCTATGAGGTCTACAAGCAAGTGTGTGCTGCATGCCACAGTCTTGAGTACATCCGATACAGAGAGCTCGTCGGAGTTATCTTCTCCACAGATGAGGCGAAAGCTGAGGCTGCAGAAGTAGGCATATTGTGGCACAAGTTGATATGTCATCTTTGCAAATGTTCATGTTCTACAAATATGTTGCAACTGAGTGAAGAGATTTCATTATCTTACGACTGTAAATACATTTTTAGCTCGATTTTTTTAAGAAAAGGCAAGCTATTCAGTCTCGTTGGCGTCCTGGTCCGGGCTAGGTTAGTTTTTCGGTAAGCTAGTTTCTCCGGAATGGCTTGAGGGATTTCATTCAAACTTAAAACATATATTTCCCATGTTAAAATGAACCTGTAGGCCAAGTTTTGTAACTCTAGTTTGAAATTTGTCATTATTATGAGTCTTTTTACACTTAAATTTTACATGTAAGCTAATGGAATAGGTTTAACTTGGTTTGGTAAGTTAGTTTTTCAGGAATGTCTTGAGGGATTTCATTAAAATTTAAAACACTTATTCCCTACATTAAAATGAACCCATTGGCTAATTTTGATTTCCACTCTCTAACTCGAGAATGAAATTTCATATATAGATACCCTAAATCAATACTTTACTTGGGATTGCATTTGGGGTGGGTTGGTAAGGGTCAAGGTCACTGCTACTAAAAATAGAAGAAAAAAACATTTTCTGGTCAATAACTTGAGAGCTAATTGAAATATTTTAATGAAACTCAATTTATAGATACCATATAACGAAACATTGCATAAGATTGCGCCCAGCGTGGGTGTGGTCAAGGTCACTGTTTAGAAAATTAGAAAAATGCTTTCCACTCATTAACTTGTGGTATTTTAACTTACTTTTAATTGGTCATTACTATTCAAACAGTTTGTTTTAGAAAAAAAGGCCAGTAACTCGGACAAGTACAAGAATAGTCGAGCGCGCTGTCCTCCGACAGCTCTTGTTTTGTTCAGATTTTCTTTACAGTTGCAATACTAGTAATACCAGTAGTAATACCAGTAATAATAAATAATTACTACCTGTGTATGTCATACCAATGTGGTAAATGTTGATATAACATATTAATATGTCCACCAATCCAAAATTATACAGGCCACTTATGTAGACGGGCCTAATGATAAGGGTGAGATGTTTGAGCGACCAGGAAAGCTGACAGATCCTCTGCCCAAGCCGTACCCCAATGTTGAGGCAGCCGCGGCAGCCAACAATGGGGCATTGCCCCCTGACCTTTCCTTCATCACTCGAGCCAGGCATGGTGGACCTGTATGTATCTGTTGCTGATTTGTTGCAAGATAATTGAATTACCTGGCATTAAATTGAAATTTTATAACTGGTATGCATCTTCATCTGTGACATACATCTTCTGATGACATTTCCATGAGGTTTGCTCATTAATTGTTGCATAGTAGTGACCAGTGAAAACTTCAGCCAATTGTGTATTGTTGTTTATCACAGTTTATTATTAACACTAGTGTAGTATTGTAATAAAATAACATCTTAGATATTTAAAAAGCAGCAAATCTCTACATTCAAATCTAGGGTTGAGTGTAAAACTGTTGTATCTGCTTATAATAGTTTCAAGCTCAATCATCGAAATGTTTTCTGCTAGAGTTTTTGCTTGTAATGTTTCAGGACTATATCTTCTTCTTGCTTACTGGCTACAAGGATGCCCCAGCTGGGGTGCATCTAGGTGAAGGCCAGCATTACAACCCATACTTCCCGGGTGGAGCCATATCTATGGCACAGGCCTTATACAATGAAATCATCGAGTACCAAGACGGTGAGTGTAGTTTCAGTGTGCATGTTTGTGTCACTTTGCTTTAGTGTCTGTCAGCTGAACTCAGTGATATTTTCCTTTAGCATGTCTGATTTTTAACAAATCCCATAGACTGATAGACAGACATGCTATTGTCATGAAATTTGACCTGCATATTTACCTCATGTTGAAAATGTGAGGTATGCATTTTTGTGTCCATTTATTTTATTTTTTTTGAGACTGGGGATAGGTCTCGGTCTATAGGGTGTGGGGAAAATTGTTGCCTAAAAATGTGTATACTAGTACATGCATAAAGGGAAGAAAAAAAAACGTGTAAAGTTAGCTTTTGGGGGAAAAGTGCATTGTTTTAACAAAATTTAGCTAGGGGATCAGATCACGCCTTTAAACAGTCCCTTCTATTTATGGTTAAAAACAAGTTGTGATATGGTGTATTAATCAGCGTTACGTTTCACATGTGCATGTATTGCCAGGTACCCCGGCCACCCAGACCCAGCTTGCTAAGGATGTGACCACCTTCTTGGCCTGGTGTGCGGAGCCGGAGGCCGACACCCGGAAGAGATACTTTATTAAGGTAACATCTGTGTTACTGTCGCATGTTACATTGACTAAGGCCTTATTTTATACTTTTCAATGATCATAGTTTCTGAAAAGATTATATCTGGAAATCAATTTGCAGTAAGTGTTTTGATGTTAATAGCAGTCCTTGCTGACTTGTTTACAGTGGAATTCTGATATTTCAAAGCTTTTGGTATCAACAGAAATTCCTTAAAATCTTAAATTGAGCATTTGCTTGTTTCATCATAACTCATTGGAAAATAATTCTTTATAAGTCCTAAGCATCCATAGCCATCACATTTTACTATCTGAGATTGTCTGATGTGGATATTGTCTGAGTATTAGATATTAAAGTCTTCCATATTTAAGACAATACAGACCTTTGCCATATAATGCTTATTTTGAATGTTTTGATGAATGATACAAATTGATGCATGTGCCAATTACTTTTCAGGTAATGGTCATACTGGGCACATTCATGGGAACCCTATACTACTTCACACGCGGAAAGTTTGCCTATTTGAAAGGAAGAAAGTTTGCGGCCAAGCTGAAATAACTCTCAGGAACATAGACACACCATTTTGAATTAACTGGGAAATAACATGTGTTTGTATGTGTGAAAAGAGTAACTGTTAACAGAATTATTTATTCACAAAAAATAGAACTTTGAAGACTATGGGCCTGGAAAACAAGCCATAGATAGTAACGTTGACTTGTACAGATCCTGGTGGTGTTTATATTACAAGCTAGTTCTAATTACAATTTGAAAAATTTGTAAAGCTGCTTTGTTAGTTTAAAGCTGTTATTTGCACTATTTGAGAGATTTGGAAGTTGCTTATATAGGGTCAATCCGGGGAAATACGGACAGCGGGTAACTACAGACAAATGCATTAGTAGACTGATTTTTCGACCTGTTTTTAAGTTACTTTTAATGATTTTGACTTATTTTAGAAGAGTATTGTTTGGGGTAATATATATTTAAAAATAGCAAGTGACACAAAGCATTTGTTATTGTAAATGTTACATGATGGGAGTAACCTATTGATTCTGTCCGAGTTCACCTGAACTTTAAGTATAAAATAGTGTCCTTAGTTTCCCAATGTAATTTGCAATTGCAAAACTAGTACCGTCCGTATTTTCACTACTCTGTCCGAAATTACCCGGTTTTGGGCGGCCTCATTTCTGACACAGTTGAAGTATATTTGAATTAAGACAGCTCAATGTAATCAACGATAAAATCCGAGGAAGACATGGTTTTCCCAATTACGTGTTCAGCATAAGCAGATATACTACAAAGCTAGGCGCAACGTATTGACAAGGGAAGTCCTTGTAAAACTGTCCGTATTTCCCCGGATTGCCCCTACACTTCACAGTTTACTAGTTTCAGAATGTGATGATAAATGTTTTAAAGATGGATTGTGTGTGTTGCTTGTTGTTGAATTATGTATTGGACTGGGACAACCAGTAGCCTTTGTTTTTGTTATTGAAATAAAATAAATACCAGCAATTTAATATTAATTCAATATGGACACGTAGTATTCTCTGACAAAATAAGTCTTACAGTTAACAATATGTTTATAACTGTGTAAATAAATAAAATAGATCCTTTGAAAATCACAGATGGACCAAAGTGTACATGTCGATTAATGTTGGCAGTGAGCAAAATTGGACCTTTGACCTCTACGTGTGACTTCGACCTAGGGACTTAATTCACGAGTGCTACACATAATTTTAAAATCCATCCATCCATGAATGAGTTATAGCCCACACAAGCAAAAAAGCTAATTTATATATAAAGGGCAATTACTCCCTGAAAAATCATCAGACCGGAACGGCCTGTCAATGCGTATGTCCATTTGATAAGGATGCTGAATAAAAAGTTTAACTGAATTAGAGTTATTAGTTTCTGATATCTCGCACGAAAACGAACATATCCTAGAAAATATCATACTTATAATAAAAAGGACAATAACTCCCTGAAAAATCAGACCGCAATGACCTGACAATATGCTCGTTTGCCCTCGATAGTGATGTTGCATATAACGTTTATTTGAAATCGGGCTATTGATTATTGAGATCTCGCGCGGAAACGAAAATTTCTAAAGAAAATGTCCTGTTTATAATTTAAGCGCAATGACTCCCTGAAAAATTTTCAGACCGGAACGACCTGACAATATGCGCATGTCCACCCGGTGGGATGCTGCATGTAAAGTGTCTTCAAATTCGAGTCATTAGTTTCTGAGATCTTGCGCGGAAACGAAGTATCGGACGGACAGCCAAGGAGTATGATGGCTAAAATCGTCGGGGAAATCCATTTGACACCCGGACAAACTGAATGGCATTTGAATTGGAATTCGGACGGGTGTACAAAGCAGCGACTTTATGTTCAATCCTTTGGAGAGCATACGAATGTAGTAAACCCTATCACCCCACTGCCCGGTTAGTGTTATGACGTCGTTGTCACACTTTGTTACATGTACTAAGCGTGTAAGCAATCCACAATTCTCGTGCTCTTCAAAATAAGGTAGTAAAATTAGCAATTCAAATATGGATACAGTACTTAACGTGATTTTATGTCAGATGAGCTTTTTGCATTTGTACTCGCCATTGCTGAATCGATAACGGCTAACCCAGAGATATATTATTTAACTCTAGATCCTTGCGTAATCTTAAGATTTAAGGTATTTTATTAAATACATGTATAGTGACTGAGCGTGTCATTCGATTGAGTAAATGATACACTATATGCATACACTAATGCCTTTTTATAGTAAGATTTATTAATCATTTGGGCCCAATATTTTCATGGAGCCTGTATTTATGCATACGGTAAAGACATGTGGCATCAAAGATATTATAGACCTGTGCAATGCAGCAAAAGACGAATTACGAACATGACCATTCCCTATCCACCCATATCACCCAACGTCACTTTGACCTTGACCTACTTTGTACTTAGAATAATTCAAAAGTGCCATTTATTGATTAAGTAGATTTTACCGTTTCGTCTAGCCCAACACCGCTTACTACAACACTTGGATATTTACACAGTTGTTACTTACGACTATTCCCACCCATATCACCCAACCTCACTTTGACCTTGACCTAATTTAGAGTAAGAAATGGGCTATCAAACACAGAATCTTGTTTCTGAATAGATCTATACTAAAATATTTCATAATGTATGTAATATACAAACAAACACCAACAATTTAATTATTTATAATGTTTTATTGCCCAAACGCCTACACATCAATACCGTCACTGAGTCCGACCAATTGAAGCCCAAAGATAGAAGCCATTGCCCCTAAGTGATCGAGTGTTGATATGATGGCTGATTGCCTGATTATGAAAATAACAGAATTACTTGTAGATTAGTGTTAACACTGAGGGAAAATGCTTCGTTGATTAATTGTACGTCAGGCTATAAAACAGATACGAAATATATCTTGACGACACCTTTGTTTGATTGATTTCCACTTCTTACACCATGGTTTCCAGATACAAACTAGGGCCGGACGCAGACCAGGCTTGGCCGGGGGGCTGGACTAAGATGATTCTTAGTGACAGTAATTTTAGCAGCACTTGCAACAACACCAGCAGAAGTTGTAGTGGTGGTGGTAGCAGCAGCACCAGTAGTATCAATAACATCATCAGCAGCAGCAATGGTAGTAGTAGTAGTAGTAGTAGTAGTAGTATGGGTAGTGATAGTGAGAGTGATAAAAGTTGTAGTAGTAGTAGTAGAAGTTGTAGTAATAGTAGTAGAAGTAGTAGTAGTAGTAGTAGTAGTAGTAGTAGTATCAGCAGCTGCTGCAATAGACGAATCATCAGGAGCAATAGTTGTGGTGTAGTAGGAGAAGTTTTGTTTTTTTAATACCAATCACAGATTATAAACAAGAGCACCTCTTACGGGTGCTGGACGCTCGACTTTCGTATTTGATAGTATTCTGGCCTTTTGTTAATAGAATGGGTGCATCACTGTGATGAAGTGTGTTGAATTTTAAGCCAATACCTCTTATAGATATTGAAAAATTTGACCTAAAGCAAAAATTATAAATTTAAAAAAGGGCAATAACTCCATCAATATCAACTCCACCTTGATATAGTTACCTCATCTTGTGTATAGAATGGGTTCATAACTGTGATAAAATACTTTGAGTTTAAAGTCAATACCTTTTATAGTTATTGGGAAATTTGACCTAAAGCGAAAATTCTAAGTTGAAAAAAGTGCAATTACTCAAAGGAAATCCTTGATAGAGTTACCTCCTCTTGTTTACAGAATGAACCCACCACAGTGATCAAGTATGTTGAGTTTCAAGTCAATATCTCTTACACGTATTGAGGAATTTGACCTAAAGTGAAAATTGTAAGTTGAAAAAAGGGTAATAACTCCAACAAAATCCTTGAAAGAGTTACCTCTCCATATCTGCAGAATGGGGTCAGCGCCATAAACATGTATGTAATTGAGTTTCAATTTAATGTCTTTGATAGTTATTGAGAAATTTTATGTTTTAACAAAAAAAATCAAAATATTCTAATTTGTAAGTCCAAACAAGGGCAGATAACTCTGGAAATACAAATCACAAGGTCACCTGCCTTGTTGTAATGAATTCCCCTTTTTAATAGTAAACAAGTAGTTAAAGTTTAAAACGGATACCTTTGATACTTTTTGAGACATGGACTCTGACAAAAAAACTTGACAAAAAAACCTAACTAACGCAGACGCTGTCGCAGACGACAGAGCGACGACAATAAATCGACTTTTTTTATTCGAAAAGTCGGGCTAAAAAGCACACAATACTAGACCTTGAACGACTTTGCAAATTATAAAAAGCTGAAATAACACGATTGTTTTGGCTACTTCATTATAATATATTGGGAATAGTCATTTGTTCGTTGTTTTCTTTTCATTTTATGTTAATAGGACTGTTTCAACTGTCATACATAAAATTTAATTAGGCGTACAAAAAAAATGTTTGTTTCAGGTAACATGCCCAAAAATATTAGGGTAGGAGGGTCGGGATTTTTTTTATTATTATTATTTTTTTATTTGGTAAATGGTCAACTTGAAGATTCTAAAACTGAATACATATTCAAAACGTATCAGTACTATCCTTAAACATTGTTTATAAGTGGATACTATCTAAACAAAACACTTATTTATCCAATAACACATTTAATTATTGAAAAAGGTCAATAAACCAAAAATCAATCTGACAAACCCAATAAAATGTTCTAGGGTCGGGGCACTTTTTTGGGTAGGTCGGGTAACTTGAAACAAACATAATTTTTTTTTACGCCTTAACGACGTCGAGCCCGTGTCAAATATTCTACCAATTAACATGTGTCCAGTTACTCGAACACCATGGTTTGAGTATGCGCAGCAAGATACCACCCAGCTCCCAGATTAAATGTCCAGACAGTGATAGATAAGGCAAAATATAGCACATAAAGTGACACGCCAGCAGTTGACTGCTAGTGTAAGATCAAAGCCCAATCCCGACAGTCATAAAATAACGCAATGTATATAGTATACTTATTGACACGCCAGGCATTTGCGAGCTTGTGTAAGATCAAAGCCCAGCCAGAAAATGATATCGCCAGGCTCAGCCGGGGGGGGGGGGCTGGAGGCCAAAAGCCCGGGCCTAAAGCGTGCTTGCAAACGTGCCCTGCTATATGGTTGAAAACGACCACACCGATTAACCGCCACTGAGACGTTGACAACCCCGAAGCCGATAACGACCCGTTTAGTCGTTATACGACAAAACAAAATGGTGGCATATGTAATCTTATTTTTATTTTTCTCCATTATTCATGATATACATTCCCCTTATGTATCGTCGGTAGCAAATTAACACAACTTTTTATATTAATTATAAACCGGATAACTGTTGCATGAGGAAAATTTTGCATTTCTGATCTGTAAGTTATGTAAACATTTAGTGAAATGCACCAAAATTCTAAGCACAATGATAAAACACGTCAATAGTATCACTGTTTCATGAATGACACATTTTACTTCTGCATTGAATGCATAGATTAATTATACAAACCATTCATCTAGTAGTTTTTTAGATTTAGTTACTGTCATTTTCAATGATATTTAATTGCAATTAAATAAATCCTTAAATGTCAAATTAATGAATGTACTTATAATACCAGACATGTTATCACATTCCATAATTTGTTGACAACACTGGCCACTTAGAAACAAAACTGACCATGTTTTTGGACAGTGCATGCTGTGTTTGATTTGTCTGTAATAATAACATATCCAGTGTTAATTACAGTTTCTTGTATCTCTTTTTTACATGAGAGACTGAGCTAAATAATAAAAAGAAAGCACCAACACTATTGAGTCTTTATTTTTATACATAAATATTAATGTGAATCATAGTTCAGTTATTATGCTTAAATTTCTAACAACATACATGCCATAATTTTTTCAGGCCAAAACGGGACATTGCCAAAAATCACGGGGACATTTGACATTTGACCAGGACACATTAATATTGTTATTTTGTCCGAAAAAAAAAAGTAATAATAATTATCGTATCTAACCTAGGTCCTATTCCATTTCATGGTCTATATAGTTATAGTTCCAACAATAAACACCCAAAATGAATAACACAAACATACACACACATATATTTTAATCATATTTATTCAATAATATAAATGCTAACATGTATTTTTAATTATGACATCAAAGAAATTACACAAAACACGCAAATATAAACACTGATTGTCAAATAAACAAATGGGTTTACAAGGGAGACTGATCCAGCAGACTTATACCTGGGCTACTTTCCACTATACACTGCGTTGTTAACTGCATCAAATTTTGCGATGTGAACAATACGAGTTTAAAGAAAGTAATTATTGTTTTTGCATCTTTAATTCTCGAAAAGTTCTCAATTTATTTTCATACTTGCCTTCAAACGTTACCAAACTAATTATGTGATAACACCTATTATATTTAAAATCAAAATAACAACAAACACAGTTCCTTTTTTATTCCGAAACAATGCAACAATCAGCAGCAATTAGCGACCGCGGATACATGACCCCCATCCTGCGAAAGTGTGACAAACGATCAATAAAGCGCTAATGGGGTATCATTACTGCTCCTCTTTGACACGTTGCTAGCGGGTATTGTTGTCATAGGGACCGATAAAGGGATTAACGATCTGAAGTTATTTGTTGGCCCAATGTAAGTTTTATGGTACACTAACATTGATTTTTGTGATTGACCGGGACAAAATGCATGTCACCGGGAAAGACCTCGCGAAACCGGGACAATCCCGGTGAGACCGGGACGTATGGCATGTATGCTAACAACAATTACTACAAACATAACTGGAAAATAGTAGTTTAATATTATACATTGTGCTTATTTGAAATACCTTTTAATAGTGTGTAAATGATTTTTTATTATTAATTAATACCAGAAACAAAATTATGGGTTCATTTGTTTCATTATAAATTTCAGGGCTATATTCTGCATTATAGATGCTACCATAATGGATAAAGGAATTTGAGTGACAATGGCAGATAAAAAATCCTTTTGCAAAAATGCAAAATCTGCTAAATTGGTAAATGGTTGCACTGAACTTGAAAATGAAATACAAGAAAATGGTGTTTTAGATTCTCAACTTGATGTGCCATTAGACACTGATTCTGATTTTGCAATGGGTGGAAGTTGCATGTCACATCATCAAGACGCTAGTGAGCGTACAATATCAAATGGTCACTCTAGGAATGGGTGGGAGACAAAGAGAAATAAGAGAATACCTCAGAAAGCAGTAACTACAGCATCTAACAGACATGAAATGCAAAGTGAATTGGATCAAGATTCAGCTCCAAAAATAAAAAGACTTGAAAATAATAATGGTTTAAGTGTGCGTCATTCCGGTTATTCAGCAACCGTATGTGATGTATACAGGCATGAAAATGATGTCATCTTTGGAAGAACAAGAGGTAGGGATGTTCAGTCTTCACCAGTGACAGTGATTGTTACCCCTCACTATCAAGAAAACACACATGCAACTGTAAGAAATGAGTTATATCAGACAGGTCAGTCAGTACCAGTAGAGATCCCAAACAGAAATCGAGTAAATGGGGAAGCATTAGCCCCTCTAGCCACACCTGAGAGTTTTTCTGATGAAGAACCAATGAATGCCCAAGTAAGTTTGCATGAAGATCATGACCATCAGTTTCTAGAAAATGAAGAACAAAACACCGTTGAAGAGGTCAATTCTAATATTTGTGAATCTGGGCATCATAGTCACCAAGTTTTAGACTGCTCAGAAATTGAATCTGACCATGGTAATAATGATTGCGAAAAATGTGGAAATTCTGTAAATGTGCCAGAATGTAACCAGCTGTCTAGCAGTGAAAGCAACATAAGTAGTGCAGACAGTGAGAATGGCGAAGTTGAAAATGAAACAGTTGATCCGCTTGTCGGCATCGAGTTGGAACAGTTGGAAGTGTACAACGATGAATTCACAGAGAAAGATGAAAAAAGTGATGGTAATGATGTGGATGAAGGGAATGCTAGTGATAATAGTGTTGGTCTTGACAACAATGAGAATGAAATGGAACTTGAAGAAGAGTTAGGTGCAGCTGAAGGTGCAGACAATGTTTCCCTTCCAGGTGATGGTAACAGTGATGATATTGGTGATTTTATAGAAGCAGACTTGCCTCCAAATGTTGAAAGACTTGCATTCTTTTCAAGAGATTCGTCGTCAGATGAAGATGAAGGGTGTGGTGATGAGGTTTTAATTGCAAACGAAGAAGTTGTTTCTGATAATGAAACAATTGATCCGACTTGCCATGTTTTTGCCTCACCCAAAAGGCAGGATGAAAATAAAATTAGAAATGACAAAAAAATAGACTCTTGCAATATGTTGTCGAATTCTGTAATAGAAAGAAGTGAGCTTTTTGACTCTGAACTGTTTGCATGCAATATTTCTTGTGATAAAACCTCAGAAGAAAATGACCTTGATGCTGATGAAATAACAGCTACTTCTGAAAGTGCATTTGTAAATAGAGCTACAGAATGCTCAAATTGTGCTTTTCAGACGCCTAGTAGAAACTCTTCCTTTGGAGATTGTTATAGTGCTGCCTATAATGGCTGTAACATATGTGCTTGTTGTGATCGGCCAGTTGTAATTGATAAGGAAAGACACAAAGAAATGGGGATAGATGTCTGTGATAAGTGTTTTAAAATACACAGCATTGAACAACAAAACATGTGGTCAGAAAACTTCAATGGTGCTAGAAGAAAGTCTCACACAGTTGGGGCATGTTCAAACTTGACACCCAGAAATTCTTGTAACTCATTAACTTCATTTAATAACAATTTAGAAAATATGAGCAACAACTCTACTCAGTTTGCAAGGTTCAGTAGTAGTGATAGTGAGCCATATGATCGAGTGTTTGTGTCCGACTCCCCGGAAATGTCTCCAGACCTTGACGGGAGACTGGACCCAGTGTTTCAGTCTGACCTCGTCGATATGGCTGACATGGCCCACAGGCCTTTATATCAGCCCTATCAGGTATGTATAATGCTCAACCATACACTGACAACTATTTTACTGTTAGCGCTATTAGTTTGTTACTAGAATTTCTAGTTAATATTTGTAAAATATTTCTAAATGATAGGATATCTCTGCTAAGTCAAAATGTTGGGCTACTAATTCAGATTTCTTAAAGCCAACCTAATTAACCTAGCATACATTAAACACCGGGGTAACAATATAAAAGGGCCAGAGGTTTAGAAAATGTCTACTCTTCAATTACACACTGGTCTGTGAGGAGCAGAAGGATGAAACCAGATTTTCTATTTTCTCTAGTTTTAATGATGATTTTTCTTTGAAATTTGGCACACAAGTAAATTAACAGATAAGCTTTTGGCATATTAAAAATAAATGCTGTAAAATGCCATTTATCCTTGTTTTCAAATTAAAAAAATTGTTGTCTGCTAGAAAATTCAAATTTCCCTGGAAAAGATAATCCCACCCACAAAAAGGTCATGAACTCTAAACAGCCAGTAGAAAGCTGCTGACACAGTGCAGTGTTTACATCCTAGGTGCTCTCATCTGATAGATTGCAGGAGAAGAATTTTCAACTACAGAAAGTTGCATAGTTTTCACTGGAATATGTTTTCACTAGTCCTGCTCTCTTGTTGAAACACATGTCTCTGTTTACAAACTGACTGCTCTTATCACCCATCACTGTCTGATAAGCTCAGCTAACTCTCCAAATGTAGGTTAATTGGTTTACCACCACAAAATCAGAGAAGTGGACCCTTGCATTTAATGTTTCACTGAATGCACATTCAATGTATCCTGTCTAAATAAGGAAATGTCGCCAGACGGAGCTGTTTTACACAAAATCGGACGGTGCCCGCCAGGCAGGAGTTGCAATGGGGCGGTGGGAGCTGAAAAGTTTGCTCAACGGACCGTGTCCGTCATTAACGGTGACCGGATGATTTTTTTCGGGGTCAGGGACAGGGTTGGCACGAATTACCCACCCCCGGGTTTTCCCGACAGGTTTTACCATTTTTCCCGCCCCGGTCAATACTCTGAAAGTGGATAATACTGGGCAATACTATTTTTTCTTCAGTTAATTTGCAGTTTTAATTGTTTTTATAAATCTAAATGCTCAGTTAACTTATGTCATTAAGAAAATGACTTGTTTAGTTTTGCAGATTCAGTATATGCATAGTTACAGAATTTTTGTAAATGCCTGCACATATCCACTGTTTCATTCATTCATTTTTTATGGCAACGCTTATCATATATTTTCTATAATGTTTGTGAAATGATTCTGCTTGATATTGAAATATGTCTACACTTATTCAAGTTATTCATCCCTCTTTTTTGCTTGCATTGAACTATTCTTTTTTTGTGTAAACAATAAAACTTAGGGAGGCCTTCTCTGTCTGGACAATAACGCCAGCCTGGTCAATATTATTATGATCTGATATTGGGCAATACCGGGGATTACTGGACAAATCATTTATCTTCTATTTTTATTACTTTAATTTTTTTCACTTTAAAAGCAGGATAATGATAATGACGAAGCAAAGAAAAAAAAAAGTTATACTGATGCACAATTAACAGCAGGAAACAGTCATTTAAAAGGTGCAAATCAATGCATGTTTTCACGGTTTGGAGAAGGCTATGGAACGCCAAAACTGCCTTTCGTTGAGAGAAACTGATATGCTTGGTTACTTGGCATTTGGTTGATTCAACCTGGCATTAGGTTGAGTCAGCTTGGCGTTATGTTGGGTCAAGTTGACATTATGTTGAGTCAAGATGACATTAGGTTGAGTCAAGGTGGCATTATATTGGGTCAAACTGGCATAAGGTGGAGTCAAAATAGCATAAGGTTGAGTCTAGTTGGCATTCGGTTGAGTCAATTTGACAAAAGGTTGAATCAATTTGACATTATGTTTGGTCAAATTGGCATAATGTTGGGTGAAAATGGCATTTTGTTTAGTCAAATTGGCATTATGTTGAGTCAAACTGGCATTATGTTAGGTCAAGTTGGCATAATGTTCGGTCAAGTTGACATTAGGTTGAGTCAAGTTAACACTAGATTGAGTCAAATTGGCCTTATGTTGGATCAAGTTATCATTAGGTTTAGTCAAGTTGACATACTGTTTGGTCAAGTTGGCATTAGGTTGAATCAAGTTGACATACTGTTTGGTCAAGTTGGCATTAGGTTGATTCAGATTGGCATTATGTTGAGTCAAGTTGACATTGTGTTGGGTCAAGTTTGCTTTAGGTTGAGTCCAGTTTTCATTATGTGAGTCAATTTGGTATTAGGTTGGGTCAAATTTGCATTATGTTTGGTCAAGTTGACATAAGGTTGAGTCAAGTTGACATTATGTTGGGTCAAAATGGCATCAGATTGAGTCAATTCATTCGTTAAAAAACATGGCTGCCATGGGCAGTTTTCCTTATATAGCAATATGGAAAACTTCAAAAATCTTCCCGTCTGAAACCACTGACTGGATTTTAAAATAATTTCACTGAAATGTTCCTTGTGTGAACCTCAACCAAATTAATTGAAATCCTTTTGATTTGTGAAAAAAGTTGGCCTCCAGGGGGTGGGGCAGTTTTCCTTATATGGCTATATTGAAAACTTAAAAACTGTCCTAGTCTGAAACCACTGGCTGGATTTCAAAATAATTTCACATAAATGTTCTTTGGGTGACCCTCTACCAAATTCCTTGAAATCATTTTGATTCGTTAAAAAACATGGCCCGGGCTGTTTTCCGTATATGGCTATATTGAAAACTTCAAAAATTGTCTTAACTGTAACCACTGGTTGGATTTCAAAATAATTTCACAGAATGTTCCTAGCGTCCCCCTCTACTAAATTCCTTCAAATCAGTTTGATTTGTGAAAAAAAACATGGCCCCCAGAGGGCAGGGCAGTTTTTCTTTTATGGCTAATATTCAAAACTTCAAAAATCTTCTTGTCTGAAACCACTGGCTTGATTTAAATATAATTTCACAGAAATGTTTCTTGGGTGTCCCTCTATCAAATTCTTTAAATCATTTTCATATAAATTTTGATTTGTTTAGAACATTTAAGGCCAGATTGGTGGGGAAATTACACTTTCTATAACATCGACTTTGGCAATCTTCTCAAGCAAACTTGACCCAACATAATGCCAGCTTGACTCAGAATAATGCCAGCTTGACTCAACCAAATGCCAACTTACCAAACATATCACTTTCTGTCAACAAAAGGCAGTTTTGCATTCCATAGAAGGCCCCTACTTGACATGGGCCTTTGCCTGACCCCTCATTGAGATAGGTCTAATGTTTATTCAAGGGGTCCAGATTAATTGTTTTTTAATTTCTTGCATTTGTCAATTCTATCAATCTTTGTGTTTGTTTAAGAGGGTGTACATATTGTGGATGGGTCATAAATGATATCACGATATTAGGTCATTAATTTAATTTACTTGCATGAGGCTGCAATAGGGTCTTATCGCCACATGATATTGACAAAAATATTTTATAACATAAAAATATGTTAGAATTGTCAAATTTCTCTTAAACATTCATTTCTTCTTTTTCTTTCATAAACATAATTCTGTTACATTATGCACTAGTATATACTGAGAAAAATAAAATGAATGTGAGTAAAACCACAGATGCCAAAGTAATACTCAGTATTGTCCACACTGACCAAAAAATCCAACTTAAATTTTGTGGAAAAGATAAGAAATGATCAATATGTTTCCAAATGAAATAGAAATAAACAATCTGACTTACAGTATATAATTATTAATAGATATGTGTTTATAATCTAGAAACTCAGTAGTTAACATAATTGTGCAATATCTTTTTTCCCCTGTATTGCCCACTATTGCGCAGTAAAACCCGTTTTTTTCCCAGTATTACCCGCCCGGGCCGGTCAATACTAAAGAACCCGGGTTTTATGCCAACCCTGGTCAGGGAGGTAAAAAATATGTCGGCTGGGCACCGTACGATTGTCGGACGGCGTTTGCTTAGATCGGGCAGTGGCTGTACAATTTTTCAACTTTAAAAACATCGTCCAATTTAGATGGAGACCGTGTGGGCACCGTCTTGGTACCTGCAGGCGCCTGGAAAGGTACCGACCGATGCACAGTTATTGTCAGGATATCGGGCCGTGCCTATACAGGCACCTGGCAGGCCCCATTTTGTCAGGCAGCAGCCGGCCGTCCGACTGGCATTGACTCAATACCTTTATCAATAAATTTTTGTTGCAAGCATGTACAATGGTGGCGACCTTGCGATTCACATACATGTACTTACCATACGGGCGCTGTCCGTCGTTGGCTGGAGACCGGATATTTATCTTAGAATAAATTTAACAGCCGTGTCTGTAACCCTGGGAAGGGTAAAGATTTTGTTACTTGAAATTGATTTGCCATTATGTTTGGCCCTATGGAACAAGTTTTTAGATTAACCTTGTTTATGTAAATGTTATAGATAACTTCTAAACTCCAGTCTGTTGTATTCAAAACCACTTTTGGTAATGTTTCTTTAATGCTGCAGCCAGTAATCATACAAATGTAAAATCACAATAATTGAGAAACAACAGCAAAAAAACAAACACAACAAAAACAAACAACGAACAACTTATTTACGAGCAAGATATTTTCATAGAGTAAGACTAATAGTTTTTCAACTTTGCGCTTGAAAACGTGCCTAATGTTTTATTTCAGCAGAATGGCTCATACATTGTGTCAGAGCGGGGTCGTATAGGCCTACATGGCCATTCCATGTCACAGGAGCTGGCTAGTCCAAAGGAGGAGCTTTATTGTCCTTTCTTCACCCGCCGAACACAAAGTCTCGATCTGGACCTCGCCATTGGAGGGGAAGATGTGGGGTGTGTGACTTTGTGTGTTTAAAATGTTAACCCTTTTGCATTTAAAGTGACCTTTTTTCTTCAAAGACATCATCAGACAAGGAAATAAATGAACATGGAAGGAAATGAGTGTACATGTGCACTGATTAGCACATGTAATTTTTTCACTGCTTTGGGAAAGGGTTCGGTACCAATTGCTAAATGGAAACAGTAAAGAAAGTAATTTAATTTAATGAATTACTTAATCTAGTGTTATATTACTTGAACTTGGTATTTAAAGGATGTTTATCCATAACCATACAAGTAATTACATGATTGACAACTTAGATTCAGATTTCCTATGTAACGCTATTTAGGATTTTCTCATTTCAGATTAGGGAATGTTTTAATTCTAATTAGGAAAAATAAACCATATGAAGGGGGTCGTGGGAAAACCGGACTTAATGCATGTGCTTAAAGTGTCATCCCGGATTAGCCTGTGCAGTCCGCACAGACTAATCCGGGATGGCACTTTCCGCTTTTGTGGTATTTTCTGTTTCAAGGAAGTCTCTTCTAAACATAAATTCACTGTAGGCAGAAAGTGTCGTCCTGGATTAGCCTGTGCGGACTGCACAGGCTAATCCGGGACGACACTTTACGCACATGCATTAAGACCGGTTTTCTCATGATGCGCCACATATTTGGCATTGGGATTGGGTCCTTTTACCGGACCCTGTATAATAAGGCACAACAAACACACTGAATGTATATACTTATAACTATAATGATTTAGTATAATTTATATAAAAAGTTAAAATTTATGAAACAGGGCCAGTTCAGTGACATTTGGTACATCCAATGTTTGTATCAGTTTAATGCAGCAGGGAGATCAAAAAAGGAATTTCCAAGACCCTGCTAGCGAGCCCTTATATGTCCATATGCAAATATATTGGTTATCATATATATGTTGTATATCAGTAGTACAAAACAATTTGAGGCGCATCGCGGGAAAACCGGTCTTAATGCATGTGCATAAAGTGTCGTTCCGGATTAGCCTGTGCAGTCTGCACAGGCTAATCCAGGACGGCACTTTCCGCCTACTGTGGATTTATGTTTAGAAGAGACTTTCTTGAAACAGAAAATACCATAAAAGCGGATTAGTCTTTGCCAACTGCACAGGCTGATCTGGGATGACACTTTACGCACATGCATAAAGTCCGGTCTTCCCACGACGCGCCTCATTTCTAGTTTCATCAGGTCTATAGGTGCATAAAAATGATCCGATCCATTGAAATATATTCAAACAAAAAATCAACATCAAGAGCATAATGATGAACAGACATGTATTGCAGTGCTATAAGCAATTCTATTCTATTCTAGAGCGCGAGTCAGCCTGGAAAAATAATTTAATTATGTAGATCAAACAAAATGTAGATAGTGTACTATTTTGACTTGAGTATGTTCGGATTGTATCATGGAAAAGTGAGAAATGTCAAGGCAAAATCATGGAAATATCATGGAATGTTGGTTTGTATGAACCCTGTTGATTCTTTCTATTCTACAGGTCACCTTCCTGTGATTTGACGGGAATTGAAATGGCAGGATCCAACTTTAATGATGATGAAAGCAACAGCCGTGAAAAAGTCTTTGAGAAAGAGGCGTACAGCATTTCTCAGGAAACCAGTTCTGACGAAGAAGAAAACATTCGTTTACCAGGGAGTGTTACCATGGAAACAGGAGCTGCCGGTAGTCATGACAACCAGGCGAGATGTACCGGACATAAGCAAGATCTTGTATCAAACATGGATTTTGTGTTTGAAAATGGCTTCATGAATATGCATCGAAAGAACTCAAAGACTTCAAAACTGAGGTAAAGACATAATGTATAAATCCTTATCCACACTTTAATCAGTCAATATCCATAACTTTGGTTTCAAAATTTTATTTTCTAATAAAAACAACAACATGCCAAACTTAGTACATGTGTATTGATACATTCATAAGGCCCTGTGTTCTGCTGTGTATTCAACATTCTACTGTATGTTGTCATAAGGCCCTGTGGCTGCTGTGTGTTCTACATTCTACTATATGTTGTCATAAGGTCATGTGTTCTGCTGTGTGTTCTACATTCTACTGTATGTTGTCATAAGGCCGTATGTTCTCCTGTGTGTTCAAATTTCTACTGTATGTTGTCATAAAGCCCTGTGGCAGCTGTGTGTTC
Source organism: Congeria kusceri (assembly GCA_027627225.1). Lineage (NCBI taxonomy): Eukaryota > Metazoa > Mollusca > Bivalvia > Myida > Dreissenidae > Congeria > Congeria kusceri. The sequence goes on from CM051036.1 coordinate 33,420,208, forward strand.
TACATTCTACTATATGATGTCATAAGGCCATGTGTTCTGCTGTGTGTTCTACATTCTACTGTATGTTGTCATAAGGCCCTGTGTTCTGCTGTGTGTTCTACATTCTACTGTATGTTGTCATAAGGCCCTGTGTTCTGCTATGTGATATATATTCTACTGTATGTTGTCATAAGGCCCTGTGTTCTGCTGTGTGTTCTACATTCTACTGTATGTTGTCATAAGGCCCTGTGTTCTGCTGTGTGTTCTGCTGTGTTCTACATTCTACTGTATGTTGTCATAAGGCCCTGTTTACTGCTGAGTGGTCTACATTCTACTGTATGTTGTCATAAGGCCCTGTTTACTGCTGAGTGGTCTACATTCTACTGTATGTTGTCATAAGGCCCTGTGTTCTGCTGTGTGTTTTACATTCTACTGTATGTTGTCATCAGGCCCTGTTTACTGCTGAGTGGTCTACATTCTACTGTATGTTGTCATAAGGCCCTGTGTTCTGCTGTGTGTTTTACATTCTGCTCTATGTTGTGATAAGGCCCATTGTTCTGCTGTGTGTTTTACATTCTACTGGATGTTGTCATCAGGCCCTGTTTACTGCTGAGTGGTCTACATTCTACTGTATGTTGTCATAAGGCCCTGTGTTCTGCTGTGTGTTTTACATTCTGCTCTATGTTGTGATAAGGCCCATTGTTCTGCTGTGTGTTTTACATTCTACTGACTCTTTGTTGGCATAAGCCCCTGTTTGCTGATGTGTGTCATAGATTTTACTCTATTTTGATAGTTGATGCATTTGTAAGGCCCTGTGTTCTGCTGTGTGTTCTACATTCTACGATATTTTGGTACATTTGTAAGGCCCTGTGTTCTGCTCTGTGTTTTACATTTTGCTGTATGTTGCTTCATTTGTGAGGCCCTGTATTCTACTCTGTGTTACATTTCACTGTATGTTGCTACATTTGTATGGCCCTGTGTTCTGCTCTGTGTTTTACATTTCACTGAATGTTGCTACATTTCTAAGGCCCTTTGTTCTGTTCTGTGTTTGACATTCCACTCTATTTTGGTACAACTGAGGCGTCCCGTGGGAAAACCGGGCTTAATGCATGTGCGTAAAGTGTTTCCCGGATCAGCCTGTTCAGTTCGCACAGGCTATTTTGGGACGTCACTTTCCGCCTACAAAGGATTTATGTTTAGAAGAGATGCCCTTGAAACAGAGAATACCACAAAAGCGGAAAGTGCGGTCCTGGAGTCCGCACAGGCTAATCCGGGACGACACTATACGCACATGCATTAAGCCCAGTTTTCCCACGATGCACCTCATATGTAAGGCCCTGTGTTCTACACTCGGTACCTGTTCCAGGATGGAGGACACAGAGCCTATCTATGAGGACATTGATCAGCTTGGTCTGCTCTTGGACGGAGAGAAATCTGACAGACCTGCCTACATTTCCAAGGTAATTGCCTGCAAACATGAATAAACAGGCGACTACAGTTAAGGATCCATTAAAAGTTTAGACACACATATAATTGACCATATGATATGTGTGACAATGTGTTGGAGCCATTCAGAAAGCTAGGACTTAATTGCTTGACGGACATGTCTTGTAAAAACATTTGTCTACCTAAGAAGGCATGATAATAAATCTCACAGCGTACTGTCCGTTGGGTTGAATTTTATTTTTGTTGGTTCCTAATTTTATTAATTGATTAAAAAAAATAAAACTACATAGCAATTTATTGTGTTTTGTATGCAGGCTATTGTCCTGAGCTAAAACATGTACATTTTGATTTGTGTCACATCTGCAGGTGGGTAGAGCGTGTCGTTCCCGTAGCCCAGTGGGGGACGCCGCCAAGGTGATGATCTGGAAGGAGTACGAGGCCTACCTGGTACAGGTCAAACAGATCGGGACCTCCGCCTGCGGGCCCACCGCTGTACTCAACGTCCTGGTGCGTAACTGTACCTTGTAGCTCCTCATCATGCCATGATAATGGTGGCTACCAATGGCTTTAAATATTATTTATGTAAAAAATTCATGCTAGCCGTTTCAGCAGTTTTAATAGCAAATCTTTAAGAAATTTATCATCTATTTTGACAGTAAATTCTTAAACATTTTGATGAATTAAGTTTGTACTTTTTGATGCAATTTTTAAAGCTCCTTGTGTCTTACTTAAGGTAGTATTTCTGTAGTCTTTTTGCATTGGAGGATTTTAACAAAGAACAATCCAGATTGACTGAATTTTAGTATAATTTTAATTTGGCCAAAGTTTAAATTTAATGGAATTGATAAGTAATATAGTTTTCAATGATCATTTCCAGCTACCTTAGGTCTCAATTTTATCAAAACCCATTTCCAGCTAAAACTTAGGATTTCGGTACCTATGAAATTCTTCATTATGCATGATAAAATAAATAGATCCAATGAAATGTAAGTTTTTCTGTTTCATTTGCAGAAAGCATTTGATTTCCAAGTGGACAAGGAGGAGGTGACCAAGGAAATTCGCTCCAACTTTCGTATGGAGGGAGCCCCCATTCCTTACTATCTATTCTCAAGATATAATGCTGGTATGTTGAACTATTCTCCTATTCTCTTACATCTATGCATTTGACAACAGCTCCTCTGATACATAGAGAATACCAGATTAAGCATCTTGACAAGTGATTCACGTTTTCGTGCTGGGCATATAAACTAATCTTTATTTAGCACTTTCCTAGTATTTTATTTTTCCCGTCATTTTCTAACTTTTTTTTAATGGAATAAACGCAATAAAACATATAAAACCGTTGTATGATCACAAGAAAATGACATCATTAGCACATGTTAGCTTATACCACAGTTTTGAAATAAAGCAGTTTATTCAGTGGTGGTTATTTGGTCCTTGAACACGCAATAATAGGATCAGTGGTATTCTTTATATGAGGCATGTCGTCGGAAAACCGGGCTGCATGCATGTGCGTAAAGTGTCGTCCTGGATTAGCCTGTGCAGTACTCACAGGCTAATCCAGGACGTCACTTTCCGCTTTTATAGTATTTTCTGTGTCAAGGAAGTTTCTTCCAAACATAAATCCACTGTAGGTCGAAAGTGCCGACACGGATTAGCCTGTGCGGACTGCACAGACTGATCTGGGACGACACTTTCCGCACATACATAAAGGTTGATTTTCCCATGACACGCATCATATTTAGATGCATCCATGACAGTCCTACATTGCTGTCTGGCATCAAATTCACTGTTTGATGAAATTTTTAATTTTTTAAGTAGAAAAAAGGGAATTATTATTAATTTTATTTATTTTTTTGGTAAATGGTCAACTTGAAGATTTTAAAACTGAAAGAATATTCAAAACATGTCTCTAATATCATAAAACATTGTTTTGAAGTGGATGCTATCAAAACAAAACATTTATCCAAAAAACATTTAATTATTGGAAAAAAGTAAAAATAACAAAAAAAATTATGACCTAAAAAAAATGTTTTAGGGTCGGGGCATTTTTTAGGGTAGGTCGGGTAATCTGAAACAAACCATTTTTTTTACACCTAATATAAACAGAATAAATTAACTGAACAGAAAGAAATTCATAAAAATATGTAAATAGTGGAAACCAAAAACCTCTTAAGCATTAAAAAATGGATGTAAATAATTATATACTGTATAGATCTTTGTGACAGACAAGCTAACTCTGAATAATGAAAGCTAACTCAGAATAATGAAAACCCATTGAAGTGGCAATGACATCTACCATGTTTTACTGCTATTGTTTATTGATCTCGCTTCATCTTATAGGCACTACAGCCGAGGACTTGGTTGAAGGCATTACCAGGGTGGCCAGAGGGGCAATACGTGGACGGTTCTTCCATTTCTACCCTCAGAGAGACGTGGACCTGCTGAAGTGGTTAGGCCACTGGATAAAGAAAGGTATGACGAGTGCCTTCGAGGATGTTTTATGCTGTAGCGTTGTTACGTTATAATTTTTTTTAAGTTTGGCACATTATTTTTAATTACATACAGTAATTATCCAAACATTCTCTTTAATTATTTCAATTTATTATATATAAATATATAAGTAAGAATTTAATATCTCATGGTATTAAATGTGTTACCTGGTGTGTGGCATAGACTATGTCCGACAGAGCATACTGAAAAAAATGTACTGTACATTTTCCTACATTTTTGGACAGAATTTCAGGAATTATTTTTTATGTCCCTAATTATTTTGTCAAGAAAAAAACTAATTCAGGTGTCCCAATGCGTAAGGTAGTTAGGGTGTACCATTAAGTGTGAAAAATGACTTCTCTGATATGAATCCCACAGGGGCCGTTCCCTTGGCAACTCTGAATCTACAGAAGGGGGTCAAGCCAGGCTGGACAATCCCCGACGCCTGGCATCATCAGATGGTGTATGGGGTCAGCAGTAAAGGTACTGTCATAGAGTCATAGCTGATGCTTGCTTAATGGCTTGAATTGATGATTATTCTATTCACATAATTGTGGCGAGCTTCATCTTAGTGACAGAAGTGAACTGGTTGATAAAATACCAGGTTTTCCACTTCAGAGCAGTTGTAGGGGTTGCATTCTTGTTGGTTTCTCCATACTTACCCTTTGGGCATGTCAACAGTAGAACGTTGTCTATCCTTTTAAATGAAATGTATTTTCCAAATATTCAGTGAAAAAAGGAAGAAACTATTTTTTAAAATATTCATAAGTAGCATAAAAAGTTAGTGAAATTAGAAAATTGTTGAGCATGATAGGATTAAAATAAATTGAGAATGTCAAAGAACTGGTCTTGCTTTTCTCCTGGTCCTTTTGGAGTGCACTCTGTACTATTTTCCCTACAATGACACACAGGTATATGGTTGAAAACTTTCAGTAGATGTTTAATTTGTAGCTGACTGTTTCTGTTATCATCCTCAGGTGTGTACCTGACGAACCCCCTCGAGATCGTGCCAGAAAGTGTCATCATGGAGCAGCTCACTAGCGACTCTGTGCTCCTCGTTCGCAGACAGGATGTGGTGACACGATTCCGGGACTGGTGCCCGCTCAACGAGATTATTCATCAGAGAAACCCTCGATGGCGAACAATGAATGTCCTCGGTAAATTTGAAAAGTTTTTAATGTTTTCTGGAACTACTATAGCAACAGTTGAACTTTGATATCTTAAAGTCCCACAGAAGTTTGAAGTGACTTTGACATAGAATATTTCTAACAGTCTGATTTTCCAAAGTAACAATTGAGTGCAACATGAATTAGTGATCTTATTAATTATACTATTTTGTTTGCTAAATGTCGTAAGGTTTTGTATAATAATAATGAGTATTTTCAATCTCTGAAAGCTCATGTTAAGTTAGAACTGAGATGTATCAGATAATATTCTTACATGATACTTGCTAATTTTTCTGAAGACAAACAACAAAATTATCATTGTAAATCTACCAAACAAACAATGCAAAAAAAAGTCCCGATTCTGAGCGGAGCATAGTAAAAATAGTTCTCAATTTAATTGCAAAAATGTTTGTCAAAGCATGTTAGAATCTAACTAATTTTTCAATATTATCATTGTTTATCTGCCAATAAACAACTCTTTGTCGTTGTTCATTGGCTGATAAACAATGATAAATCAAAAATAATTTCTTAATATATAATAATCTATGCAGGAAACTTGATTTTGATTTCAGACTAGTATTTGCAAAATTCTGTACATGCACACATTGTCCCAATGTTGTTTCAGGCCAGGTTGTGCACATGCTGCGGGAACAGTGTATGCCTGCCGACCAGCTGATGTCATTGAAGTGCCAGCTCACATCTCACATCCAGATCCCGGCAGCCTACAAGGCAGGGATCAGTCTGTTCATGAGGGCAAACTCAGACAACATTGACGACCTGATGAATGCTCCTGAGCTACCCTTGAAGCAAGAACCGGGCCAGAAGCACTAGCTTTGAGCATGGAAATCCGAATGCTGCCCCAAAACACTAGCTTTGAGCTTTGAAAACTTAAACCTTTGCCAAAAGTACCAGCTTTGAGCAAGGAAGGTTAAAACCTGACAAAAACACTAGATTTTTAACAACGAAAACTGAAAACCTGGGCGAAACCACTAGTATTGAGAAAGGAAAACCAAAAATCCTGGCCAAAAACACTAGCTTCGAGCAACGAAAAATGAAACCTCCCCCTAAACACTAGCTTAGAGCAGTAAAAATTGGAAATCTTGCCCACAACAAGGGACATTTATAATTAATGACTTCAGATTTTGAAGGAAGGACAGGTAAACTTTGTGAACATAAATGTAATAAATTCCTGTACAGAAAATATAATTATAGGACTTGTATTTAAAAAAAACTTTTTATAGAAAACACTGACCATCATGATTGTTTTGTATTCATGAAATAAGATAATTGTGTAAAATAATTAGGTTAATTTTGAAATTACGTATGTTAGCATAGTTGTTATGAAAAATTTAAAATTGTCTCGATTTATGCAGCTATTCATGTTCAGTTTTAGCTAATCTGTTGTTACCCTTAACTGCCTTTGAATATATATGTATGTATAAGCAGTTGATGTGATTTTTAAATGTGAACAGTTTTACTCATTACTTAAACTTGATTAATTTGCTTGTACATTGTAAATGCAAGGTGTCTGCTTTAATCACTTTTGATCTGGTTTACTGATGTGTTAGTTGTACAAATGCTAGCGGCTAAGAACAAGACCTGAGAAACAGGCATTCTGACATTTATTATGCAAAATTTACATGAATCATTTATTTATTCTTTTGGTAGTTTGAAAACCTTTGTTTTATTTATGTCTAATTGTTTTGCTTTATTCTCTAGAACCAGCACCAGCACAAGTGTTGTTAAATATTTTAAGCAATTTAGTAGTGTGTAGCCTGTTGAAAACTTGTGTTTTGTGACCAAGGATTAGACCTTCAGTAGAACAGGCTCGATGGCACATGTTACTAATACTTCCTGTGTGGCAGGATTGATCATGGCTGTTACCCAGTGTTTGTATTTTGAAGACTTTATGAAGAGTTGTACCATTTTGTACAGAATGTATCCAGAGCACACTACACATTGTAAATAAATGCCCTTGTCTTTCATGTTAACCTTTTTACGGTTCGTATTCATGCTTTGCTTTCTCCCCAAAGTGGTTTTTCAAGTTATAAAAATGTATGTTCCTGTTTTTCTATAGCACCTTTAGCATAATCCCATTATATGATAGCATACTGTTGTACATTTGATGCGTGTCGTGGGAAAACCTTGCTTAATCCATGTGCGTATAGTGTCGTCCCAGATTAGACTGTGCAGTTTGCAAATGCTAATCCAGGATGAGGCTTTCCGCTTTTATGATATTTTCTGTTTCAAGGAAGTGTCTTCTAAACATAAATCCACTGTAGGCGGAAAGTGCTGTTCTGGATTAGCCTGTGCAGACTGCACATGCTAATCCGGGACGACACTTTACGCACATGCATTTAGACCAGTTTTCCCACGACACGTCTTCTGTATTAATTGTCTGGCAATATATGTGCTTAGTGTTTCCATGTTATACATATTGTATCATGTTTTTATAAATGTCATAGTTTATATTTTTGCATAATAGGCAGTCTTTGATCTTTCAATGGTTGGAAAATAACTGATATATCTACTTCAGAGTTCAGTATGTTTTCTTGGTCTGTCTTGCACATGCTGATTGAAACATGTGAAGTTCATGAAAACATAACGGTGGAGAAAAGTCTCTGGCTTCATACAGTTAATGTCAGTTACTGAAATGCTTGTTATGGTAAGGTTCTCTTGAAGTTACAGAGTTTTGTGAATGTTCGAGATTTGCTGTTTTTTCCCTTGAAGAGGCATTTAAAAAAAGATTTTTTGATGAAGTCGGTTAACAATACAGTAATTAATGCCAACTATTTTCTGTACTTGCGTGGTCAAATACTGGAAAGAATTTCAAGGTCGGTAGGAGTATAGCTAGGACACAATGTCCTTACACTCATGAACTCTACAAACGTAAATTACGCGCTCGAATTGTTTCCTATATTTTAACTCAGTTTTGTTTGTGTACGAGTTTCACGAGTTTAATGGCACCATAACTGTATTTTTCTACGGGCTACACTTTCATTGATTTTACTCAATTTCAGTACGGAAACTAATATGTTCATTGTAGCTGATCTTAATATATTCATGCATAAAGTGTCTTGAAGTGGCTTAAGTGTCTGAGCTACATAAAGTGTCTTGAAGTGGCTTAAGTGTCTGAGCTACATAAAGTGTCTTGAAGTGGCTTAAGTGTCTGAGCTATAAAAACAACTCTTCCTTGTGATGAAAATTATAGAAGTACAATACAACCTATTCCTTATTTTAATACTATTTGGTGCTGTGTGTCATCTATATTTATTTTTATACATTTTACTTGCAAATTCTAATTGAGTAAATAAGAAGGGTTTAGGCCTGATAAAGAAATATTGTAGTTCCGGTAACCGGTAACCCGACGGGCAACCAACTCTATTTTTTCAAGCGATCCCAAAACATTTTATTAACCATTCAGTAAAACGATCATGTTACAAGCCATGACTGGGTATGAATCAGTTATATGGGGCATTGTGCCGGTTCAACACAGTACTTTACATTCAAAGAAAGTTTTGTTTCCATTTTCAATTCATGCTAAAGTTTGTCTTTGCTACTTGTTCTGGACTTAGTTGAGCTACTAACTTGTATATATAGGGATTATAATACATATGAGGCGCGTCGTGGGAAAACCAGGCTTAATGCATGTGCATAAAGTGTCGTCCCGGATTAGCCTGTGCAGTCAGCACAGGCTAATCCAGGACAGCACTTTCCACCTACAGTGGATTTATATTTAGCAGAGACTTCATTGAAACAGAAAATATCATAAAAGCGGAAAGTGCCGTCCTGGATTAGCCTGTGCGGACTGCACAGGCTAATCCTGGATGACACTTTACGCACATGCATTAAGCCCGGTTTTCCCACGACACACCTCATATCGAAGGCTGATTTCAATGGCAGTTGGTACATTTTTGTTTTCAACCCTCTATATATAAGCAAAATATGTTTACCCAAAAATATATGAGGCGCGTCGTGGGAAAACCGGACTTAATGCATGTGCGTAAAGTGTCATCCCGGATTAGCCTGTGCAATCTGCACAGCCTAATCCAGGACGGCACTTTCCGCCTACAGTGGATTCATGTGTAGTAGAAACTTCCTTGAAACAGAAAATACCACAAAAGTGGAAAGTGCCTTCCATGATTAGCCTGTGCGGATTGCACTGGCTTATCCGGGACGACACTTAACGCACATGCATTAGGCCCGGTTTTCCCACGACGCACCTCATATTTTTGGGGGCAAAATAAAATATTTTTCTGACTTGCCTACCCTAATTTGTTTCGGCATGTAATAAGAAACATCATTTATTTTGTTCGGCCTTATATACTTGTATATAGTTATAATGTATATAGTTGTTTATTGAGTGATAAAAAACCACAGCCCTAAGATTGAAACCATTTTTATCAACATGAGCACATTATGATAGCATACATGGACTTCATTCGCTACTATTGCCGTAGGTAGTTTAATGTGGCTTTGTTTCATTCCAGTTCCATTGGTTTTGTGGAATGTTTTTTTTTTGCTAATGCAGTTTCTTGATTTTGTTGGAAACGCTGAATTTAAATGTAAAAAACAACATTGATAGAGATTAAAGTTAAGTTTTAAATTTACACTACAGTCAGTATTTGTTCATTTATTTATTACGTCCTTTATTTTCTTACCGATTAAAGATGCCTGTTATCTTGAAATAATTATTTCTTTTGATACCAACCATAATTTTAAGTTTTCACTTATTTTGTTCACCATGCACAAGTTATCAAATTATTTCATAATAATGTATAAAACTTGGGTAGTTTTCATAGAAACCAATTCTTATGTGTAAAATGTAAACAATATATATAAATGCTTAAAAGCGTGTTTTAACATAAAACATTGTTATATTTTATCAAATTGTTTTAAACAAATAAAGGCAACTTTTGAAATATATTATAGACCAGTATTTCGACATTATTGATACATGTAACGAATTTTGAGGTAAAATATTTTGTTAGTAAGTCAGATTATAAGAGGAAAAGGCTGTATTTTGATAAACATATAAGTATTTTTTTCGAACGCCTAAATTGCGTTTGGAGTACCAGTACCTAAATGCTTTAGTAACATGTGGTGGCTATGTTATTGTGTGCTTGTGTCGTAAGTTTGCCAAGTTATTGTTATTGTATATACGTATTAAGCATCTGTTAACTGAGCTGTGATTGTTTCTACTTACAAAATAAACATTTAAACTTGTGTTCCATTGGTTTCTTTGAGACTTAGTATGCCCCCAAAGGAGGGCTTATAGTTGTTGCATCGTCCATCCGGTTGTCCATTCTTGTCTGTCAGAGGTCAAGGGCACACATCAAGGTCAAAGATCTATGATTTTTGTTTCCGCTCCATAACTTCTTAATTCATGTAAGGATTAAAATTTACTACATATTGACCATGACCAGACGATGTGTCACTTGCATCACCTATGCTTCTGTCAAAGGTCAGGGTCACAATTCAAGGTCAAAGATTGTCCTGACTGTTCCGTTACTTCTTAATGTCTGCAAGGATTTTAAATTATATTACTGTATATTATTATTCACCATGACCATATGATGTGTCGCCTACATTACCCATGCTTGTCTGTCAAAGGTCAAAAGTTAATGGTTTTCGTGTCGGCTCAATAACTTTAAAATCCATGGAGGGATTTAAATATTATTTCAGATTATTATTCCCCGTGACCACATGAAGTTGTGTTCGTCACCCATGGTTGTCTGTCAAAGGTCAAGATCACAATTCAAGGTCAAAAATCACGGATTTTCATTTCCGCTCCATGACATCGAAATGCCCGGAAATATGTTAATATTGCTTCAGATTATTATTCTGCATGACCAGATGATGTGTTGCGTACGTCTCATATGTTTGTGAAAGGTAAAGGGCACAATTCATTGTCACGGGTCAGTACTGTTCGTTTCCGCTCCATAACTGCTAAATGTCTGGAAGGATTTTATTTGTAGCATTACTCCAGATTATTGTTCTCATTTACCAGATGGTGTGTTGCGTACATCACACATGCTTGTCTATCAAAGATCACAATTCAAGCGCTAAGATCTCATATTTGCCTGGAGCGCAAGTTATTCTGGAAGGGAGAGATTTTCAAATAACTTGGATATATAAATGATCATCGTCAGTATATGGTATGTCGCTGGAAAGAACCAGGCCTTTAGTTTAGAGGTCAATGTCACACTTAGACCTCAAAGGTCAAATATACTATGAAATATTTGTGTCCGGGCCATGTACTCTACATGCAAAGAGGGATCTGCTATAAATCTGAACAAATTGATCGCCATCATATGAGGATATGTGGGTCCAAGGTCACACGTAAATGCCAAATATAAGAACGAGCTTTTTGTAGGAAGCATAGTTTTGGCCAACATGGAAGGATTTTAACATAACTTGGCTAGAATGATGATCGTTTTGAGACAGCGTATCACACACAACGACCAGGCCTGTTCTTGTAAGATCAAGTCCTCTCTTCAAGGTCAAAATAATTGTCTAGTGCATATATTCCACTTTTCTGTTGACATTATGTTGTCAAACACTGACAAGCATATGCTTTGGAGGCGTAGGTCACATCCGGTGACGAGCCTTGTTTTATTATTTATACTACATCAGGTTACAGAATTATTGCGATATAAGGTTAAAGAATGATAACTTGTATGTACTAGTATCTGGTGTGTTGTAAACACTGTTGTTAATACATTTGGCGCGACATGCACAAAGTGCAGATGTACTAAAGCGTGCAAAGCCGCATATCTAACTCAGCTGGCAAGATGTGGTTGTTAAATATATAGGCAACACATTCGGTTTCCTTGCTTGTTTGTTTGGATTTTTCGCCGTTTTTAACAGTATCTCAGTCATATCACGGCGGTCGGTTAACCTACTCACGCTTTTCGTGGGCAAGCTTGGTCGATCTAAGCGGCTTACCAGTACTAAGTGCACATACCTATGCCAGTAACTGACAACTGCCCTACTTTAATCAGAGGTAGGGGGAGAATGGCCGTAGAAATAATTTCATGACCAATCCCCACTCAATTTATATGGCCGTGCTGGGGAGTGAACTTACGAAGCCCGGAATTCCAGTCCAGCGCTCTACCAACTGAGCTAGCCGGGCCCGGCGGGAACACACTTAAATGTATGGCAACACATTCACAAAACTCGGTTTTCGATTGTCTTTTTAACATTTATTTTTCATTTAACTGAAATACTAAACATGTAACACAGTCTTGCTAGTGTTAAATTTCGTTATTTACAACTTGTCCTATTGAAGTTGAATGTATAAAACAATTAATGCCACATGGTTTATATAGACTATAAAAAATCTTCTCATGAACCTGCAAGGCCCAGATCTTCATACTCAGGTAAGTGCTTTAGTGCCATTTGGCCCTCTTGTTATAAGTTATTAAGTAGATGCCTTAAAATCATTGAGCGACCTAGGGCCATCGTGGCCATCTCTTGTTATAAGTTATTAAGTAGATGCCTTAAAATCGGTGAGCGACCTAGGGCCATCGTGGCCATCTCTTGTTTTGACATTATGTTACCTTCCTCTGACAAGCACATGCTTTGGAGTCGTACGTCACATTCTGTGACAAGCGTTGTTTCGATATTAATTACATCAGGTTACAGAATTATTGAGATACTAGGTTTAACGTTTTACGTTTATTGTGTGTTGTAAACACTGCTGTATAACCCTTTTGGCGCGACATGCACAAAGTGCAAAATGTATATTAAAACGTGGAAAGCAGCGTATCAAACGCAGCTGGCATGATGTGATAGTTCAATGGGCAACACATTCAATAAACTCGGTTCGATCGTCTTTGGAACATTTATTTTTCATTTAGCTGAAATACTAAACATGTAACAGATTCTTGCTAGTGTTTAATTTCTTTATGTACAGCTTAATTGTCCTATTTAAGTTGACCATACAACAATTAATATGCCATGTCGGCAATTTAAGAGACTCAAAATAACCTAATATTAATTAATTAATGTCTCCCTATTATTACACACAAATCGGAAACATTTATTGAGAAGTAGAATAACAAGTAATATGTATTTTAGTATAAATAATTAAATATACATTGTAATGGCAGCCAATAAATATACATGTATATATATATATATATATATATATATTGCACATTTTCAGACGGCCTCTTGGTAAATGTCCACTATATAATAACATCAATATCGTCATATGAACTTTGAATATTGTTGTGTAGACATGCTGCAATTCATTCAGCAAATTTTTGATTGCTATATATTACAAATTGTGTTATGTACACGTAGAATTACTTTTTACGGTGTAATAAGCGTTTACGTTAAATTAAGAGCTATTCCGTATAGGTCTAGCCATGTTATTTTTCTATTTCGAGATGCACAGATGTATGAAAGGATTTCAATTTATGTAGAATCCTGCTTTTTCATACAAGCAAATTGCAATTTTCACATATTTTGACTCGAGCAAATAATGTGCCTCGCGTCATTTTGATGCAATTGCTTTCCATTTGCTAACTGCAAAAGCACTAGAAAATAATATATTTTTTACTAATGGATTTTGTTTTGCAAATTCTTTAAGTAATAACATCTATTAACACATATTACAAATTGAAGAGCATTTGCATTTAAATACGCCGAAACAAAATTTCTTTGACTTCAGTATTTTGAAATTCAAGCCAGGGGTCATGAGACTTATGAGATTCCTGGTTTTCAAAATCTGTTGAAATCTGTGTATGTATTGCCCACACCATCTTCACAATTTCGACTTTGTTACAGTCCAAAGTCGACGGCTCCGTTAGCGCTATTTACTGGACGGTTGCGCTGTAAACACCTTAATATTGTTCTTGTACAGCGCCACGTACAGTTTGCTGGTCTTCCAGTCGAAGAATATCGTCTGCGGCTCCTCGATGCCTTCAGCAGACGACAGGAACGCGCTGATCCGCTCCATGTTCTTGGAGACAAGGCTGATGCTGTTCTGGCTGTAACAGCACACCAGCAGCCCGCCGTCGCTCGTGGAGCACAGCCCTTCCGGTTCTGACAAGTCCTTGTCGCTGTAGGACTCGAACGTGTCACCGGTGACGGAGAGTTTAGTTATGGTGTGCTTCATGGTGTCTGAGACAAAGATAAAGTCCTCGTTGCTTGAGCTACAGACGTAATGCGGACGCAGAAACATAACGTTGCCTTCACGGAAAGTGAAAGATTTCAACACAACACCTTGCAGGTCCAGAATTTCAACCTTTTCCGGGTCTACATACGATACCACAAGGCTGTTATGCTTAAACAGGAAGTCAATACCCCGACAATCGCCGTCGACCTTTAAGAACATTGCCCTGTGTTTGGAAATAATCTGTATTTCTTTCCTTAACTGAAGGGTGACAGCAAGCTCGTCGTTAGGAAGGGCAGCAATGTCCCAAGGGGCCGCGGACAGCTGGTGGTACTCCACTATCGTGTTCGTGTTGACGTCCAGTATTTTCACTGCGCTGTTGTTACAGTCCGCGAGCGCTAGAGTGCAGGGCGACGCCAGCACACATCCGGTCACTCGACAGCTGTTTTTGTCCAAACCGGAAGTGACGTTCAGCTCGTCCGTGAAGACAAACCGAGCCTTGGCCATGTCTGTCGTGGAGGCGAACTTCCGCAGGGACTTGATATGTCTCGAATTCCGAGATCCCTTCAGTCTGGAATTTAACGATGGAAATAATGGCAACATTGTGTCACACAAGTTTGACCTATCATAAAAAGGAATATAACGCAGACTATGGCTGTCTTCAACCTGTATCTACTCATAAAATACAGGAATGCATCAGTGAGTATTCAGATTGTCAAACTATTTATTTCGTATATTTATTTTAACTGTCTTGTTATTCACGCTAACAGATCAAATTTAATGTGTCTCGAGAGATTGTAGCTAGCAAATTTAAGCCTCTATAAGTGTAAAATACACGTATATTACATTACTAGCATTTAACTGTTGGTATACGTGAAACTGCTGTGGTGTATATTTGAACTTCAAAATAGCAAAACCAAATAAACATATGTATTGTTTATACAATTTTCTGAAACATAATTATGTGCATGAATAATTCACCTTTCTATTTCTTTATTAAGGCCGCTATTTATTTTCGTGACTTCCGCCAGCTCCTGCGTCTTTCTGTTATTCTCAGCTATAAGAGTCTCGTGCTCAATCTCGAACCTACGAGAAAGAACGATACTTGTAATGAGTATAAGTGAATACCATAGTTACTTGAGTGGAAAAAAGACCGCCTCGGCAGTCACTCAGTTGTATTCGAAATTACACGTGCATCATAACAAAATTGAAGTGAATGTTCCCTTTCTAATATCCAACTCGCGTTCGCGACACTAAATAGTTTTCAAATTGAAGTTTAACCGCGCTTTTGTTTAGAATTGTTTTCAAAGTAGGCAGATTTACTTATGTATGATATTGCTAGACAGCATTTCAACGCAAACTACCAGCAAATCTTCAGTCTTCAGTTTGAAAATATTCGGAGTGAGTAGTTCAATAATTAAAATAGCGGGCGGGGCAGGTGGCATAACGGTAGATTACCGAGGTAACCATGGCAACCAAACACATAAACAAGCTTAAACTACTAAAACTTACAATGCGGAAAACATTTTAGCAAGTTAAAATACATAAATGTTACGTATTATTGTAAGCATTAAAAAGTAAATGAATGTTAATCTAAACAAACAATAAGTTACAATTTATATTTGCAGGTTTTGCTTCTGATTTGAATAAATATCGTACAACGCTTTTACGATTGTTTTAGTTTGACCCAAGCTAGACATGATTTCAATCGGGTAACGTTTGTTATTCACATTTGTTTTAACTTGAACCACAGTTAGCTATAGACATATATCAAATAGGGCAAACCCCGCATATAACCCTGTTGCCCCGGCTAGTACAAACATAAAATAAATGAGGCGTGTCGTGGGAAAACCGGACAGAAAAGAGTAGTCCCGGAGGCTGATCCTGTACGACACTCCGCTTTTATTGAATTTGCTGTTTCAAGGAAGTCTTTTCTAAACATAAATCCACTGTATGCGGAAAGTGCCGTCCCTGATTAGTCTGAGCGGACTGCGAAAATGCATTAAGCCCGGTTTTCCCACGATAAAATATTTATCTAACACTAAGCACCCACTTTGCCTTGATTTCTTCCACGGATGCCAGCGATTGTTTTGCGTCCACTAAATCTTGGCAGACCTTCTCGAATGTTCGTTGAGCCGAGTCCAGGACGTCGATATACCTGCAGAACGATACAAGTGCAAGAACACGAGGTATAATTTCCTAGTTTTTCAACTTATGTCTGTGAGCCACTTTCATATATTTACAAATTATACATGTCCCAAAAACGTATAAATACATATGTCTATAATTATCATTTTTACCAAGATAAGCAAAGCATTTATTTTGAAAAATTAGGTTACTTAAAAGAAAATTGTTATTACAACGTATTTGAAGAAACATACAATTTAGAATATGCAGTTTCAGATGTTTTGTGAATAATGGACCTAATCTAACTAATAAAAAATAAATATGTCTATTTACAAGAAACCTTCAACGAATTTTGTCAGGAATTCATAAATTTGATGTACAAATATTACTTCACAAGATACACTTATAATCATTATGTGTCTGTTAAAGCCGCAATATCCAAATTGGGCATTCTTTGTACACAGTAAACAAGCGATTAAAACAGTGTTATTCATCGAATCTCTTTTACATACAACAATAGATTTAGATTTAACAAACGTCTTAATCCACAAAATTGCTGCCAACCATGCAAACTGTTTATCAACACAGTCTTCTTCCAATTCTGAATTGTGTACTGGCTCTACAAAACCAGAATATTGGGGTATGTTCCACTAAATAGAGGTTTGATTTCCGTGTTAAGGTCATTCACAATATCAAACAAATATTCAGAAAATGTAATCTAGATCTAAGTATAAACAGTTACTTCAGTGCATGGTATACTATGTACATATTTGTCAATACACTTCAATTATTTCGAACTGATATTGTTAATTCAAAGTGAACCCCGCATCTTTAATGCTTACCTCATTACGGCCTCCCGTTCCTCGTGCACGGAGACGCTATCCTGGGCGGTCAGGACTCTCCCACGTGCCGCGAGATAGTCTCTCACCAGCGCCGTTTCGCCGAGGTTCCTGAAACACAAGGGAGGCAGTTGGTTACTGTTGTAATCGGATTGAACAAAACGCAACCAAACCGTAATATAGATCCGTACGTTTGTAGTTGAGATACAGACTATCATAATGCACCTATCAATATTTCCCAAAGGGCAAGGAAATTTGACTAATTGTATTTTTGGGGTGTAAGTCCCCACCCTAGACCCAAGCATTTTATGACCCGGGGGCAAATATTACCGGCAATCTAAAATCCGAATAAAGTATATTTCCCGGGACCCGGAATCACTCGGCGTGACCAATTCCCGTACATGAACGCCGCTCCTACCCCCCCCCACCCCCCAGGGGAAAATATTGATAGGTGCATAATATACATGTACTAGGTACCGTACATGTACGTACAGGGCTGGCGAAATCAAATGTTTCAAATGTCCGTATTGCCAAGCGTGTATCAAATTTGAATTGTTATCAGAATTACTGTAATTATAATAAATAAGCGGACAAATGGTTACATCATTTGTCAAAAAAGGACAATGCATATTAGATTAGCCACCACTGATGTCATATTCGGCTTGTCGTATCGCTTGACAGGATGTCAGTTAAAATTCTTCAAATGATTCAATGGAAATACAAATAAAGTTATAAACAACAGACGCAGCTACTGTCCGTTGTAGCGTTACTGTTACTACTATATATATAGAGGCGTGTGGTGGGAAAACCGGGCTTGATGCATGTGCGTAAAGTGTCGTCCCGGACAAGCCTGTGCAGTCCGCATAGGCTAATCCAGGACGACACCTTCCGTTTTTATGGTATTTTGTGTTTGAAGGAAGTCTCTTCTAAACACAAATCCATTGTAGGCGGAAAGTGCCGTCCAGGATTAGCCTGTGCGGACTGCACAGGCTAATCCGGGACGGCACTTTACGCACATGCATTAAGCCCGGTTTTCCCACGACACGCCTATATATTATATATGTATACGGCATATTCCAAGGATAGGTTTTACGACAGTAACATTGAGACACCAGCCAGCATACTGGCGGACGAATGCCAGGACAATAAATGCCATACATAATTGCCTGGCTGTCCTCGTGCCATGATTATATACAAACATGTAGGACTTGTGCGACTTCAAAGGTACATTACCATTCAAAACCATACGTTTTATTCGAAGTGTTTACTGAAGTACACCGAAAGCTAAGATTTTCCTTACGATCTTTAAAATAACCGGCCTAGGGCCCAGGGGTCATATTCCAGAAACATCTTAACTTTATCTTAAACTATTTTCACTTAAGTTCTAATTTTTGTAAGGTTATATTTTGAAAACTACATATAAATTAATGAATTCTATTACAGTTTAGTAAGTAGTAGTTAATAACAAGTTTGTAATTAGTGAACATTTAACGAAATGTGTTGTATACATGGAAAACAATGTTTAAGGAAATTGTCGATTTTAAGGCTAAGGATAAGATTTCACTTAAGATGGTTCATGAATATGACCCCATATCAACAAAGCTCCTTAATTATTATTATTATTATTATTATTATTTATTATTATTATTATTATTATTATTATTATTATTATTATTATTATTATTATTAGTAGTAGTAGTAGTAGTAGTAGTAGTAGTAGTAGTAGTAGTAGTAGTAGTTGTTGTATAGTTGTAGTAGTAGTTGTAGTAGTAGTAGTAATAGTAGTAGTAGTAGTAGTAGTATTGCCATTTTAATTAGTATTATCATTGGTACATTTTCTGTGTGCTTGTTTTGTAATTATATGTTAAATGTGACGATGTTTGAATGTTTGAATGTGTATGAAGGCCATATATGAAAATAAGGTATGTTTTTGTCATTACAATTACATGTCTTATATGTCACCTTTGTAAAATAAAGTTATTATTATTATTTTATTTTTTTATTGTAAAAACTTGAGTAAATTTCTAAAAATCATAAAATTCCTTAAATCCGTGGCTGGTTCATTTGAAGTTGTGTTTTTTTGCCGTTTATAGTTTTAATTTTATACAGAATAAACCGATGAATCTTACTTTATCATAATTCAAATAAACAATATTGTTTTTCACATGGAAATATATTTGAATTTTTCGCTTAAATATGACTCAAGTTAAGATTTTACTTCAGAGCTTTATAATTACCGGCCCTGGTGTAATAGAGCGTTTCACGTGGGGTGTGTTTTCTGCTTGAGCTGATTTGAACGCAAGTGAACAGTTTGACTATCATTTGTACAGTATAATTGTATTAATATTATTACGCCAAAAATGTGATACTGGTGTTAATAACAGTTACGGATTACTATTAGTACTTTCTTTATCGCTAAAGCAGCAAAAGTATTTGAGGATTCAAATTCAGAGCGTGAATGTCCCTATGGGGATACATATGATATAACCCACAATCAAGGTATTTAATCCAAGTCGGCATGCACTGATTACTACATTATTATGAGGACCGGTGATTTTCACCTGTTTTTTTTTCTTCAGGAATCATGCGTGCTCAACTGAAGTTTCCGGTAATTGACAGAAGTAGTTCTAATTTATCAGTAATTATCTCGTTCATCCACTTTTCTCGAGGTGCCGATGTTTTGATGGAATGTAGACACTTGAAGGGGTAATGCTTGCATCCTTTACTTTGCATGCTTGTCAGAATAACACCAGTTATTTAATTTGCAATATAGGTATGACTAAATGTTGTAATATACACTTACAACGATTTTGCTTTGTCCATACATTACAACAATTATTTTAGACATGCTGCCCTAATAAAACAAGTTTAATAAATCAAATTCATGAGTAGCTACAGAATACTATAGCAAATATTTGAGTCATCATGCTGTCCTAATGAATCAAGTTCAATGAATCAAGTTCAATGAATCAAGTTCAATGAATCAAGTTCAATGAATCAAGTTCAATAAATCAAGTTCAATTAATCAAGCTATCAAACTCAAGTTCATGAGTATCAATTGCTTCACCAGAGTATTACAGCCAATACTTATTTCAGAGATTATTATGTCCGTACAAGTCATGTGCTTGCGAATAACTTAGAACGACGTTGTATTGGATGCACACTTCTTCGTCAGTTTCATTTGAGAGTTAAAGCCTGCTAGTACAAATGTTGTTTTTTATGTCCCAGGAAAATGTCTACTATTTTATACACCGATCACGCAAATGAGAACTGTTTATTCGCCCACATAATAGAGCGGCTTAAGAACGAATAATAACCGACAAACATTCTGCACAAATCGACATTTGTTACTCATATGTACATGAAGAGAAATTGGCAGGATGCATATTTCAAAATATAATATATAACATATTTGTGGTGACATTTTACAATTTGAAACTAACGTACAAAACGTGACAATTTTTATTCATTTGTATACATGACGGGGAATCAGGCGTATGCATACTTCTATTTGAACAGAATAAACCATCATATTTCAGGTAGTATTTTACAATTAAAAAACTAAGTAAAAATCATGACCGATTTGTTACATGGCTCGCGTAGGTATAAACTATCGTACATTCAATCTACAAAAATATTGGAAAATGCAGGAAAGGAAAGCTGCATGAGGGCTACTATCGCGCGTCTTATCTCGGCCAGCGTGCAGTAATGGAAACATGGATGGCGTGATAGCCGGCTAAATGATATACACCTGTTTGGGAAGGATGCTA
This sequence comes from Congeria kusceri, assembly GCA_027627225.1. NCBI lineage: Eukaryota > Metazoa > Mollusca > Bivalvia > Myida > Dreissenidae > Congeria > Congeria kusceri. Next base: position 33,441,152 of record CM051036.1, read on the forward strand.
ATGGGACCCGATTATCTACGTGAAATGATTCATCGCTGATTGATGGAAGCAGATCATATAAAGCAAATATCAATGCCAGCGTGAATCCAATTCGGTTCTTGGTTCTAATGTACCGTACTCAGTGTATATAGTGACGGTAAGAATCAATCTGAAAACTGTGCACGGTATGGGGAACAAATACATGTACGAGGGCTGTTTCATAAATTCGCGGAATTACTAAATTTCTTCTACCGTATGTGATATATAAAAAAAAAATACATCTGGAGATACGTTTACTTATGACTGACTGTCAGACCAAAAATTGTAGTGATACATAGAACAGTTAATTTTATATGGAACATTCAACAAAAGAAATGTGTAGTACTTGAAGCACGCCGACGTTAGTTTAACGTCACCTAAACGTCAAATTGAAGAGTGCGGTTCACTTTCTCGACGTAGTGTAGTTACCACCTGTAGCCACACACTTTCTATGTCTATGTACCCACTGGTCAAATGTAGCCTTGAACCAATCCTTATTGAATAATGACATAATGTCTCTCATTTTGTTGCGTAGTTCTAACGATGTTTCAAAGCGTTGTCCGCTTAGTTCATTCTTAAGGTCGGGAAATAAACGGAAGTCCATAGGGGCTAAGTCCGGATTGTAGGGAGGGTTTCTACTGTCCATAAATCGCGCATGCCATTTGTAAAAAAATGTATTTCCACGCTTAGGTAATGTATCCGAGTTTTTTTATTTGTTTAAATGTTTCCGCCGGAGATTGTATAAGTCAAACACAAAATTTGACAACGGAACATTATTCAACATCGTCCGTTGACGTCAAACAATTAAGCAAAGTCACGGCGATGAAACGCTGCTGGGAGGTAACCGTTCAAACCAATGTTTTCAAACTTACAGGAAATGACGTCGAGACGTGATGCTTCTTACATCAGGCGCTTTCGCGTCAAAAATTCATAACTCAAGACTATTTAATTAACAGCACTAACAGTGAGTTTCAAATGTACAAATACCGGCATGCTTTCAAGTCGCTAAATAGTGGTTGCTATAGTAACCACTAAAACTTCCATAAATTAAAGAAAATAAAAATCCATTTCAAAATATCATAGGATATGTTTCAAACAACTTGTGCATGTGTTTTCATTGAAGTTGATTAAAAAATAAAGTTTTGAGAAATGAATTCCGCGAATTTATGAAACAGCCAATATCACGTTGCCAACATATGTGAATATTTTTATTTGAAAAAAAAGCATTAAATTTAAAAGTTAGATCTACCGCTTCACCTTTTTATTATACTTTTACATCGTATAATGTCTTCTGAATCAGTAACCAACAGAGTAACGGCACCTTATAATGTCTTCTGCACCCGTAACCAACAGAGTAACGGCATCTTATAATGTCTTCTGCACCAGTAACCAACAGAGTAACGTACATTTGCTTCTGATTGTACTTTTTAGAAGCATTTAGAAGACAGATAGGGCCTATACCAAAGAATGTGAACACAAATGCAGTGCGTATACATGGACATTTTATTGCAATATGCCTATGTACGTTACCTTGTTTCAACGAGAAGATTTCCTAGATGGGAGTTTCCAGGAGACGCATCATCGAGGTGGCGTGGTTCCGGTGTTCTACTGAGCGCCTCATCACGCACCGCCACCAGAGTGACGTCACTAACCGGTCGCGAGGCATGGTTGGAACTGCCGATAAACACGTCAAATGGACACGTCTGTACAAAACTAACTTTGCAAAAAACATAATATGTATGACTTAATGTCAATGACAGAAGAATATATTATTATATAATTATATTATATAGTAAACTTTAATACGAAAATGAAAATGTTTTTTTTTCAGTTAATGAATCGCCACCTTAATACACAAATGGCCTATCTGCTTCTTTTTCACATGTTAAACAGTCTCTTGTAATCCTAAGGTGACCAAATTACCTTTTTATTTTGTATGACTGGTCCTTGCACTCACATATTCTTCCCAGCACGTTTAACACTGTGGAGCACAATGGAATCCGCATTTAAATGTGACCATTACTTCTGATCTGGTCATCTTAACACGCTAAAGGGAAAGCCCAACACAATGTGACACTGATAAAACGAGCATTTCAAATTTTCTAATAACATTTAGAAATGCAACCAATCAATTTATATAGTATACCAAACGAATACAATTTGGCATGTGGCTGTATAGAGTATCAAAATGACACTAAACCAACACAATGTGTCATAGGTTACCAAACTGCATGTTTTTACACATTTGGATATCCAACCAGCACAAATGGACAATTTAGGTTACCAGAATATTACGAATGGCAAATTTGGAAACTTAATCAATACATTTTGGCATAGGTAAGCAAACGAGCAAACAACATGTATTGCAAACTATGTACAACTGGAAACCAAACAAAATTATTTGGCATAGGTAACCAGGTTATTACAAATGACTTTTGCAACCCTCCACAAAGACACTCAGTACAGGTTCTAAATGGTCATCGGAGTTGAGAGTGCCTCAGCAAACGTTAGGTGTCCGACATAATTGAGTTAAAACTGAAAAGTTGAAACTAAGTATGTTTAAACAAGCACAGCATCCACTCGCAGACCTCAACTTATGTTAATAGAAGATCTCCTTTTAGCGCTTTGATTTGTACATTGGTTGCAGATGCCACTGGTTCTGTTTTGTCTACGCACCATCCACGGCAGTCGTATACAGTAAATCAAGATATAAAAGTAATTCAGGGGAATTATACGACTCATTTCATTAGCACAGACACCGCTTGCAAGCATTAAACGAGCTCTAATGTGATTATTACATCAACTATACGTCACGTTATCCCGGTGGTTAGTTTATACGACATGAGCAATGAAATGAAAGAATCTGTTAAATGGGGCATCGTATTTTAAAGAACAAAAATTCGAGTACGCTTAGTACGTCAATATCATACTGTACGGAAATTATTAATCAACTTTGCAATATTACGCACAATATCAGTGACAATGCACGTCTTATATTAGTTAGCACGAGTAAAATAAACGATAAACTGTTCATGTACGAATTCAACTGTTCTTGTATGGGATCTAAGCATTTTGATTGGCTAAAACCAGTGTCTGTATGAAATTTCGATGCCTGTATAAGATTAAATTTTGCGCGTTTGATTGGTCAGTTGAACTGTTCCTATATGAAATTGAAAATATGGAAGTTTTTCCAGAAACAAAATGACGCCACCTCGAAATAAAACACAAAAAGAGAATGTGTAAAATTTTCAAGGGTAATAATATTACAATGTATATAAATATCACAGACAGTTGAGGGGTAAATATCACAGGTAGTTGAGGGGTAAATATCACAGGCAGTTGAGGGGTATAGTAAATATTGCACCCCGAGGAGAGTGATGTCAACCGAGGCCGAGATTTTTTGTATTTATGTTAAAAATTATACCCCGCTCAATGATATTACTTTCCAAAGCCATGACATATTACCATTAAGCAGAGATGGGTATATGGAATTTTACAATGTGAAAACGAAGTGAGGTATAATAAATATGAATATCATATGGCAGCGTACGTGACATTGATATTGTCAACTCGAAGGCACAATGTCACCCGAGGCAGAATATCGCTCTACAGGCTCATGCCAATACAGCAGAACTCGGACAAATAACAGTGCCTGTATGAAATCACTTGCCAGTATTTAATAACATTATAGTATAAGCATGAGTGTTTTCTCGCGCATGATTTTTTTTTGTCAAAAGTATTACCAAATCCCGTTAAAACATATCCGTTTGATGACCAATGGTAGCCGAAGATAATGAATGGCGACTCTTCGGCCTTTATGTAGCCTGAAGAATACCGAACCAAAAACCAATATTTTCGAGATTATGAGTCTTATGACATTCCATGGGGTTCAGACATGGGGTTCTTGCTGTGTGAGGCCAGTGCCCACTGCCAAACCAATGGGGCTCTTGCTGTGTGAGGCCAGTGCCCACTGCTAAACCAATAGACCGAAATACGCTATATTCATAAATATGTATGCTGGACTGCAGAGCCCGTATTCACTAACCCATTCTTAAATACTAGAATAAATAATAGACTGAGACTCATTAAAAAACATATTTAAAGGCCTAGTATAAGAAATGCCTGGCCTCTCCATGGGGTATTCCACTCTGTGTATTGGTCCACCATAAAATCTCTTATCGTTATCTGCAATCTTTTCTCTCAGCTGTGCAATGGCTGGGTGCACTGCTTAAATTGCAGCGGTGTATTGATCTAAGCTGATATGCGTCGCCACAATGTATGCACACTGTGCCCACAGCAGGGTGCCAGAACACAGGGGTGCAATACCCAAGATTTGGGGGCGGGGGTCAAATACAGAAGGATTAAACTAGGCCTATACGTGTTTGCAAATATGATGGTGCCAATGTTAATTGCTAACGACATTAACAAATTCATTTCATAAAAAAAATGCAATAATCATAGTTTGTGAAGATGGATATAGATTGAAAGTAACGGCCTTTTCAGAACAAAACTATTTGAAGAATATTGTATATTCTTAAGTCTAAGAATGGGTTGGTGAATACGGGCACTGGAGTCTAAGAATGGGTTGGTGAATACGGGCACTGGAGTGACTACGGGCACTGGAGTCTAAGAATGGGTTGGTGAATACGGGCACTGGAGTCTAAGAATGGGTTGGTGAATACGGGCACTGGAGTGAATACGGGCACTGGAGTCTAAGAATGGGTTGGTGAATACGGGCACTGGAGTGAATACGGGCACTGGAGTCTAAGAATGGGTTGGTGAATACGGGCACTGGAGTCTAAGAATGGGTTGGTGAATACGGGCACTGGAGTCTAAGAATGGGTTGGTGAATACGGGCACTGGAGTCTAATAATGGGTTGGTGAATACGGGCACTGGAGTGAATACGGGCACTGGAGTCTAAGAATGGGTTGGTGAATACGGGCACTGGAGTCTAATAATGGGTTGGTGAATACGGGCACTGGGGTCTAAGAATGGGTTGGTGAATACGGGCACTGGAGTCTAAGAATGGGTTGGTGAATACGGGCACTGGAGTCTAATAATTGGTTGGTGAATACGGGCACTGGAGTCTAAGAACGGGTTGATGAATACGGGCACTGGAGTTTTCCACACAGACGAGTCTTGGTGCTTACTGTGTGAAAATGTGGAGTGACAATTCACAAATCGCTGCTACCGAGATATTAAGAAATAGGAATCGAATTGCTAGACAAACTTGCTTAAGTACAGTATGAACATGAACAACGTTATATATAATTATATCACAGGTAAAGTATCTATATTTGCATATGATTGTCTATTTACTATATATTTTATTCACTAATTTGTTCATATTGTGTTTTCAAAATGTTATTATTACTATCATTATCATTATCATTATTATTATTATTATTATTATTATTATTATTATTTACGTTTGATTTACTAAATGACAACAATTGTTCAAAGTACGCTTGTCACCATTACAATATGTAACTAACACTCCCAGGGAAAGACCCTCGATAATGTTGCAGAACTTCAGGTCTAACCCTTTTTCCAATATGTACCTGTGGTAAAACGTGATTGTTTGTAATTTTTTCCATATTGTGGAAATAAAATATGTTTAAATCGGTAAAAAGTATGGATACAAGGGTGAAACTATAAAGAGAGGATGAGCGAGAACGAGTAACGATTGCATGTACATGTAGTATTCGGACGAAAGCACCGTTAAACAAACGAATACAGACAGAAACAAAAACAAATTGACAAAAAGGAAATTGCATGACCATTGAATAATTAGTAGGAGATAAAACAACGCATAAAACTGTTATCAGTCAAAAGTGTTGTATACGACAGCAACAGAATATTAATATACCGTACCTGGAGGCATAGAACTGCCTTGAGATAACTACTTAAGGTTCGCAAAAAATTTCGTGTTACAACTTACGTTTCTTGTTATTTATCTTATATCTATTAAAGCGTTTGCGAATTTGTTCGACGTAATATCTTTATTCGCTTAATGAAAAACGGGCCTGAAACTGCTCAGAACTGACATAAAAACTTATGTGGTATCACAAATATTACCTAGATAAGATTTGCGTTGTCAGATAATTATCATGATAATATTCGTAGATAACTGGCAACACGAAATGGTTTGCGAATACATTTGCGATACATGCAAATTAAGTGGTATCGCGAATATTAACGTGTTAAGATTTGCGTTGTAAGATAATTTTCATGATAATATTCGTGTTAGATAACTGTCAACACGAAATGGTTTGCGAATACATTTGCGATACATGCAAATTAAGTGGTATCGCGAATATTAACGTGTTAAGATTTGCGTTGTAAGATAATTATCGTAATAATATTTCGTGTTAGATAACTGGCAACACGAACTAGTTTGCGAATACATTTGCGATACATGATTTTATTCATGAACATTAAGTGGTATCGCGAATATTAACGTGTTCAGATTTGCCTTGTCAGATATTTATCATGATGATATTTGGGTTAGATAACTGGCAACACGAACTGGTTTGCCAATACATTCGCGATACATGAAAATGAAGTGGTATCGCAAATTTTAACGTGTTAAGATTTGCCTTGTAAGATAATTATCGTGATGATATTTGGGTTAGATAACTGGCAACACGAACTAGTTTGCGAAAACATTTGCAATACATGGAAATTCAGTGGTACCGCGAATATTAACCTGTTAAGATTTGCTTTATAAGATAAATATCACTATAATATTTGTGTTAGTAAGATAACGAAGACCTCGCGCCAAATTAAGTGGTAACACGAATATTATCTATTTAAGATTCGCGATGTCAGATAATTATCATGATAATATTCGTGTTGGTAACATAATGCGGAAGACATCGCGCACAAATTAAGTGGTATCGCGAATATTAACTAGTTAAGATTTGCGTTGTAAGATAATTATCATGATAATATTCGTGTTAGTAAGATAATTCGAAAGAATTATCGCAACCTCAAGAAAATGTATCTAATGTCAGTTCTGGGCACTTAAAGGCCATTTATTATAACTATAAAAAATATCTTGCAGAAAAATATTCGCAAACTCTATCTTAATATCCAGATAAATATCATAATAAATAAGAGGTAATACGAATCTCAAGTGGTTATCGTATGGCAGTTCTATGGCACCATAACCGTACATAAATATTACAAGTAAAATAGCAAGTAAATGATTATAATATATAACATATGTACTCCTCGCAAAAGTCATATTATACTACGGTGCTAGTAGTTATATAAACAACATATTATTAAAACATACTTACTCTCTGTTCTCCGTATTTCAAACGTTCTATTTCAAATGCACGCTGCTATGTCAGCTCTAATCATCAGTATTCACCATCAACGCATGTTGTTACATACCCGACTATTATCACTTAATAAGCATACACGATTATCAAGCGTCTGTGAAGCCAACACTGAATTACTTGCGGTTCCTTGTGGTAGATGTGTATTTATATATCTTTTTCAGTCTTTAATAATAACTAGTGGTGGTTGCGTACTGTATTTATACATTTCTGTTTCAGTCCTGATAGCTGATTATGGTTGCCGTATTTATATTTTTACAGTCTTTATAACTGGTTATTGTTGTGTTATCATACTTTTTTCAGTCTTTAAAACTGGTTATGGTTGCGTATTTATAAATTTATTTTCAGTGCGTATAACTGATGGCGTTTGCATATTTATACTTTTTTTCACAGTGTATATAACTGGTGGTGATTGCGTATTGATACGTTATTTTAACTGATGATGGCGGTTGCGTATTTATACATTTGTTTCTTACGTTTGTATAACTGGTTCACATGGTGATTGCTTACTTATACAATTTTTCAGCGTGTTTAACAGTGTTCTGTGACCTTTGTCATGGTACAACTGCATGAATGTATCAGAATTATGTATGTTTAGGTCAAGGTTACAGACTTTTGGCATTCATTGATGATGCCACAATCATTTGCGACTTATAATCTACCCAAGATCTCCTGGCAAATACCGTATAGTATACATTATTCAGACACTAAACTGATCACGTTTTATTCCAGCGTGTGGCATCAAATCGCACTTGTTTTGATGGATCTGCTGTACGTAATAACACCGATAGCAATAACGTGGTGTTATTTTCAATGCTTTGAGCAAAAATCGCACTTTTGCAATGGTATAGGTAAGGTAAAAGTTCCGTACATATGGTTGCTATTTTATTTACTAAAGCTATCTCACACGCGCATTAAATGACATTATTTTATATTCCCAATAGACGAAATAATGTCACTCAATGTCATCACAACAACAACTTCAGTCTAACGTAGTACTCAACCGGAAGTCCAATCGCAAATGCCGTTCCACAAGATCTCGTTAGGCCATAAAACATTTACGTTCATTTCACGTGCACGACGTTTATCGGGAAGCCTATAAATCTCAAGTCCGTATTCAGATCACGCCTACTAACACGGCGTTTTACTTAATGCTACGTGCGAAACTATCTCATTCAAGAAACATCTGATCGAGGAAGAGCATTTTTACCGCTTGATGGTCCCCTGACGAGAACCGTCTAGATTTATTGATAAGCTACCTGCGTAAACTGTAAAGTGTACCATTTTCACGGTCGACTGTTTTTCTTCAAATAAATGTGCATCATAATATATAGTATCATTAATGTTAATAATATCGATAATAATAATAATAATTGTAATAATAATAATAATAAGAAGAAGAAGAAGAAGGAAGAATAGTAGTGGTAGTTATTGTGATTGTTGAAATGGTGATGATGATGATGGTGGTGGTGATGATAATGATGGTAATGTTGATAATGATAATAAGGGTTATTTTCTTGTTTATTTTAATGAGAACTCTGTTACGTCTTATAAATACAGTAACACTCCTCGTTGTTTATTATTTTTTTAAACAGGACATGTAATGGCACTTAACGAAAATGGTCCGATGGGCAGCGTTTCAAATATATTGGTCAAATAGTTAGGTCAAATAGCTACCAATCTATGTTCACGCACACGCTATCCTACCTACGGTAAACAGCCTCTCGCCTTTATCGCAGAACACAGATTGAAAGATCACGGAGCCAAAAAATACCCCGAATATTTTTCCAGTTTAAACAAACTACCTTGTATAAACAGGCCTCTCGATTATCAGGCATCATGTTCTAGCGGCATTTTATGAATGTTTCTCTTTACAAAAACATTTGTTTGCGCGAATACATGAAGGGTCGATAGATGCGTATACCTGGATTGAAGATAGTACAGTACTTACATAATTCGGACACGCTGTTCTAATTGTGGCTAACCGCATACCGAGTAATCTGTCAAATAATTCCAGAAATGATAAATTGTTGGTAGAAATGGTTTAATGCTGAGCTATATATGCCGTACCCCTATATATCATTTTTGTTAATGTCAGAACGTGGTCACCTGTGTTTTCCTATGATGTAGCTGTCAGCATAAAAGAAAAGAATAGGAAAACAATTATATAATCGCTGAAGTCACTGAAATGGACCTGTTCACAGAATGGCAAATTCACAATTTTCATTTTTTTTTTGTCTGCACAGGCTGATCCAGGACGGCACTTTCCGCCTACTGTGGATTTATGTTTAGAAGAGACTTTCTTGAAACAGCAAATACCATAAAAAAAGGAAAGTGCCGTCCCGGATTAGCATGTGCGGACTGCACAGGCTAATCCGGGACGACACTGTACGCACACGCATTAAGTCTTCCAAAACACGCCTTAAATGCAGGCCTATGTTCGAGGAGGTGATTAAGTACTGCATCATCAGTACCGTTAAAATAGACCCTCGGTTGGACGAGTTATGGGATTTTTTTGCTAGTTGTCCAACTTTATGGGACTTTTATACATTTCATAATGGGCATTAGAATATTTTGCATTATTAATTGCATAATTGATTGCTTATTAATTATTCATTTTGGCTGGCGAATACAAACAAGCCCTGTTCGCATAATTAATTGCATACTTTAACATGACACGCCCTGACAAAAAATTACCGTTGTAAATCATCCCATAAACAACGCAAAAAAGTAGTTTCAATTCTGACGTCATTTGTTAAGTTTTTGTCATAATGAATGTGTATCATGACGTTTTGATGACAGTATCCGTTGTTTATTTTTTTTGTTTGCTTTTGTTTGTTTGTTTGGATTTTTCGCCGTTTTTAACAGTATTTCAGTCATATCAGGGCGGTCAGTTAACCTACTCACACTTTTCCTGGGCAAGCTTAGCCGATCTAAGCGGTTTACCAGTACTAAGTGCACATACCTATGCCAGTCACTGACAATTGCCCTACTAGGTAGGGGGAGAATGGCAGAAGAAATAATTTCATGACTAATCCCCACACAAGCTATGTGACCGGGCCGGGGCTCGAACTCACGATCACCGGATTGACAGTCAAGCGCTCTACCAACTGAGCTAGCCGGGCCTGGCTACCGCGATTTATTAGTCGATAAGCAACGCTAAATTGAAGATTTTTTCTGAAATTTATTCTTTATCAAATAAATGTTGGCTGGCGTATATAAGACAGCCCTTTCCAATCCACTGTGTTGGTCTGTCCGACTAGCGCAGTGGTAGGTACACTCGTTTCTCACCTAGGCGTCCCGGCTCGCTTCCCACTCGGCGCATGTGAGTTTGGTTAGTGGTCACCATACCGGACAGGTGGTTTCCTCCGGGTACTCCGGTTTTCCCCACAGCCCGAGACCACACGTACTAACACGGCGGGACCAAAAATAAAATACCTTTCAGTAAACATTACATAGCTGGAAATTGCAGCTTTGATTCAAAATTCGTCCCAACTTTCGTGAGTCACTAGACAGTTAATTAGGTAGGAGTGCTGGGACACACTCCGTGTCCTCATATAATGCAGCCTCAGGCGCGGAAGGACTTCATAAATTTCGAAATACACACACACACACTCACACCACTGTGTTGTGTTTGTTGTCCCATAATGAACTCGGTAACGGGAGAGCGGAACACATGAAATAGATTTGTCGTCGTGATATCATTGGAACCATACAAAAACACTTAGTTCAACAAATGAAGTGCGCTAGATTGTTTCTTGGAATTCGTTTAATTTATATTAATAGAAGGCAATCAATAAGAGATATACTTGATGGAATGATCACAGTAAGGCAAGGTGTTTTTGCATCGAATGTAATTAATTATGATAACAGTTGCCAGTCACCCTAATGTCGAATATCAACAATAATTCGACGACGCGATTGCGTATCTGCCTGATAAAAGAAGTCAGTATTTTGTTTCTGAACATTATCGCATCAAACTCATGATAAAACCATGGAGATTTAAATTTAAACCTGCCTGAATGCCCATAGTCTAAATCCTGTACAGAAAATGAATAATTATCATTTTTTGTTAGATATATACATGTATCAGTTATTTCTATGAAGATCTTCGTCCTTGCTAAATACAAGTCATTTCTATTAAGACCTTCGCATAAAGTATATTGCTTCCACGTTAAACATTTCCCCTACAATTAATAAATCTAATCAATGACCTCACGTGAAGAAAATGTTATCAGGAATATTGCTATACATAATGTACAAGTACCCGTATATCTAGTATGCCTTCGTACATGCAAGGACTGCTGACCATGGATCAGATAAACTGGATTTAATTGAATTAAGGGACATACAATCATGTTATTAAACGCAATAACAATTATAAGCTCATGAATCAGATCAGTAGCTCTAAGTTCAAGGTCACAACTACTGGTCTAAGTTTGGTCTAAGATCAAGGTCACAACTATTTTCTTAGTTCAAAATTGGCACTTGCCATGGATTCAAGAACTACTTGGCATAAATGTTAACCTCAATGACATAGCGTGAAGCGCACATGAACCAGGTTCATAGGCAAATGTCAGGGTCACACAGAAGTAAAAGATCAAAATTGGCTTTTTGTTTCACTGGACTATAAATTGGCCGTGGATTGGGTAATTTGCAAAGTATTGGCACAAATGTTTGCCTAACTGAGCTGGTATGTCAAGCGCATGAACCGAGACTGTAGGTCAAAGGTCAAGGTCATGCTTAAAGGTTGATATTGAAATTTTGCTTATGTGGACTTACAACTGGGCCATGGATGGATAGAGTTTAAAATTACTTTGCCAAAATGTTTGCCTCACCAAGAGAGCATGTTGCGGGTATGAATCAGATCCACAGGTTAAAGGTCAAGGGCACAATTACAGATAAAGCGGCATTGGTGAGCAACCAGCGGTTCTACTGATATTCGTGTTTAATTCTTTGACTAGTTGAGTCCAGACACAAAAGTTGAGGTCACAATACATATCTCAAGACTTCATAAAAATATATACATGCATAAAGTAAATGTGCTCATGTATTTGGAATTGGGCTCTGTTGACCTAATTTATATTAATCCCACATTACACAAATCAGGAAGGGGTCAAGGGACATCCAGTGTACATCTTCAGTACATAACCTTCTAAACTACCAATTACAAGGTGCTTTGTTCACTCACTTAAGGGCCCGTATTTACCAACACATTCTGAGACTTACGACGTAAAAATAAAGAATATTGCCTCTTTTCCTGTATATTCGGCCACTTAAGAGCTAAACTGCTTGTATACCCTAAATGAGCACAATTTCAACACCAGTGAGACTTTTATCTATAAATTTAAGGTCTCTACTAATAAATAAAGGCAAGATAATTTAGAGATCAGCCATTCACTTAGTTACTGACCAATTCTAGGAAGGCACCCTAGCAACCATGAGTTTGTCAGATGTTTGCTATAATTATGTTCAGTCTTTATTTTGATACCAAAACACTAAAATTTGGTTACAATTTTGATATAATTCAGAAAAGCATTCTTTATTAGATTAACATACACTAGCATATTGTTTGAAAATGAATGTTTACAAAATTCTTGGCTAATGCACAAAGTGTGTAGCAATTTTGGGGAATTTCTTTTAAAATTATTAATTTTCTCAGACAAAATCTAAAATTTACAAGTTTTAAAACCAAAAAGCAACATTAAAGTGATAGAACTGTCTCAATACAGATAGATAACACAAGTTGTATAAGTAATAATAGTTAATTTCCACTGTATGGGGGTGGCCGAATCTATAGCAATGGCTGAATCTATAGGAAAGAATATTCATGAAACTGTCATATTATAACAACGCTGTTTATTTGAATGTAACTTGGTATACACAAACACTAATTTTAGCATTTTTTATTTTCAACAATTTTAAATGACTTAAATGACTTGTGGCATGTGTACTCTGTATGTGGCGCATTGTGGGAAAACCGGGCTTAATGCATGTGCATAAAGTGGCACTTTCCACTTTAATGGTATTTTCTGTTTCAATGAAGTGCCTTCTAACCACAAATCCACTTTAGGCGGAAAGTGTTGTCCCGAATTAGCCTGTGCGGACTGCACAGGCTAATCCGTGACGACACTTTACGCACATGCATTAAGACCGGTTTTCCCACGACGCGCCTCGTATATTGTTTAAGGAACAAACATTCTTTATTGAGTCTTAGCCTATTCCTGATTCTTGGGCCTAAGAATCGGTTATGAATATGGGCCCAGGCTTCAAGTTTGTGGTGGCTGACATATTAATAACTGACAAACAGGTTAACCATTTTAGCCCGTGTACATTGTGACTCTGTTCTTTAACACGTGTCCAATGATGAAACATGAAGAAGCTTATGTTGAGGACAGCAATCTAACAAAGGCTGAGGCTTATCGGATGAAAACTGCATCCGTGAGAGAATTGTACAGAAACAGTTGACACATTACTATCTCCAGACGTGCACTGCATTACCACAGTCAAAGCCTCATCCAATAGCACCAAATGTACAGAGATTCAAACAAAACAATATTTGTTTGAAAAAGAGTTTCCCTTCAACTTTTATTGTCATTGATTTGTACATGTATTAATGGTTTTATGTTTTATAGGAATATTTGGATACCAACTTATTACCAGTATCAGTATAATTAATACATTTGACATTTGTTCAAGTGGTTTCATGCTAAGAATGAAAATCAATGTTTAACAATTACAGCAAATACCAATAGTTCATTTTCCAGAATTTGCCTGAATATGTAACAGAAGATAAACAAGAGGGTCATAAGGCCCTAGGTCGCTCAACTGAGGGGCTAAGGAACTAAATTGTTCTGAGCAAGTTTCATGAAGATTCGGCTAAGAATGTGGCCACTAGAATGTTCACAAGCTTTTTCTTCAATTTGGCCTGATGACCTTGTTTTTAACCCCATGTGACCCGGTTTAAAAATTGTCCTAGATATCATTGAAACAAATGCTCTGAGCAAGTTTCAATAATATTGGGCAAACAATGTGACTTGTAGAGTGTTAACAAGCTTTTCTTCAATTTGCCCTAGTTACCTAGTTTTTGACCCCACATGACCCAGTCTCAAACTCGTCCGAGATATCTAGCCTGTTAACAAGCTTTATAGTTTTCAATACAGCCATATACGGAAAACTGCCCGTCCCCCTGGCGTCCATGTTTTTCAAATGAGGGCAATCATTTCTAACTCTGCCGAGATATCATAACAACAATATTCTGAGCAAGTTTCATGAAGATTGGGCAATAAATGTGGCCTCTAGAGTGTTAACAAGATTTTTCTTCAATTTGACCTAGTGACCTAGTTTCTGACCCCACATGACCCAGTTTCGAACTCGGCCGATATATCATTGGGACAAATGTTCGGAGCAAGTTTCATGAAGATTGGGCAAAGAGAGTGTTAACAAGGTAAATTTTGACGACGAACAACGCACGACGGATGACACACGACGGACAAAAGGTGATCACAAAAGCTGACCATGTGAGCTAACAAAAAAACATGTATTTACAAAAAAAATTACAAATTCTTCAAGAAATACAGCTGCCTTATTGTAAGATCAGAAAAAAATGTCCAATCAATCTTTGTTTATATAAAACTATTTAGACAGATAAGCGTTGTTAATATAAAGTAAAAATTTTTTGATACCAGTCAACAAAGCCAAATAAATCCTGGCCTATTCTTCCACACTGTTCTGCTGAAACAGCACCCGTGTCAAAAATATCCATCGCTAATGGCCCTCCGTAGTTAACACAGCCACGCAAAGAACGTGAACATGATAAACAAACAGATCCATCTGCCAGCAGACATCGAATTTTAGGTGTTTCTCAGAACTTTGGGCGGTTCATCCTCATCCCCACCACCATGGGGGCGTTTCCTTTCCCCCGCCCTTGATGTGTCACCATGGGCAGACCCCTTCCTTCCCCCGTCCCCTGGAGCCCCACCCTGGTAGGACCCCTTCCATTCCCCGGCCCCTGAAGCCTCACCCTGGGCAGACCCCTTTCGTTCCCAGGCCCCTGAAGAGTCACCCTGCGCTGACCCCTCCCACTCCTCTCCTGTCTCCATATCCTTCACCTTCTGGAACATGAACACGCAGTAGATCGCTGAAATAAAGAGTAAACAATGTATACTTCAATAATAAATGAATATGGCTGAAATAACCAGTAAATAATTTATATACATGTACTTCACTAATCAATTAATATGACTAAAACAAACATTATGAACACATCTAGACAACACCAACAACCAATCTGTACAGCTGAAACAAACAGTAACAAGAGCTGTCTAAGGACAGCGTGCCAGACTATTCAAACTGCTTTGTCAGAGTTATGGGCCTTTGTCAGTACAAAAAGGGGAATAATTCTGCTAAAATGCTGGTCACAGTTATTGGCTTTGGCCAGTAACCTTATATTATGACCTTAAAGACATGTGTGAAGTTCGACTATTCGCAAATTTGTATTGCTTTTTAAAAACCAATACTATCCTGATCGTACAAAGTATTTTTCTGTCAACATAAAGGCAGTATTTCACCAATAGATACATAATACCATGTTTTCAATAGTATGGGCCCGTGTCACGTGTCACACTAAAAGATATTGAATATACGGGTCGGTGTCAGTCGCCTATCGTCTAGTCGCCATTAATACGCAATTACACCAGACAATAGGAAAACGTAACTGTTAATTGTAATTTTAAATCGCGTTTAGTCTTCTGAAAGAAGTAACTACAAATAAATTACAGGAGACCACAAATTTTAGCAGTCATTATATCTGAGAAACTTCGCTCAAATATGATGATAAACTAATGATTATCGGAGCTTTTTAAATTTACAAAAATGCGTTTTTTTTTAATCATTTGATTAAAACAACCATTAAAATGGGTACTGAAGTTGTTTATGTTTTTATACTGTGCGATAAGTACATTAATTACAAAGCACAATTTGTCAATGAAAATATGACGGTACTGGCTAACGGAACTACCGGTAATATGTCATACAAAAAATAACTATTATGTCTACTAGGCCACAAAGTTCAAATAGTTAATACCAGTCTATGTGAATATTAGAATATTCGATTGAATGAAAAAGTGAATATTCGAATACCAATTTTGGTATTCGATGCCATCCCTATCTGCAGTAGATATAGAGATATGAAGTTGTTGCACGCAAACTTTAACCTGAATTTACAAAAAGGGGCATAATTCTGCTAAATTGCAGGTCAGGGTTATGAGCCTTGGTTAGTGACGTTACATAATGACCCTGAAGACATGCGTGAAGTTCAATTGAACATGTGTAGCAGTAACAGAGATATGGACTTGTTGCACGCAAACCTTAACCTGAGCATTATGCCGACGTGGACTAATGGGTGAGCAGTATAGCTTGGACTATTCACAGAATAGTCGAGCTAAAAACAAAGATTTATTTAATATTATAACGTGTTACTAGATTTCTATGCTAATAGATAAGTGTGTTAATAGATTTTTGTGTCAATAGAGTATTAGATCTTTGGAAAAAATCAACTTATTTCAATTATCAATCAACACACTTGTTTCTGACAGGCATACAATTCTCCCATTCTTATTTAATTGTAATTCAGGACAGAATGTTAGTACATGTAATGATATGCTAAACATGTGATAGCTGTACTGCATACATGACAAATGCCCTGCATTTATGAACCACAGTGTATATGAACTGATCATTTGTTGTGAATTTCTGAATAAATAAATAAATGCTGTTCTAAAAGCAATACATACTGACAGCCTCCCATTCTGCTTTAGACAGTGTCCCCTGAAAATAAATACAATTTACTAGAATATTTTCTATTAAGACAATTAAGCTATAAAAATCTATTAAACAACCTTCCCAATCATCAGCTTTACAAAAATGGCTCTACTTGAGTCAAATGACTGATCTCCTAAACATAACACACAGCATACATGTACATACAGAACAAGGATATCAGTAAAACTGATGGATGCTGCCCAATGTGCCTTGTCAAGCAATATAAAAGCAATGAGAAAGGCAGAGATATTAAAATGACTAAAAATCACTAGAACTGCAGGACCAATTCTGACACCAAAACTGTATGTGAGCAATTCCTAAAGATACCATAAAAAAATATATATAAAAGGTCCACAACTATAAAACAAATCAAAGTGATGGATCATTACTGTAATATGGTTATTTGATCCTAGTTATTTAACTTTCCATCAAGTATCATTGAAATTCATACAGCAGTTCCAGAGAAATTGACATGACACAATTAAAATATTCAAAGTCCCATAACTCTAAGAAAAATCTTTGAAGCAGAACGTCCTAGTAATATGCATACCTCTTCATTGCAATGAAGCTTCCCATAAAGTTGAATTGACATATGGCCAGTAGTTGCTGATAAACAACCCAGACTAGAATGCATTATGAACTAATTTCAGAAATATTTAAAGTCCCAAAACTCCCGGAAAAATCATTGAAGTGGAACATCCTGCTAATATGCTTAACTCCTCTTGGCAATAAAGCTTCCCATAAAGTTTAATTGAAATCTCACCAGAAGTCGCTGAAAAATATCCCTGACAAGAATTATGCACTATATACTAATTTGAAAATTTTTCAAAGTCCCATAACTTTGAGAAAAATAATTGAAGCGGAACGTCCTGGTAATATGCAAACCTCCTCTTGGTAATGAAGCTTCCCAACAAGTTTTGTTGAATTCCAGCCAGTAATGCTGAGAAATAGCTTGGATAAGTAAGTTAATAATAACTGTGCACTAGATACTAATTTCAGAAATGTTCAAAGTCCCATAACTCTGCGAAAAAGCATTGAAGCAGAACGTCCTGACAGTATGCACACCTCCTCTTGGAAATAAAGCTTCCCGTAAAGTTTTGTTGAATTCTAGCCAGTAGTTGCTGAGAAATACTCCAGACAAGAAAGTGGGATGGAAGGACCGACAGACTGGCGGACGGACGGACGAAGCAGCGACTATATGCTCTCCCAAAATTTTCGAGCAGCATAACAAGTAAAACGTAACTGTTCTCAATGCAATTGAACATTATGGCTGACATCTTAAATTAACAATTGTTAGTTGTTTCTCTAAACCTGACTCACTGCACCTTCCACCACATGTTCATGGGGTCTAATACGCAACAAGGAACTATTTGTTTGCTGGAAGTCCAAGTTGGATGGTCAAAATGCATACCTTGTGACAAGTAAATAGCAAAGAAAACTATGGAATGTGTTTGTATATATGAGGCATGTCATGGGAAAACTGGACTTAATGCATGTTCATAAAGTGTCGTCCAGGATAAACCTGTGCAGTCCGCACAGGCTAATCCAGGGTGACACTTTCCGCTTTTATGGTATTTTCGGTTTCGAGGTAGTCTCTTCTAAACATAAATCCACTGCAGCCGGAAAGTGTCATCCTGGATTTATAGCCTGTGCAGACTGCACAGTCTAATCTAGGACAACACTTTGGGCACATGCATTAAGCCCTGTTTTCCCATGACACACCTCATATGAACATTTGATTAACATTAGTTCCATGGTTATAACGTGAATGATCACAAGAAAACAAAATGGTAATGAATCACTGCAGGATAAGTTACCACGGAAACCCGGCGTTCCCTGCCCTGGTGCCTGCTATCTGGGTCTTCCTTCATGCTCTCTATGTACGAACGCACATGTTCATAATCCTTGTCCTCTTTTCCAACGAGACTACGACCCTCCTCAGCGGGATAACTCTGCAACGAAATGTCATGTGCAGTAACTCTTCATGTATTTTATTAAAGCTTCATTTTACAGCATTCATTGTATTTCAATAGTGTACATCCTTCTTTAAGTCCAATAATAAAATAAAGCTTATTTGATTGTTACAGACCTTTGTTGACTGACACCAATTTTGCTGAAATAATTTTTACTACATACAGGCATAATTTTTAAGAACTTAGTTAGATGCAGTATTTACGCCGGTAAAAATGTTGATTTTTTCGAGCATAATATCACTTTTGCACCACAGAACAATACTATTTGGTTATTTAACAGCATTCTGTACCATACAGTGATATTTGGATGAGTATGCACCTGGGTCACCATATTGGGCGAGCCGATGTGAGAATGTTTGCTGTGTCTGAGTCCAAATGTATCACCTTGTACAGAAGGCTATTAAATAATCTTTGTATTATACACATATTTATATTGTTATATTATTTGGCTGAAATTTGATAAAATCTACATAAGCTACAAGTCCGCAGAACATCACGCCTGCTCAGGTCAATAAATCATGACGTCATAATGTTACTTGAAAAAACGTACCAGTTGAGTTTCTCCGTAGATAGGTCGCAAAAAGATATTCAGAAATAAATAAGAACATCAATATCAGTTTAGAATTGTCATTTTCAGCCATGAAATTTTGTATTTGTTTTACTGTCAACATCATGAACTGAGCATAAACATGTATCTGCAACACACTCGGAGTACTTGGACATTATCTCATGCATAACCTTGGATATTCCAGTATGGAAGCCCGCATGTCCAATATGATGAAATATTGGACAGTAATGTGGTATGAATCGTAACAGCTGTTTGGATGACATAAATACATGCATACTTGTATAATAAATTAAGACTTTTGACCTCTAGTGCCTTCATTTGACTAAGAAGGTCCTTGAATTCCCTGTTCTCCACATGCTGGTTGAAGAAGTCTGCAAATGACTGCTTGTACACCAACTTGATGCCATACTTCTCTGCCATTCTGAAAGACATACAGTAAAGTTCATGTAAGGATGGCAAATATTATGGCATAGCTTTTACTATAGCAATCTACAATTGACCAGTAGATACATGTCAATCAAGGAATGAGTTGACCAATTATAGGTTTATATTTCAGTGATAAATGATAGCACATGGTTGCATAATCGAATCTATTAACTTCAAATCCTTGGACAAACAACCTTGGACAAGCAGAAAGGCAGAGCGATCTATTTTCGTCTACTGGTTAATTGTTAATCTATAAATATTCCATATAATGTGTGTTGTGAACATCGTTGTGACTAGGGAAGAGCTAGAGTGAAAAGGCAGGCTGCTGCACCCTGCTCCTATTTATCTCCCCCTACCCCTGCTGACCTTTAGAGTTGGTCAACAAAGGAATGTTAAATATCATGTGAAATTGTATATATTTTTGCAAATATTCAATGACAAATGAAGATACCATGTTTATAAACCTCAATAAGAAGCATTTAAATAATAAAACCTCTGGATTTAAGAAAATGTCAAAGACCAGGGCTGGCTTTACCTCCTGTGTTTTGATGACACGCAATTCAGTTGAATTACCAAAATCGACATCAATGCAATATGTGAAAATAGTTTATGGTAAATTACATTTAAATAGTTCACCTTTGTTTTAAAAATAAAAGTTTGGCATGCAAAATGATTGCGTGAATTATAAAGTATTGAAAATGGCTCACAACAATACAACCAGTATTAAATAGTTATATATGTGCTGAACTAATCAAAATGTACAAACGCACTCTATCAAACGATAGTTTACTTGCCCCGATCTTCGAGGCATGTGAGTTTATGTAATGACCGCATGTTATACAGACATGAATCTATCAAAACAAGTGTAAAACAGAATATAAATTTTATCACATGCTATACATTGTTTTCCGTGTAATACAGCCAATACAAATATTTTTTTCTTACACATGTGTAAGATAACATTTTGAGCATTTTCATTGGCTACATATTCTTTGACCTACCAATCGCATGACGTTATTTTGGTGAAATGACGTCATCAACATGAAATGACGTCACGGCAGTACACAACATTGAGGATTAACCAACTTATTTTGGTAAAATTAGAAGAGTTTTATTTCGTTTAAAAGCATGTGATAAAAAAAGATCTGACACTCCTTGTCATTTCATACCATATTTTATTAAACTTTTCCTGGAAATTCGTTAGTAAGCTTGCCAAAGGCTCACTTACTAAATTCCTGAACTAGTTTAATAAATGATGGTATGAAATGACAACTCGTGTCAAATCCTATATACATAATTCATAAAGAGCAAAACTGCGCAATAAAGATGAAACAAGTGGAAAGCATCTGTCTGCAGCTACTTCAATGTACCCTTATGTGACAAATTAAAAGTAACAAAATGCATTAATTACTTTTCTAAATTATTTGACAAATGAAAAGTAACAAAATCTATTAATTACTATATTAATTGACAAATGAAAAGTAACAAAATATATCAATTACTTTTCTAAATTAATTGACAAATTAAAAGTAACAAAATATATTAATTACTTTTCTGAATTAATTGACAAATTAAAAGTATCAAAATAAGAATTACTTTTTCATAATAACTGACAAATTGAAAGTAACAAAATATGAATTACTTTTCAAATAATCAAAAATATTTGACAAATTAAAAGTAACTCCATATGAATTACTTTTCTAACAATGGGAAGAAAACAAGAAACTCTGGGCAGTCGACCACTCCCTCCAAGTGGAAGTTGTATTTGGCCCCAAACAGGGGCAAGTTCTCCTTGTCTTCGGTTTCGAAGGTGACGCGGTACACTTCATTGCCGAACGACATGTCATCCGAGTCACGGAGTCTCCGTCTGAAAGAAAACTCGTTTATTTTTTGGGGGTATCTACTAAAACAACAAGAACCTCCTAGTGATTACAAGTATTTCTGATAGCACGTTACTTGGTTTCTGTTTAATATATATTGATCAGGGGTCGTATTCCAGAAACATCTTAAGTAAAATCTTATCCTTAGCCTTCAAATCATCATTTTTATTAAGCTTTTTATTGTTCACTAATTATCAACTTATTATTAACTAATATTTATTTTTTAACTGTAATTGGATTTATTAATTTATGTGCAGTTTTAAAAATATTACTGTATAAAAATGTGAACTAAAGTGAAACTATTTTAAGATAAACTTATGATGTTTCTGGAATATGACCCAGATTATCAAACATTTGCTGTTGTTATTTTAGGAACAAGATGAAGCATCGAAAGGAAGGAATTTAAGAAAAATTAGTCCACATTCCTTTCCACAATGTCACATTCCTTAATCCACAATGTGTTTCTAAGTACAAGAAAGTAAATATTATAGAAATGCAAGCATATTACACAGGCTGTGAAAAATACACTCTCAAAAAGAATCATAAAGCACCTACACCAGTTCCTGGCTGTTAGGCGTGGTGCCAATAAAGTATCCACCCAGTTTGAGACACTCAACCGCATTCTGTAGCATCACCTCGGCTTGGGGCAAACTCTCGAAGCAGTAGTGGAAGGAGAACTGGCAACTGCAGATGTCAAATGTCCGGCCAGGGTCTTTGTACATGTCCTTCAGTCTCTCCTACAAACATGTGGGATTGCAGAAACACTTCAAGAGAGGAAAATACCCTACCCGCTTAAGAGGGTTTACCAAATCTCTGCAATTTTAACAGATCCTGTCAAATAAGGCAAAAACAAATTTGCGTGTGTCTGGCAACAGTCTGACAAAAGTTAGGTAGGGTTGAGATTGAGTTGGGTCTTGTTAACTTGTTTTTTTAAAGACACATTTGGGTAATAAAACATTTAAAAATATCTAAAATCTGATGAATATGATATACGGAAAACAATCGTCACTAAAAACTTTAGAGTTGTTTTTTTTTTGCTAGGTAGAGTCGGTTGCCCAAAGCACAGAAACTTTTTTTTTAGGCATAAGCATTGTTTGTATAAGAAGTCTACAAGAAATGTCCCAAAACTCTGTGCCGGGCCGGCTAGCTCAGTTGGAAGAGCGCTGGACTACAAATCTGAGTATCGCGGGTTCGATTCCCAGCCCGGCCACCTAACTTGTGTGGGGATTGGTCATGAAATTATTTCTACGGCCATTCTCCCCTTACCTCTGATTCAAGTAGGGCAGTTGTCAGTTACTGGCATAAGTATGTGCACACAGTAATGGTAAACAAGCTTACCCAGGAAAAGTGTGAGTAGGTTAACTGACCGCCGTTATATGACTGAAATACTGTTGAATACGGCGAAAAAATCTAAATAAACAAACAAACAAACAAACAAAACTCTGTGACAAATGTTATAAACAAAACAATTTTGGCGTCAGGACATTTATTTTCACATATATATATTCTACAAAAATATTATTTCGCTAAATATAAAGTCTCCAATAAAATCTGAACTTTTGTTTTGCTTTAAATCACATGATAGATACTGAGGTGCTATTTCCCGGCACACATCAGAATATCCTAATATATATTTGTATGAACTGTAATCAATGATGCATATTTTCAATGTCTGACGTTGTTTCCGCTAAAGGTCACATGGTCATCGTCTGCTGAGTTTCTGACATCATCTCAGAAAAATTAAAAATGATGACGTCAAAAACGGACAGTATACAGAGAAACAAAAACGATCGGTAGCAAATAGAGATTTTGAAATTGCAACATCAAAAGAACGCGAGGCGCAGCAGACATTTATACAATTTTGTGCTGATCTCGGAATGACACCCATCCAGACTATTAAACAAATGTGCCGTACAGAACAGTTTTTAAAGGTTTCGCGAGCACTAGTATAAAAATGGCATGGCAGGAAAAATGAATCAAGAAGTGTAGAAATGGAGAAAACATGAACTGTAAGACCGATTTCTATCAATGAAGAATCGTTTGATTTGGTGAGAGAATGCATTGATGCTGGAGACTAACAGTTAGAAAGATTTCATATTTAACTGCCTTTAACAGAGCTCTGACAGATACGCGGTTTAAGTTTTTGAAGAGTTGTTGGTGAAAAGACATCCCAAGTGCATTAAATTTCATGGAGAATACTTTGAGAAAGGCGCATAAACGTAACTGTGACGTCATTATTGACGCTTGACGTGCGCCACATTGTGTATGGTTGTTATGATATTTTTGTTACCATTTTGTCATTTGTAAAGATTGTTTAATGATATTTCGTACATGAGTGTAGATGATCTGTATTGAAAACATATTTGAACAATGTATTTGTAGCAATTCATTTTCCCTTCTTAATGAACTTGTCATAGAGTATTGGGATGTCCCTCATAGTATTTGAAAGAAAGAAATCTGCTGAAATCAGAAAGAATCATACACCTGGACCATACAGACAAGCAGTGGGTTTCATCAATGCAGGAATTTGAAAAAAAATGGAAACAAGAGGGCCATGATGGCCCAAAGTGCTCATCTGAGTACTGGCAATGACAGAGATCAGCTAAATGTCATCAAATACAAAATGACCCAAATCAGACAACCTGATCTAGCGATGCGTCAAGTGCAATACAGATGCCTGTCTGGCCTTCTTCTGTAGCTAACCTGGCAATTAAATGGCGCAATACAGATGCATTTATGGTCGAAACTATTGGGATCAAGATGAACAACAAGCTATGGATGATATGTTTACCATGCTCAATCACACTTTCATTACACCTGAGACCTTGTTACCCAATTAGAATTTGCATCTCCGAGGTGTGGCTTATTTTTATCCCAGGTGAATAATTTGAACAATCTTAACAAACCTCTGGGCGTTGCAGTTTCAGGTAAAGCTTTTTAAAGTCATTCTGCTATTTAAGTCTATATAAACCATGTGACCCCTTGAGGTGTGGCCAGATTTGACCCCAGGGGCATAATTTGAACAATCTTTGGAGAGGACCGCAATGCAATTTTGCGTACTACTTATAGGAAAGCTGTGGGCCTTGCCGTTTCAGGAGAGGATTTTTAAAGTCATTTTGCTATTTAAGTCTATATAAACCATGTGACCCCCTGGGCGTGACCAGTTTGGACCCCAAGGCCATAATTTGAACAATATTTGTAGAGGACTACATATACATACCAAATATGAAACCTCTAGGCCTTGCGGTTTCAGAGGATTAGAATTTTAAAGTCATTTTGCTATATTAGTTTATATAAACCATGTGACTCCTGGGGTGTGGTCAATTTTGACCCATGGGGCATAATTTGAACAATCTTTGTAGAGGACCACTATAGGATGCTACATACCAAATACGAAACCTCTGGGCCTTGCAGTTTCAGGAGAAGATCTTTAAAGACATTTTGCTATTTATGTTTATATAAACCATGTGACCACTAGGGTGTGGAGAGTTTTGACTTCAGGGGCATAATTTGAACAATCTTTGTACAGGACCACTATACGATGTTACATACCAAATAAAAAACCTCTGGGCCTTGCGGTTTCTTAGGAGATTTTTAAAGTCATTTTGCTATTTAAGTGTATATAAATCATGTGACCCCCGGAGCGTGGTCAGTTTTGACCCTAGGGGCATAAATTGAATAATATTTGTAGAGGACCACTATAGGATGTTACATACCAAATATGAAACCTCTGGGCCTTGCGGTTTCAGAGAAGAAGATTTTTAAAGACATTTTGCTATTTAAGTCTATATAAACCATGTGACCCCCAGGGCGTAGCCAGTTTTGACCCCAGGGGCATCATTTGAACAATCTTTGTAGAGGACCACCATCGGATGTTACATAGCAAATATGAAACCTCTGGGCCTTGCGGTTTCAGAGGAGAAGATTTTTAAGGTCATTTTGCTATATATTCTATATAAACCATGTGACCCCCAGGCGTGGCCCATTTTGACCCCAGGGGCATAATTTGAACAAACTTTGTAAAGGACCACTAAAGGATGTTACAAACCAAATATGAAACCTCTGGACCCTGCGGTTTCAGAGGAGAAGATTTTAAAAGTCATTTTGCTATATATTCTATATAAACCATGTGACCCACGAGGCGTAGCCAGTTTTGACCCCAGGGGCATAATTTGAACAATCTTTGTAGAGGACCACTATAGGATGTTACATACCAAATATGAAACCTCTGGGCCTTGTGGTTTCAGAGAAGAAGATTTTCAAAGCCATTTTGCTATTTATTCTATATAAGCCATGTGACCCCCGGGGCATGGCCAGTTTTGACCCCAGGGGCATTATACGAACATCTTTGTAGAGGACCACTATAGGATGTTACGTACCAAATATGATACCTCTGGGCCTTGCAGTTTCAGAGATTTTTTAAGTTTACACTTTTTAAATCTATTTTTAGCTCTGGTGAACTACATATGCAGCGGACCGTAACGATTTGAACAACTTTGAAAGTGGGTCACCAAATGATCATTCCTGTGAAGTTTGGTAATAATCTGCCAAGTGATTTAGAAGGAGATGTCGTTTGAATAAAAAGTTGACGATGGACGCACGGACGGACGACGGGCAATCACTTTGTGCTCAGGTGAGCTAAAAACTAATTAAATATAATTATCCCATCATATTTTCAAAGGATTATTATATTTTAATTTTGTTCTAACTGAAATTCAGGAAAAACTGTGGCTAAATCAGAATGGCAAAAACTAACACTTTTTGTAACCTTATACTGTATATTCCCTAATAAACCCTCCCCAATAACACCCAAACCTCCATGCCTAATTAATTCCCTCACACTGCTTTTACCACTCAAAGCAAATGCATACAAGACACCTGCTTTTGTAAACATTTGAAAGAAATGGTTTCACTATGAGCTACACAGTCCGTTAATAATGTTTTACATATACATGTACTGATATATATGACAGAACACCAAATACTAGACTCATAATAAACACCTCCGTTTCGAAAAATGTAAAGCCCCTGGGGGTGTTTATTAGCGAACATATGAAACCAAATCATACTCACTTTTGTGTTTAAAATCTAATGCTAAGCCAGCTTGTTTATCTAAAACCTTTTAGGCCAATTGAGTTATACTGAAGTAAATTCTTGGTTGTCATTAAAAAAAAAAAAAATTGCATTATATTAATGTCTGTATGGAACAATTTGCATTAAGTTTTTAAGATGTTATCTCATTTATCCACCAAAAACAGAAACACATCACTGAAGCATCTTGGGGGACGTTCTATATTATGATAGTTATACAATCTATCTTATTTAAACGTAGTGCACATTGTCGTAACATAATGCACCTTAAATACAAACTTGACTGCTTATTGATGAACTGCAACATATGTTCTGCGAATCTCCACTTGATATTAACTCAATCTCATAAATGACCAACCAAGAAACATACACAGGGTTGTCATTATCAAATGAAACAAGCGATTTTTATCTAAATCTAAGCGATTTGGCCAGGGACCTAGGGGTCCATTTGTGATATTACTGTTCACAACTTTGAAGTTCCTAAAAAAAAAAACCCAATTTTCTTATGATTTTAAAAGATGAATTTGATCGGCAATCAGTTAATAATGACAACCCTGCATACTTACATTGTTTCTTTCCGCCCACAATGTCTTTTTACAGAAGCAACACAAAAAGACTGATGATGACAATTGACAACAGACATCCATTGGCCAGGTAAGCTGAGGTTAAAACAAAATGTAGTACTTAAATATTGGTGGCTTTAACTTACCTACTCCTTATAACCATGTACTATACCTTTGAACAATCTGCTGTTATGAACTCTGCCTTGTATACTCTGTCAGGATTGCGTTCCCTTGACAACATGTCTTTGTACCGAGTCTCTGACTGCTCTACTGAGATGCCCGCAATGTCTGAAGAACAAACAATCACAAGCACATCTTAATCATCATAATCAGATCACAGCTTTAATAGGCATTCAGACTCTACATCATGTTGCATTACACCCTTATTGTGATTCATGTAAGGGCCTCGAATCACACACAAAAATATACTAATGTTAAAACTATATTTCTACTCTATTATCATTTCATGGGAGATGTCCCAGACTTTTCCAGATATAATTCCACAAAATCTGTCAAATGTGTGCGCATAAAAAGTATATTTTTTCAAAACTTGCAACATATTTGGACTACTTATGTTACTTAATTTTATGTAATCTATAAAGGTAACTGTAATTTAATAAATGTACAATGTTTAGTGAATAATTATTCTGTAAATGGTTTCCCCATTCTGATGATTCAGTACAGATATAAACTTATACTCACCTGCACAGACAATGCTACGTATGTTCCCTTTCTTCCACTTTAAAAGGTCTCCTCCTTTACCAGAGCAAAGGTCAAGGACAGATATGTCGCGATCATGCCCCTTGTCCCTTTTTAACCTTTCCAATGCTTCATCTGTAATGGATGATAAAACCAATCAATTCAGCCACCTCCATTTTCCATGTATTTGTTTTCTTAAAACAAAATGTCCAACAACAGCCTGTTTACATGTGTACAATTGGCACCATATATCCAAGTTTGTAAGACACTGACTGATGATTTTAACCACTGCCCTACAAAAAAATTATAAAGAACAAACTTATATTTGTTAACTGGTCTTATGCAAATTTATTATGATCATCTACTATCTTAAAGCTGAAAACTTATTTTATAATAACAAAGGTTGTAAGGGAAACAAAGAAAACATACGATATATAGAGGTTATTTGTTGATGTTGGTGTAAGATTGTATTTTATTTCACAAGTGTTCATAGAAAATGATATTTTCACGAGTGGCACAGCCACGAGTGAAAATATCCATTTTCTATGATCACGAGTGAAATAAAATACGATCTTACACAGATTTTCTTTTTATTTTATGCTTTTGGACAACAAATAAATAAAATTGCGCGAGATAAGCTTAAACGTCACATGTTCGTGTATTCTGACGTCATAAAAATGACGTCATAAATGATTCCAAAACTGTCACTCGTTAGTATGGTGGGAAACAGTGCCATATTTTGTTTGTCATTGTCGCTAAATTATAATTTTGTTGAATTTTATAATGTGTTTTATGTAAAAACATGCATGTACATACTATACATGTATATAAATTTGCCAAGGGTTGTAAACCACTACTTGTAGATCGATGCTATTTATGGAAAAATAGTCAGTTTTATGTTAGATTTTCACAGCAGTGAAAATATAAATTATATATTTTCACTGCTCCAACAGTGAAAATATAAAATTTTATTTCAACAATAAAATTTGATATTTCACTAAAAAGCATATAATAAGAAAGAATTATTTCACTATTTTAATTCTGTATAGTTAATAAAGCTCATAGAAGGGACTCAGTGGTAAAGGGGCACCCCAAGTCCTGGGCCCATATCCACAAAGGGAAAACTTAAGTAAATTTCTTAAAATTCCTAAAGTCTTTGGCTGGTTCATTTAAAGCTTTCTGTATTAAATGGTTTTAATGTGGTAAAGAATCAACATACACTTCTTATTTTGCCATATTTCAAATACAGAATCATGATTTTCACAATGAAAAAATCATCTGAAAATTTAACTTAAATATGACTTAGATTAAATTTTTCCTCAGGTGCTATGTGGATACGGCCCCTGTGCAATTTTACTGGAGCCCAACATTTTATCATAAACTTACGTATTACTACACTTTTGATCCAGTTATTGAAGTTCCTCATGTAGAATATTCTGCTTTCTGTCCTTGATTCCCGACCTGCTTCCTGTAGTTCATTGTAGTGCTTAGCAACCAAATGACCTTGACCATCATTTTCTGGCACTTTCTTCATTCCCTGACTATCAACTGACTGCTCATTTGTGGTCATATTCTAAAACATGTGCCATACAATGTATGTTAAATACTAATCTGTCTTGAAGTACTTAAACCTAAACTAAACTGCTAAAACCTGGGAAAACCTACGAAAAGCAATGGTAACCTACTTAATTAAAACTAAAATTGTCACATGAATGACGAATATACCCCCACAATATGGCCTTGTCACAAAACAAAGGCATCCATTTGAAAGAAATGGACCCCAAAAATATGTATTAAATATGTGAAGCCTTTCATTAGTTATAGTCCAGAAACTATGCATGTTTTTAGGGACTTTAAGTCAAAAAGGGGCCATAACTCTGTCAACATTTAGTGGATTGTAAGCAAAGTCGAAATTGACCTTTATTTTATGATGTTACACATGTGTACCAATAATTATTTGAATATGTCAAGCAATTCATGAGTTATTGTCCGCAAACCATGTTTTTAGGGAATTTCAGACGAAAAGGGGCCATAACTCTGTCAAAATTTAGTGGTTTGTAACCAAAGTTGAACTTGACCTGTATTTTATGGTATTACACATGTGTACAAAAAATTATTTGAATATGTCAAGCCTTTCTTGAGTTATCGTCCAGAAATCATGAAAACCAACAGACTGACAGTTGGACAAGCTCATTCCTATCTAGTATACCCTTCTAAACCCTTTAGTGGGGGTATAACAACAAAAACCTATTAAAGCCATAATTAAACAGTGAAAACTTGCGAATTGTGCACAATTCCAAAGTTTCAATTGCATTTCATGTGCTTCCTCTGGTTTTGGTGGGTTTCTGTTAGTTTAAGTAGTACTTCTATTTGCGAGTTTACATATTAAGTAGGTTTCTGGTATGATTTTGTCGGCTTTCGCTTTTTTGTTTTATGTGTTTCCTTGAGGTTTAGCAGGTTTCTGTCAATTTTGGTACGTTTCTGTGTTTTTTTTTGGGAAGTCCATTGTTTAGGGTATTTGTTTCATTATTAGGTCTTGTGGGATTTTGCAATTTCCAAGTTTTTGTGAGTTTCTGGTGTTTAGTCAAACCCTGAATTTACAAGACAACGCCGTCAAAAAATAAAGTCCTAGCTTTCTGAATGGCTAAACCAGGGTTCATACAAACTGTTGAACCCAATATTCCATGATTTGTCCATGACATAACTCAGTTTTCCATGACACAATCCGAACATACTTAAGTCAAAATAGTACACTGATATCCACTTTTTATTTTATCTACAATGTATATAATATTTCAATCGTTTTAATCATTTTTATGCACTATAGGCATATTCAAGGGTACTTTTTAACTTTCCAACTTTTGAAAACTCCATGACATTTCCATGATAAAATCAAAATTATCAAGAGTCCATGATTTTTCCAAACAAGGGCCAATTTCCATGACTTTTTCAGATCTGTACGAACACCGCTAAATGCATTGTCAAGCAAATCTTTTCGACTGGTAAATTGGCTACTCAACAGATTTAACATGTTATGTATAAAACACTGAACCTTCGAATATTGATATTTTATGATGAAAATGAAAGTATCCCTTATTCTTCAGATACCGCTCTATCTTAGATACCGTTTTTTCACAAGATGCTCTAGAATAATAGCGTGTTCATTCCAAAAATATATGCATTTTATGCAGACATAGTCTTTAAGTAAAAAAGCCACAAAAACATGTTATACAGTCAAAAATATTACTCTTTTAATGTGGAAGGCAAACATATTCTGGTATTGTGTTTAGGCCAGAAAAAATAAATTGTGTGTTTCGGCAGAGTTTTACATCAACGTTAAATTTTAGGGGTTCACAGGACTCAGGAGGTTGATATTTAGGGTCCTCTCAATAAAAGTGGGGGTCCCATTCATTTGTTTTGTCTGCATTTGTATCAACATTTTGACTGTTTTGTATCAATAAGATAGAATGAAGGCATTATAAAATAATGTTAATAATTTTATAAATTACATCTATGAAATAATTAATTTTAACACTAAATTGTATGAACACATCAGAAAAATCACGATTCCAATGGGATGCAAGTTTAAAAATAGGAGGGGTCCTGACTCACAATTTAGGGGTACTTGAAGCAGAAAATCGAGTCAGGTAAATCCTTTCGGGCAATGGTCTCAAAAAAGTAAGGTAGGGGTGGGATTAAGCTTTTTTTTTTAAAGACATATTTTGCTAAAAAAACATCGAAGATTATCAAAAATCTGACGAATACAGATTTCACGGAAAACAATCGCCGCTATAAATTTTAGGGTCGGGGGGTTTTCGCTAGGTAGGTTGCCTGAAACACCGAAATTATTTTTTAGCCTTAACAGCATTGCTAGTACCCCTTTACCATCAATATTCACTTGATTTTTCAAACTAAGAGCAGCGTTTTTCCCCACTACTTTGGAAATGGTACTGGTACCAGTCAAATTGAAAAAAATAGCCACGTTTTCAACCAATTTGGAAATTTTATCACTTTCTGCAAAAACTGCCAAACAGAATTAGAAAACATTAAATAAACTCTAAAAAATGCTTTTTCATTGATTTTTTCACTTGTACTTGTGTTCCCAGGAGGTAAAATGAAAGTTAAATAGATATAGTGAATCTTTTTAGGATCGGTTTCCCAGATATTTGGGATTTTTTTTCATCTTCAAGTTGGGAAAATTTGTAGGTAAATTGGATTGTGAAGGTACCTTTTAGGGTACTAAGTATAGAGGAAAAACACTGTAAAGTGAAAAGTATTTCATTTAAATTGAGATGAAAAAATAGATTGCTCTATAAGTTTGTAAAGAACAATAGATAATGAAAGTACCTATTTTTTATTGTTGTTGCTGTTTCATTTCCAATACGGTACTTTCCGTGCAATTTTTGGAACACAGATTCTGAGCTTATTATACCTAATGAACTGAGAATCTGTGTTCCGAACATTGCGCGGGTAAAACGTGAATCGGAACCTTCCGCTTTGGATTTAAAGCATAAGGTCCATGTTTCAGCATCGATATATAACGTTCAGCAAACATGCTTACAGGAAACAAATATGAGTTAAAGAAAAATTAATAACGGAAAGAAAATAGGTGTAAATTCAACCAGAAACATAGCGTCATCTATAATCGATGTTGTAATATCCTTTCACTGTTAATTTTTTTAATCACAAAAAGTTCTTCAATTTGTATTATTTCTTTGAAATTCAGATATACTCTATTTCAATTTACAAATTTTGAAAATAATAACAAATAACACCGATATTCAATATTTATCCCTGCTTACATTTTAATACAAACACAATTAATTCCAACATTTATTTCAGCTACAACAAATTACAATGCAGTAAGAATTTTTCTAGATGTATATGATTTCTGTTAAAATTTAAACACATGTATCCTATTTAAATTTAGATCTATGAAAGTTCTTACCTTAAATTAATATCCACATATAAATATCCAGTGTTATAAATTATTAATTATTGTCAACCAAATGAACCATATGAAAATTTACATATTTTTTACTTTAAAAATAATACTTAGTAATAGTCTACCCTGTTGCAGCTATTCTTACACACAATAAAAATGGACATAATTGCACACATAATGCAATATGAAAGCGTCATAGCAGTATATACGTCAAAACGACATTAAATCAACTTTATTTGTAACCTTGGTTTGTAATCAGAGGCATAGATCTATCTTAAGTAAGATCAATTTAGGTTATTTTTGTAAAACGCATACAATTTGCATCAACAGAAACTATTGTTTCAGTTTAAACAACACTCAAGGTTTGCAGATAAAATGGTATCAGGTTGTTTCGCTCCCAAGTAGTTACTTCCCCCTAGTTATTTCGCCCCCAAGTAGTTTCGCCACTGGTCGTTTCGCTCCCAGTTATGCTTATTAACAAAAAAGGCAAATTGTTGTTGTTTTTTTTAAATTTATTTTATTCAATAATGTAACAGTACATATGTTATAGAAGTAGATGATTTATTTATTGGTAAGTAAATTGGTAAAGATCTTGATTAAAATTTAATATCTTCGGAGCGTCAGTTGTCGTCGTGCCCGTGCTGAAGCTCAGGTCAAATGTTATCCCATGCGGAACGGAAGAGGATCCTGGTGATATGGGATCTCCGGCGTCACTGTCAATGTTGGTGTTCGTTCTCGTGTCCGTGGCCATGCTGTTGTCCGAGAACGAGTTACTGCGGTCTATTTGCGTCCTTGCCGTGCATTTGCTACAAGTAAACGGAAGAGACTTTCTTGTCTGCACTGCTCGCCGGTACACGTCTATGCTTATTCCAAAGATCACAATAGTTAACATCTTACCAAACATGTTTTAAATATACTACTATAAACACATAATAAGAAGTACTTATCTATGAAAAGTATTAAAGCGCACTCATATTTACACGCACCGACACAAATATCTACATATTTGTAATTATTTAATCTGTCCATTATTTCATTATCTGAGTTAACACATTGGAAACTAATTATTCCTTTGTAGCTTGTTTTCTTATCAGCAATAAATCTGTGAATCTATGTATGTGTTGTTGTGTTGTTTTCTTGTATTTAAATAATATCAAATACCAATAATTACACGTTTATTTTATTGTCATATTACAATCTTAATTGTATTATCACTGTCACATTAATTGCCATAATATTAGCGTAACTAAATGTCCACCAAAAACACACCGAATATACAAGTATGGAGTTACTAAAATTTCACCATATTGGTTAATTATAGTTGGGGAACATACTGCTATGATTTATTCAGTTTTTAGGAAATTGGTAAATATTTTTTAGCAGTTAAAGCAAACTGATTTATAAAATCGTTATTCGTAAGGATTAGATACATTACAGCTGTCTTATTCTAATATGTACAGCTATTGATATATATGCATGTGTTAAGACCCGGCGATCCATAAATGACAACCTCAGAAGATGCCACGTTATTATGGTTATCTGCCATAAATACCCTTATATAGTTACCATGGTAAATTCAAGTGACACTTTATTGGCAATTTGGAAAACACTGTCCCAAAATTGAGCAGAACAGAACATGTGCAGGTGTTATTAATGACTTACAATGTACATCGTCAAGTATACAAGGCGAAAAAACAAAAAATGTTTGTTTCAGGTAACATGCCCAAAAAAATTAGGGTAGGTAGGTCTGGATTTTTTTGTTGTTGTTGTTGTAAATGGTCAACTTAAAGATTCTAAAACTGAATAAATATTCAAAACGTATCAGTAATATCCTTAAACATTTTTTATAAGTGGATACTATCAAAACAAAACACTTATTTATCCAAAAACACATTTAATTATTGAAAAAGGTACATAAACCAAAATTAATCTGACAAACGCAATAAAATGTTCTAGGGTCGGGGCATTTTTTTAGGGTAGGTCGGGTTACTGGAAACAAACATATTTTTTTGTTTACGCCCAGTAAGTACAAAACATAATGTTAAGTTAAGGTCGCATTATTTTTAATATCTACCGGTTCGTATTCTAAGTGGATAGTCTTACTAGGTGTTGGTTTATCTTTAACACCTGGACCAATGTTTTCACATAAACACTGAGGATATCCACACTTTGTAACAATTTGAGCAACACATTTTTGCTAACGAATTATGATTAGAATGAATTAAGATGAGAGTAAATTTAAAATATTTCATATAATTTATACGTATATAAACATAACAGAACAGAAATTTTATTAGCGACTTGTACAAAGTACATTGTTGAAGCAAATGTCATGAGATAGATGGGAAAGTCATATAAAGGAGTAATTATAATTAACAATATAATATATAGCATTATTATGGCAGTTATTGTATGCTGACACAATAGTTATACACATAAACTTTTTAACACTTTGCAAACGTATTTCTGAAAGTAGCATAAATTAAAAAAAAAGGTCGGTCAATTTCGAATGATTTACAGTCAAACTCAAAATGGCATTAATCGTCTAACTTGTTATAATTAATTTGTATAAAAGTCTTTCATTTAAAGGCGTTTTGTTCCAATTATAGATAGAAACGTCTGGTACATACCGGTATCACAAGTCCTGTGTTGCCATTGTTCGCAAATGTCACACAAAACGGCATGCTGTCTTGGTCGAACATTTTTATTACATTTAGTGCACGGAAAGAAATCCATTTTTAATGTCAACACAATCACAAAGGGGAAAAAAGAGAGAAAAAAGCACACTGAAATAAACACATTCAGAAATCACATAAATATTTGAATATCCACAGGAACCACGCTACCACAAGCAAAAAAATAACAATATAGTACACTTAATATAACACCAATCTTACCTAATAAAACGTACTAGAATGTGTACATATAAATTAATTTACTGCTTTAAGTACCATTCGAAACAGCTTTGTTATTTACCTATCTCATTAGTTTTTAACAGTTAGAAATAAGTGTAAACATTTTAAAGCAAAATTATTATTGCATTTAATGGTATATGTCTAATCAAAGAGGTCACAGCTACTTTGATGACGCTAATTATTAAAATCAATCGTAATCCGAAATAGGTCACCGCTACTTTGATGACGCTCATTACTAAGATCAATCGTAATCCGAAATATTTGAGGTTTTTTAATGATCCAAATAAACCGCCGTTAATTTTACTATATATAACGTTTAGGAGGCGAAACTACCAGGGGCGAAACTACCAAGGGCGAAACAGGTTGGGAGCGAAACGACCTGTAATCAGATAAAATGACAAATGTAGAAGATTTGTGTATACTCGCCATATAATGTAAAGTTGTTATGTATATCAAGTGTCAAGGTTTAAGGATTGCAAATGTCTTAGTCTATGTCAGGATGTGAGCATTTGTATGCTTAGTTACTCTCCTGATAACTTTATTAACCTATTATTTATTACATTATCCTATATTTTGTTTTTTGTCGACTTAGGCAGTGCCCAATTTCATATTAAACATATATTTTTCAGATTTCAGATTTTGAAATTAAATACAGATATTTTGTTAGTATTTTATATGTTTTAAAACGAGTATGGTCAAACATATTTTATGTACGATTTCACAGTGTGATTAAGAGGAACGGTATCTGAAGATCTAAGCATAACATGTGGCGCGACACTGGAAAAGTAGAAGTAAATTCCAAAGCTAAGTTGTATCAGTATGTGGCACAAATCTGATACTCGTCCCAAATAATAATGTTATTTATATAATATAGTATACACTAGTATATTTGAAAACCATGTACCTGTTCTACTTAGAATACTGATTAAAAATAAAATAACGTTTAAAACTGAAAAGCTTCGTTTTTCGGTAGTGGAAAATTTTTAACAAAGGGAGGTAAATCATCAATTAAAATGTAATGGACCGTTTCGACTCGCCGCCCAAGAATTGCCCGGATGTGAATCAATTAACTTCCATCGAGACAAAGCAGTGGAAAAAAATCTTCAATAACTGTACTTACACGTCAACACTATGGTGAGTATTTAGCTAAAACATATAGCACATGTTTAATAACAAGTATCGGTTACTCCAAGTGGTCTGCTATCCGTAATAATGGGTTAAAATAGGTATTTTCTGTTGTCTATTTTCTTATGTTCTGACGTCCGAAAAAATATCAAGAGCTTTATTCTTGTGGAACCTTAAGACATGTTTAGACTTTCACATGACCATCTTTCTTTTCTCTTCCTCATGATATTATTACTTTGAGTAGCAATGTTTTTAATTATTTTCGTATTATTCTGATTTTTTTCATTCTAATAAAAATGTTTAGCTGATGGTGAAATTGTCATTAGGTTGAAGCCCAAATGGAATCTGTATTCATATGATGAATATGTAATAGGTATAGTGGATATATACCCTTTCATCATTTAAATTTATTTGATTTGATAACATTTTCTCAGGCCTGTTGGATCATTGTCTACATATATATTGAACCTGTAATGACAGTTGTGGGTCTGTTTGCACCAAAACCAATTTTCCACAAAACTACCTAATATCTATGTTAGCGCTACCAGTAACCAAAATAGCCATTTGCTACTAAACTTTCTAATTGGCTACAAAAAATTATATTTGGCTACTTAAATTTTTGGAAAATATTTAAACATGAAGCATATTTTCTAAAAATATTTCTAAATAATGAGTTTTCTTTGCAAAATCTGTTTTTTTTCAGATTTCTTAGTGCCAACCTAGAATATTCACTTGGAATCCTGTAAACTCATTTGTATTTTTAGGGAAGTTTCAGGTATGAAATGATATGAGCACATCAGGGTTAAACAGGTTGAAAAATTAAATGATAACCATGAAGTAAATACTAAATATAAGTTAAGTCATACATGCCATAATTTTTTCAGACCAAAACGGGACATTGCCAAAAAATTGCCGGGACATTTTACATTTGATCAGGACACATTAATATTGTCAGTTTGTCCGGAAAAAAAAAGAGTAATAATAATAGTTTATCGTATCTAACCTAGGTCCTATTCCGTTTCGTGGTCTATATAGTTATAGTTCAAACAATAAACACCCAAAATGAATAACACAAACATACACACGCATATATTTTAATCATATTTATTCAATAATATAGATGATAACATGTATTTTTAATTATGACATCAAAGAAATTATACGAAACACGCAAATATAAACACTGATTGTCAAATAGCAAATGCGTTTACAAGGGAGACTCTCCACCAGACTCATACCTGGGCTACGTTCCACTATACACTGCGTCATTAACTGCATCAAATTTGCGATGTGAACAATACGAATTTAAAGAAAGTAATGATTGTTTTTGCCTCTTTAATTCTCAAAAAGTTCTGAATTTATTTTCATACTTACCTTCAAACGTTACCAAACTAATTATGTGATAACACCTATTCCATTTAAAATCAAAATAACAGCAAACACAGTTCCTTTTTTATTCCAAAACAATGCAACAATCAGCAGAAATTAGCAACCACGGATATATGACCCCCATCCCGCAAAAGTGTGACGAACAATCAATAAATCGCAAATGGGGTATCATTACTGCTCTTCTCTGACACGCGGCTAGCGAGTATTGTTGTCATAGGGACTGATAAAGGGATTAACGATCTGAAGTTAATTGTTGGCACAATGTAAGTTTTATGGTACACTAACATCGATTTTTGTGATTGACCGGGACAAAATGCATCTCACCGGGACGCCGGGACGGACCTCGCGAAACCGGGACAATCCCGGTGAGACCGGGACGTATGGCATGTATGGTTAAGTAATAAAACCACACACACAAAAACACACACAAAAAAAGCAAAAATATAGATACTGTCATGTTGTATTTGTTTAATACTAAAGTATTATGAACAATAAAATAAGACAGAAATGTAGAGTCAGCTATTACTAATTCAACCTTTTTTGTGGATCAGGACATACTGTACAAAATGTACATGTATATACATATTCAGGTTTTAGTTATTTAACTTGAATATGTTTCATGGACTGGAATCCTTGTTCAATTTAATAGTGATACTGCAGGGATCACAGACATGGCTAATGTTATTATCAACAGTTGATGCTATTTACTGTCACTGCTTTTTCTGATATATTCGCTACATGCTCATTTCAGATCATGTAACTGTGCATAATTGCAACAAAACAGACAAGAGCTACAGCCTGTTAAAGTTTAGTAATAAAGACCAAAGGAGAGGTAAGTTCAACTGGTAAGAAGTGATCTGTGTGGTTTGATAGCAGAAAATGTAATATATGCACAAAATAAATTCACATTATGTTGACTTGACACATCAAGTGTTAAATGTATCTATATTATTCTTTTAAAACATTTATTTTAATATATAATACTTAATATTTAAGATGTGAAAGTTAATGTAAGTCATTGATAATAACGCTTTTGTAATTATCATTTAGTTATTAGTAATTTGTGGATACAGATGGGAAAATGTGAAATGTATGTAATTTACTTTAAAATGAATATAATTTTCAGGAAAGAATATTGAATTCTAGTTAACATGTACTTAAAAATGTACTACTAAGTCTTGTTTGCTGTGTATAAATGTAGTGTTTTTATAGTATTTAGTCAAACTCGGTGTGAGATGTTGGTTTCTATCATTTTGTGTATCACTTAATAGACTTGTCACATGTAAAAACCAGAGGCCAGGGGTGGGCTATGCCATAAGGTTCCTTCTTAATTTTGTCAGACTATAATTTGGTGTTTAAGTTATTAAAAAAATATGCAACAAAATATTCAGATGATATACTATCTGTATTTTCTGCAACAACTCGCATTTTCAGATTGTAAAATGTTTAATAATAATTATTTTGCAATTTTTAGAAAATATCACCTGTATTCCAGATTTAAGTAATGTGGAAAAATTACACAAAGTTATTCCATGTTTCATTTATTTGAATTTGGTGCACAATGTTGTATTTATTCAAAATCAATCAGAAGTTTAATATTGGTCTTATAAATAAATTGTGCTTACTGATCATCTACTTGGTTGCTTTCTATGCCGTCTCTTTGATGGACTATGTATTTTTTTATACAATGAATACATTTTAACATAATTGTAAGGACTATTTTGAATTGATTTTATTTCAAATCATACATACATGTATATCGAATCTCTTTATTTAAATGTTTATGATGGTGCCCTCTGGTTTTTATGATTCCATTTAACAAGGTTATATACATTGTTTGTGATAGACAGAATGTTCTACATTAAAGCATGTATCTTCACATATATTCAAGTTTTTTACCTGTACATCCATATGTGAATGCATCCACATGTTAAACGAGTGTCAGTCAGTCAGTGACTCCTGCCGAAATATTTTATGTTAATATTGAATAAACCTTTACAAACATGGACATTGTATTCTAAATTTTAGACGTAATTTTTATGCCCCCAGCATCTTGATGCAGGAGGCATATAGTGATCGTCCTGTCCTTCCGTCCTTCGGGCTGTGACAAGGTTATGTAGATTTTACCGTTTCGTCTAGCACCAACAGCGCTTACTCAGGCCTTTTTCTACTGCTCTCACGGGTCGGATAGTTGGACCTGTTCCCAATGCCAAATATGCATAATTTTTCCCATTTCTCACTTAAAAATTCCCAAATGTAAAAAATCTTTTTTTTTCCGAAAATGAAAGTGAAAATACGATTTTTCAATACTTTACAGCTGATTGTTTTCACACTGCATTGAATTTTTTTGCCTAATTTTACTGACGAATAACGGCAGTTTCCCCTTGCCAATAAACCTCCATTTTTCCCCTTGCCAATAAACCTCCATTTTTCCCCAAAATAAGAAACATTTTCCCCTGAGACTGGGTTGGTATTTAAATAAAAAATTGACGAATGTTTATTGCTTCTTTACACATGATATTAGGGTGCAAATAGACGGAACATCAGCGTTCGAGACATCGATAAAAACAGCTCTAGTACTACCGTGTTTAACGCGGACCCGATTTTAGAAGCAAAATTTGAGGGTTAAAATCTGGTAACCATTTGCAGCTGATTTTGCCATGGCTGTTGATGTTATTTTGCACTTTTTTTTGTCCGCATTTGTTTATTGTTGATGTTCTGTAATATTACTCTAACTTAATCAAAACGTAATTTACAGTAAGTAAATGTTAAATACGTACACATAATTAACTTATGCATGAAACACGTATTTATCCAAATATATAATTAAATCCTCTAAATAATCCAGACAATGTATTGTACGTCACCCCGAAATTAAATATCCAATTTATCCAATGCAACAAAACAACCGTTTGAAATGTGTAAATCCTTGATATTTCCCTTTGAATGCTTATGCATTAATGCTCTATCGACAGCGCTTACTTTGTTCAGGTACAGTACTAAGTAGGAATGCTTTTTGACACCGACCACATGCTCAGCGTGTTGCACGCTTTTCAGGTACAAACTGCTAGACAATAGCCGCAAATACGGCTGTCACATCAAAGCCATTTGAAGTAAAACCGACACCGTTGCTATGGGTGTTGCTAACGGCTTGCAGATTTGGAAGTCCGGTTAATTTATGACGTCACGCTCTCATTCTTTAGTTTTAACAGGTTATATTATTCAACTTGTGTTTTTAAAGGATTTTATTGTTCTAATTGGAAATATTTTTGCAATTTATTATAAGGCAGTGTTTATGTGTTTAAAAACATTATGAATTAATTATGAACAAAATATGATGAATGTATTATGATTTTTATAGAAAAAAAAACACCTTAATATTTGTCACTGTTTCCATGTATAATGTGCACCAAATTCTAGGGTAAAAAGTTTCTCTTTAATGGCCACCACACATACTAAAAAAAGAACAGGCTAACCCAAGGGCATCTAGAAGCCACTATGAGGATTTGCCACCATCCAAAGACAACTCACAGATGAAGATCTTGAACTACTGGTTGATATATTCTAGGGCCATAAAACAAGAAAACTAGCATTGCGACTCAGCAATTGCCCTCAGAAACCTGACTCGTCATTCAAATATTGTAAAATTTAAATAAACATTTGCTGTGACAATCAAGTAACTGTAATTGATATCAGTGTTACATTTGTTGGTGCAACTTTAATATAGGAATAATGAAACTCCAGAGACATCATCAGGAGAGAAACACTTACTACCATCCGTTAGTCCTTTATTTGAGGCAATTGACCAATTGCCTTTACAAGAATTATCTA
Source organism: Congeria kusceri (assembly GCA_027627225.1). Lineage (NCBI taxonomy): Eukaryota > Metazoa > Mollusca > Bivalvia > Myida > Dreissenidae > Congeria > Congeria kusceri. The sequence continues at coordinate 33,483,744 of CM051036.1, forward strand.
ACTTTAAGAATCATATCATCTGATGATCATGTGTTAAAGGTGTGCACAAAATCACTGCAGTATAAAAAGTTAAATATATCAGTAGAAAAAAAAAAATTACTATTTTCCCCTTTTTGAGGTTTGTCGCGCTAAAATTCCCCTGTTTCAAAGGCACAGGTAGTTATAAAAATTCAAAAAAAAAATCACTGCAAGGGGAGAACACTCTAATAGCTGTGTAATAAAATGGGTTTCACAAAGAAAAACATTTGTTTGTCCTCTAGCATGATGTCCTATATATTTTGTTATTTACACAAGTGGAGGTGTCAGTTAAAGGAAGGATTTAAATATAAGGAGGTAAAGATTTATTTTCAAGTTATCACAAATTTTTGTGATCTGTGTAGTGTAGGCACTACACGATGTTTATTATCATGTAGACAGTAGATCCCACAATTTTATTTTGGTGAAGTTGGTCATGTTTGGTGATGCTTTTTTAGAAATATACACACACTTACAGGAAATGAGACCTGCACATTATTACAAACTCTTGGTTGCATAGCTTGCTTAGGTAATTATCACAATTAAGAGTTAAATTAAAATTATTAGTGCTGTTAAATTCTTATTTATTGATTGAAAACTGTAGATTTCATTATACTTACGATTTAGCAAATCGAAATTTTCCCAATTTTGAAAATTTTACGTCGTGAATTTCCCAATTTAACGAAGGTAGTTTTTCCCAAAAAGGTCAGAAAAAGGCCTGTTACTACAGCACTTGGATACTTACACAGTTGTTGCTTATAACCATTCTCTATCCACCCATATCACCCAACCACACCTAGACCTTGACCTAATTTGGACTTATAATAATTCAAAAGTGCAATTTCTTGGTTAACTAGATTTTACCGTTTCGTCTAGCACCAACACCGCTTGCTACAACACTTGGATACTTACACAGTTTTTGCTTATGACCATCCCCAATCCACCCATATCACCAACTTCACTTTGACTTTGACCTAATTTTTTTTTTTGGGATTAAGAAATGGGCTACCCAGCACCAACTGGGGACAATCGTGTTTATCAAACACACGATCTTGTTCTCAAATGTATTTTTTTCTGAAGTGTTGAGACAGCATCTTTGTTAAGAGTGATAATATAGACAAATGATGGATGCATTCTTTAACTCATTTATTCATGTATAACTTGTGCTTCAAACTTAAAATAACTTTTATCAGAAATATTACAGTGCAACACTTTAAAGTAAAGATAAATAGATGCATTTTCTTCCCAATCATTATTTTGTTGTAATTACAAGTACAAGAAAGAAATAGATAGTCAGAACACCATGCCATTACATTAATGTATTTTTTAAATTATTTTAGTTTTGAAGCCTATAAGTTTTGAAGAAACAACCCAAAACAGTTTTGTGAAGCTTTTACTGTTCTAGAATAATGATATTAATTTTTAAGTGTTGACATTGGAAAACAATTAGAATTTTAATCCAATTTGTGACAGTGTTTTCACCAGAAATTACAGATCCCATTTTAGAACTATAAAAATAATTAGACCATTTTACTTTCATGTGAGCATTCACACACTTTAATTTGACGGTGCATTGTTGGTTTAGTAACACAATTAAATTCAAGTTGACATTGCAAAATGACATCATGAGAATCAGTTGAGCATTGGTCAATGTTAATCAGAAAACATGAATCAATATAAAAATGTAAACATGTAAACAATGTTTAAGGATATTACTGATACGTTTTGAATATTTATTCAGTTTTAGAATCTTCAAGTTGACCATTTACCAAAAAAATAAAAAATATAATCCCGACCTACCGATCATAATTTTTTTGGGCATGTTACCTGAAACAAACATATTTTTTTTTACGCCTAAGCATGTCATTTGTAAGAAATAATATATCACGGGGTACTGTAGGTTATTGCAGTACTCAGGAATTCTGATACATCAGTGCAATGGTACTGATAGTGATACTGATATTTTGAATTGCAAAATATACTTACATTTGAGACTAAATTAATTTTGAGGAATTGTAAACTTTATCATGTTCAATTTTAAAGATTAAGCATTTCAAGACAGTTAAAATAAATGTTATAAACCAAGAATTCTGAGGTGATAGGGTTGTTTCTTTAAAACTATTTCATGAATCTTGTTTATCTGGTGTCATTGAACAGAAATGGGTAATTTCGTTTTTCTTGCTTGCATCTTTGCAGTAATATACCCTACAGCCTCTGCACCATTTGATTGGAAAATTGCTTCTGCCTTTAGAGTTACAATGTAATATGCCTCTGGGTTGTGTAGCAATATAGCAAAGCTGTATTTGAGAGGGGGTGGGTCTTAATTTGTTATTTTGGTGTTATATTATATAATAACTAAACACCAATACTTTATATTAATTGTTTTACAAAAGACTTGACAATAGTAAATAAGGCTTTGCTTGTAATTTGGCTGACAAAAATGTCACAGACTGGGGGAAATTGAATTTCCATAGAATCTGTCACTGAATATGTATTATAAAAATTGTTTTAAAGAGACTTGTTTTTAATCCTTAATACCAGTTTTAGTTAATATTGATCTTAACATAAAATTTGGTGACAAGTTCTTTGGTATCAGTCGATGAGATGTACAATATTCAACAGGTAAAGGATAAATTATCATGCAAAGTTTTAATGTATTTTGATGTTTTTTAGCATAAGTCCTACTGCTCAGCATTCCTTATCAAAGCAAGATATATTATATATACATTCGTATAAGTAATATAACATATACTCTTATTTTACACCACTGTTCAGATCCATTACCTTTGTAGGTGATTTCTTTATGTTTGAATAATATACAGTGTACATGGACCAGTACATAATTGTAGTTTTCAGAAGTGCAAGTATTACTGGAGTGGTAGTTTCCCAGAATTCATACACATCATCGTTGAATGCTATACCTGTGTAAATTCTCACTAGGTAGATAAAATAAAGTTTCAGAAGTGTGCTCTTATTGTCAAACACATTTTGTAATAAATAAATGATATGTTCCACATGTAAGGACTATTGAAGCATGCTGATCGGATAGTTGATCCTTTACCTTTGATCAGTTGACTTGTTCCCTAGATGTTTTCTGTATGTACCCGTTATTCTGGTATTTGGCATGTCTATTTAGGCTAAGATAAGGCAGTTTTAACTGTGCAACATTGGTCATTTGTTTTTCAACTTAACCTGTGGAGTAAGTTCTAAATTAAAACGCATTTACAATATTGTATTGTATGTGCAGCATTAGCTAAATTGAAATAATGCAGTTAACTTTCAACAAAAGTGTGGTGAAATACAGTTACACTAATTGGGTCCACATATATTAGGAATTATACATTATCTGTAAAATGTTTTGAGAACAGTCACTATGGCAACCACAGCTTCAATAAACAAATGGCCAATGGGGCATGTTAGTACTAATGTTTCATACTTTTGAAATGCCATAAGATTTTGTTATTCCCACTATGCAGGGAGTTGTTAAAACGATTCACATCAGAGAAATCCAGATATTTCCAGTCGCAGCGCAGAGTGATGTCTAATCCAAGGCAAGTTTGAGCCTCCTTGTATAAGAGTTGCCTCCCATGAAAGCAAAATGGCTGCCTCTGAACCAAGATGGCTGCCCTTATATTTTATCTTGACCTAAATATCGCTATAAATGATGTTTTGTTTTAACTCCAGAGGTAAGTATGTGAATGTAATAATAATAATAAATATTGTAATGGCAACATCATAAACATAGTAAATCTAAGATTATCTTTGCATTTGACAATAAATTTAGCTTTCTTTTGATTATGAATAATAATTATGTAATGGTGAAACGATAGAAGAGAAATCAAGGAATATGTGTAAAATGTATACATCTTTGGTAATATTTCATACATTGAAATAAATTTATTCATGTATTCAGCGTGTGGATTCCTCTTTAAGTGTGTGTTTAAGTAGTTCTTTTATTATTTGCTTTCATTTTTGTGTACGAAGTTCTTGAGAAAAGTATACCCTTTTACAAAGTAATAATATAGTATCCTGTGATACTTCAAATATGATACAAACAACGTTCAAACAGCAGATTTATTGATCTGTAAAAAGATATTATAATCAGTATGTAATTCAAGGGCATACTTGTCGATGTATAGCTCCTGCTTTGTCAGTTATTTGCTTCTTTAGACTGTGCACAGTGTATCACTATATAATTATATTGTCTATTTACTAACTATACAACTTGTATCAAAATTCGATAGGAAGCACATTTGCCAAGTTTGAACACTTTTTTTCCGGATATTTACAATTCTGTAAACCATTTCATTCCAATATTATTTTAATCAAATGCAAGAACCAAATTTTAAGCCTTATTCATTCCTAAGCATTTGATTATAAATAGTTCTGTTTGACGTAAATGAATAATTAACTAAGACCACTTGTGGACATTAGAACAATAACTGAAATATATATAAAAATTATCGACCATTTTAAAAAGTCTCATTGACTTATCGATGCAAGTGTGCTTCCGAGGAAATGTATATTTGTTTGTACTCTTTGGTCACATAGCTTATCACCTTTCATACCATCATACCCATCACCGGATTGTGTACTCACGTTTTACTCGAGTGTATCTTCATGTTGTTCAACTCTGTGTGTAGTCTAGTTTGCATAACATAGTTATTTTATTCTGGAGTCTTGTAGTTGAATGCATAAAATAACTTGCTGTCTTTTAGTAGAAATGGTACATTCAGCATTTAAAGCTCATTTTAGAGCAAATAATCAAATAAAACAACCTAAAATGTTATGTTCATGTAAATTCAGGTTCAATAACTTGATTTCAATGATTTTAAAACAGAATTAGTCCTTAAAATTTAGATTTTGCTTGTACTGTATACATTTATACAATTTAGAGAAAAGCAAAACAAAAGTTAAATTACTGGTAAATCCGTATTACACAATTATCAAATTCCTATTGTATGAGGCATTAAGAAGCATTAAGCATTAACATATTCCAAAAACTATTAAGACGGCAGCCTGTTTTATGCATTACTAGTGTTGTGTTTATTTTGGTGCTGGGAAATGTGTTTGCATGTGATTGTTTTCTACTTTCTGTCTCAGTTTATATTTTTAGTGTATTCAATATTTATCCAACATATGCAAGAACTAGGGTGGCATTTAATTTTCAATAGAGTTTGCTTCCGCCTGTTACATTTGTCTTAATTGTGTGCCAACTTGCCTTTTTCTCTTTCAGGAAGGCTGCATTTTGGATATCTCATTTGTCACAGTATTTACTGTTATTTCCCTGGACATTTCAGCGGTCAGCGTTTGCCCTATGGGTTGGCAGTTCACCCCATGTCTGGGATGGGGGGTGTCCCTGGAATGGTTGGTATCCAGGGTATGCCTGCCCAGGGTATGTCTGTACCGGGAATGGTCGGTGTGCCCGGTATGTCTGCTGTGCAAATGCCAGGGGCCATGTCTCGGGTTCCCAATGGCATGGCGGGCCTCTACCAAGCTGAGAAGCCTGTCCTGTACCCTGGTGGAGCCCCTCAGTACCAAAGTCTGGGCCAGACTGGTCTCCTAGCCACCTCCAGCTCTCTGGGGCAGCCCGGGGCAGCCTACTATGGGTCTGCCCAGCCCACATACATCCCCGTGTCCAGTCCGGACGGTCAGCAGAGATACATGGTCTCCCCGTCATATGCTTTTCAGCGCACTAGCCCGTCTATGATGTGTAAGCAGTATTCTATGAGATCCATACATCATAGCAGGCAAATGTGCCATTGTTTAAGTGAATTTTGTCAGTGGATCAGATTATTTATTATCTAATTATCTTATTTTCACTCCAAAATAAGGTCACCTATGGAGAAACATAACTTTAATTGATATAAATTTAATTTTGAAGTATAAAATGACTGTTCTTTTTCCAATGTGAAATATTCTGCGTAATGAAAACAATTATTGGTACCGGTATTTATTACTCAGTTCTTAATGGATATCGGACTCAAATATATATGGTCAGATCTACTGACACATTAAACTGGTTCAGCATGATTTACAATAAAAAATGTACAGTTCAGTATCAAAATTTATTGCAGTGAAACCAGATTAAAAGGAAATTTATATATTACTTTGAACACATTCTTTTTTCAGCGGCAGCTGGCTATCCCCTGACCCCGGGGGCAGGTTACTCCCTACAGTCCTCCCTGGGCCAGCAGATGCCTGTTGTCACGGTGACCCCCCTGTCAAGCCAGGCGGGGTCCCCGTACCCGACCTACATCAGCTCCCAGCTGACCCCTCTGCAGATCCAGGCTCAGAACCCGTACGCGGCCTCCGTCACCGGGCACCCGCTGTATCCGTCATCACCGTACGCCGGCCTTCAGTTCCAGCAGAGTCAGGTGGGAACAGTGTGTGCTGAACACAGGTTGTGTTCTCATGGGTGTGATTCTTCGTAATTTCCACTGATTTCCTCATTTATTTATGCTTTATATGCAACTTATGCTTAAGAGCTGGATCTCTTCTTAAATTATTTGGTTTGGTAAACCCATTGAGGCAGTTATGGTATTTTTCTCTACTGACATATTTCTGAAATCCCATTGTCTGATTGACAGTATTTCAGTAATATAATTTGAACATTGTGTTGTTTTAATTTACACTAACACGTGTCTGTCATTTATCACACAAGAAATGAAAAAAACAAGCAGGCTTAAAGCTTTGTATGTGACAATATATAACTTATTAAGTGAATTTAGATACTCGCTTTATACTTCGTTTTGGCTCTAAATGTATAATGTTCCTGCTTGTGTCACGCATCAGTAAAATTACAAAATGTCTGACCCTTTCCAGATGCCCGGAGCCCCACTCCCTTCGCACCTGACCGGGCGTGTAGCCCAGGTGCCGCAAGGGCTCCCCCTGGGCTACCCCGCCCACTACGCCAACCCCTGACTATGCCGGGAGCCCTTTGACCCCGAGGAGACATGAGGTGCTGCGTTAATACTACATCACATTTCTGCCGTCTAGCAGTCGTCAAGTATATTCTGACTCCTGATTCTTGGATTTAGACGATATTCTGCTTTTATACATGTTTAACCATTTATGCTTGTTATTTTCAGTAATCCTAGTGACAGGTCATCAAACTTATTGCATTTGTTTATCTAAGAAAAGTGAATTTTGAAGTTACACATTGTTAAAATGGCACCTCATTATTGTGTTGAAAATTGTAGAAGGGGAATTAGAAAAAAAAAAATAGCCAAAATTTTATATTTTGTATATTTTAAAATATTTTCCCCAAAAAATCATTTTTTTAAATAAATATTTTAATTCAATTAAGTAAATGTAAGACATTCATTGGGTAATCAACCATTGATCATTCGATTTCATCAATCTAACTTAATCGCAATATTTTTTTTATACAATCACTTGAGATTGTTTTCATATGGAAGACTTTCACTTATTCAAATGAAATTAAATACAGTGTTGAACCTGTTGAAATATTTTTTCGTACATAATGCATATATTACATCAAATGATTTGAATGTATGTTCGTTGTAATGTGTTCTATATCCATTTAACATGGTGCCTCTAATCTACGCATATGAAAATTAAAGACTTTATAATTATAGATGTCATACTATTACACCTTTCATATTTTTTTTCCCCCAATTTTTATGTTCACTTAAAGTAACAAAATTGTTTGGATTGTGTTGGTGTTTGACATAGAACTGAACTGTTACTGTCTGTATTTGCTACTTGTAATCGTGAATATGGGGTTATTATTGCGTAGAACTATTTAAATATTTGTTCATCGGTCTTTTATCAGGATAAATATCTTAATTGCACTTTTCCTCTGCCCCCATGGTTCGTATAACATTTTGCCTGAGTTTTCAGCTACAAAATGGTAGTAAACAACCGAGCATAATAACACCTGTGTGTCCAAATAAAATGTGTGATAAACTCCCATAACAGGTTTATATGCATTTATTTTATATTTTGTTCCTCGCCCATTTCATTAATAGCATTCCATGGTTGTTGGCGTTTCTGCATGAAGGTACACGAGGAAGAATTAACAAATACATTTGTTCCGTTTAAACATTTTAAAATCTGACCACAGTGTTTTCATGCTCATATTCACCTGTCATTTTGATTCATTATTAGAGTCCTGTAACTGAACAATGAAAAATGGACATCGGATTTTTGTAGGATATTTTTCATCTGTTGGAAATTTACATTCATGGTGGAACAGACAGTTGAACAGCTGTAATTTACCAATGGAAAAGATTTTTATTTGAGAATGTGATGTGTACCTTTGCACTTTAGTCTTTCAAGGCTTAAGTTGCGACGCAGAAAGGCATTTGTAATAAGTTGTCAGAGAGTTCGAGAGTTGAACAATATCTGTGATGGAACAAACTTGTTTTATACAATTAATTTACTTGTAAGAGTCTACATGCCTGCTGTGAATGGTTACTTAGGTCTGGGCCAGTATTCACAAAGCTCCTAAGTGAAATGTTAACTTGGGTTGTACTTGAGTGAAAATTTCAGATCAAATGTTCTACGTGAAATCCAATGATTTCTTTACAAAGAAGACTGCAATACTAAACATATAAGCAATATTTACAAGTTAACGACATTTTAATGTTAAAAGACCTATATATGAAACAGCCAGAGACTTGAGGGATTTTATAAATTTAAGAAATTCACTTAAGTTTTCCCTAAGGAGCTTTGTGAATATGGGCCCTGACAGATTTTTGCAGCTGTATGACAGCATTGTGTGTGATGTTAACAGAAAACTGTGAATAATTAGTGTTGGTCATGTTTCCTCAATATTTCATGGTACTGGTTTAAGAATTACTTTCCGTTGGAAAGGTGTATGTGTATATGATTTTAGACAACAGTTAATTATCAGTATCATTCCTTTTAATCTTGATCCTTTAGTGTTACCTTAATACATCAGTTACGATAACTACAAAGTTTGATATGATTACGTAATGGAACAGATGATAGATGTAATGATATTTGTGCTTTAAAAATCACCGTCAATTTAGAATCCCATTGTATACATGTTTTATTACACAAGCAAAATTGAGTTAAAATGTAATATATAATGATGGTTACTGTGTTGTATACTATTGAATGTGTTACATTTTCAAGTTCATCTTGTATGTGCCCTCTTTTTCAGTTCTTAAAATGATGATACAAACAAATATATTAAATGATTTCATTATCTGTTAGACAATGTACATATCTGTTATGAATTAAAGAAATAATTATGTGTGTGCACTAAGAAATGGAATGTGCATATATTGTAGGAATGCATTAGCGAAGTTAAAAAGGGTAATTTTCCATATTATTAGCTTAATTTACTTTTGATTCCGCCAAAACTCTAAAAATGTTACCTGTACATGGTGATTTTAATGAAATGACGCAGTAAATTTGAGTACAACTTAATGTCTTAAAAAATACGGTAATGTGTATTTTAAAGTTGCATTGAAAGAAATAATTAAGAAATCAGTACATAAATTATATAATTATGTTTTACTTTTGCATCTGATATGTTTGTCTGACGTGGTTGTATTGGCAGTTAAATGTTCAACACTAGTGTTGAAGTTTGAGTGAAGTCCGTTGTCAGATTAAAAGTGGGACATGGTCTCGTTTTGAAACCAGTGCATATATGAGGCATGTCGTGGGAAAACAGGGCTTAATGCATCTGCGTAGTGTCATCCTGGATCAGCCTCTGCAGTCCACTCAGGCGAATCCAGGACGGCACTTTCCGCCTTCAGTGGATTTATGTTTAGAAGGGACTTTCTTGAAACAGAAAATACCTTAAAAGCGGAAAGTGCCGTGCTGGATTAGCCTGTGCGGACTGCACAGACTAATTCACGACGACATTTTACGCACATGAATTAAGCCCGGGTTTCCCAAAACACGCCTCAAATGTATTTTTAGGACAAGTATCATGAAATTATGCTGTGTTCACGCATATCTCGTATTTTAATAGATCTGAGATGTTAATTATTTTTTTCTGTTCATATGCAACTTTTTTCGTTGCATTTTGGTACTCTTGATGCCATTGTTTGAATGACATTGTTTTATATACTTGCTTTAATAAATGATATTTCTTCATGACTTTTTAACGACTGGTTTGTGTTTTTCTGCCTGTATTGCAATGACGTTGTGTGTTAATGTATGCGATCCGGAGCCTTTACAGACTTGACATTTATTAAGTCGTCATGATGACAACGTGGATCCAGTGACTAATAATTTATGCTAACGGCCGATATAACTTTGACAAACGTTTTTGGCCGTGCTCATGGTGAGCTTTTGTGATCGCCTTTTTGCGTCGTTCGTCGTGAACATTTACATTGTTAAAACACTATAGACCACATTTATTGCCCAATATTCATGAAACTTGCACAGAATATTTGATATCTTCGCCGAGTTTGAAACTGGGTTATGTGGGGCCTAGGTGACTAGGTCAGATTGAAGACAAAGCTTGTTAACACTCTACAAGTCACATGTTTTGCCCAATCTTATTGAAACTTGCTCAAAACATTTGCTGTTGTGATATCTCAGCCGAGTTTGGTTGCTCTCCGTTGAAAAACATGGCCGCCGGGGGCGGGGCAGTTTTCCTTATATGGAACATTCCTTATGTTGAACATTTTATAAAGCTTGTTAACACTCTAGAGGCTACATTGTTTCTCCCAATCAACATGAAACTTGCTAAGAACATTTGTCCCAATGAACATTTGGCCGAGTTCGGAACCTTGGGTATGTGGGGTCAAAAATTAGGTTAAATTGAAAAATAAGGCTTGTTAACGCTCTAGAAGTCACATTTTTTTACCAATCTTGAAACATGCTCAAACCATTTGTTATGATATCTCGGCCGAGTTCAAAAATGGTTGCCCTCTATTGAAAAACATGGCTGCCAGGGGGCGGGGCAGTTTTCCTTATATGGTTACATTGAAAACTATAAAGCGTGTTAACACTAGAAGCCACATTTTTTGCCCAATCAACATGAAACATGCACAGAAAAGTTGTCCCAGTGATATCAAAACTGAGTTCGAAACTGGGTCATGTGAGGTCCAAAACTAGGTAACTAGGTCAAATTGAAGAAAAAGCTTGTTAACACTCTAGAAAACACATTTTTACCCAATATTCTTAAAACTTGCTCAGAACATTTGTTTAAATGATATCTCGGACGAGTTCGATACTAGGTCACATCGGGTCCAAAACTATTTCACCAGGCCAAATTGAAGAAAAAGCTTGTGAACCTTCTAGAGGCCACATTTATAGACCATTAATCATGAAACTTGCCCAGAACATTTGTCCCAATGATACTGAGGATAAGTTTGAAATCAGGTTACATGGGGTCAAAAAATCGGTCATCAGAACAAATTGAAGAAAAAGCGTGTGAATACTATAGGCAACATTCTTTGCCGAATCTTCATGGAACTTGCTAAAAACAGTTCCTTGGCCCCTCAGGTGAGCGACCTAGGGCCTTATGGCCCTCTTGTTAGAGAAAGCGAACGTTTTACAATTAAGTTGTAATACATATATAAATTGTTATCATCACGTATAACAAAATTTAGACAGAACTTTTATTCACTGTTGAAGTTAACCTATAGCTTAACTGGTCGTTGTGGTTTTGAGCCCAGATCTTTGCATGCATAAGCCTATAAGCTTTGCTTTTGCGCACTGATTTGGAATTTCTCAAATAATTTCAAAACTATCATTTAACGTACCGGTATACAAACAAAACAATATACATAACAATACAATTCACAAGCGATTAAAATGACGTGTAGTGATGGGAATCAGTCCTAAAAATATTCGTTGATTAATCAGAGCCAAAAGTGACTGATTATCAAATAATCATGACTATATATGTAAATTGTTATGTTCAATTGAAATATTTCATTAAATCATTTTTTTACCAATTTAAATGTTTGTCATTTTATTTTGTTATAGGTCTACTTGGTTTTAGTTTAAACAAAATAGATTTAATAAGCATATTTGCTGTTGTTTAAACAAAAAAGAAATAATCGAATTTTAACTGCTTGACTTAATTAGACCACGAAAGTTAATCATTTATTAATATTTAAATATATCTACAAAGGCACTTTATAGAGAATGTGTAGTGTACAACGCTCAACGTACCTCCCCTTTGACATCTGTTATACATGTAATGTAAAAGACATAACATCTCGACAAGAAACCAAGTACAAGCTCTTTATAAGGAAATACATATACATACGAGTAGAATACATATTTTACGATTTTAAAACCACGTGCAAGCATTTACTTGCACAATGTATATTACATAAATGATCAATAATTAAGTATTTTCCAATCCGTACTAAAATGTATATAAAATCATGAAAATCCTTTAGTGGAAACAATGACAATATATTAAGGAATTTTTAATGGCATTGTATATTGCATTGGATGTACAGTGCATTTTATTTATAAAACAGGTATATTTAGCGGTTTAGAACTACACAACACTATTTTTTGACATGTACACATTTCGTCGATTAATTTTTCCCATTGTCATCGTCACGTCATGGCTCTGTTCGTCATGATTATTTGACTAAATGATAAATCAGCCCATCACTTATGACGTGCCATCTGGGCAGTTTGTTCTATTCTGAACGGTAAAGTGACTCGTGTCAATTCCAAACGCCGTAGCTTCGTTAAACAATTTCGTCTTCACTTCCTCCGAAATCACGGGCCTTCTCGTGAGAATTCACGCGAACTCGTAGTGAGTTAGGCCGAGCACGTTGCTGCACGAGTAAATGAAGGTGTAGTTGTCTTAGTCCGTGTCTATGACCCAGTAGTTCCCGTAGGGCGCCACTGGAGGTAAACATGAACACTGGTTAATTCAGCATTTCAATAAATATAATTGCATGTTACAGGGACATATTCACAAATTGGCAAGTTTCCACAAAACGAAAATACATTACCGTATATATAAAAAGGGGATCGAATAACACTACTGAAAAAGAAATATATTTGAAGTATAGTGTCGTTTATGAAAACTCATCAATTGAAATAAGTAAAATTATAAAGCGTTTGTAACGCTTTTCCTTGGTGTTTTGGAAAACACGTGCACCACTCACATAATATAGCAATGACTGTAAGTGTCAATGCCTGAGAGGTTATAGCGCCAGATATTTGATCCCGGCAAAGGCAAATCTTTTTTTCTTTACATAATATTTGTTTTGGTTTGTCCAACTGCTGTAGTTTTGCAGTCAAGATATTAAATGACATTTTCAAAACTACGAAAATCTGTGAACAAGTGCCTTTAAACATCGTAATATGATTATTTATCCTATCAAGATTCCGAATCAAACCCTGCAGATTTTTCAAATATTGGCCTAATAAGTATGAAAGTCACATATTTAAAACGGACATCAGACAGAACGAGAGTAACCTGTGTAAACAAAATCGAAGTATTCTACCGCAGAAGGGGCGCATGTGTACTTACGATCCGAAAACCTTAGTTTCAACTTGGCCGGTGCATTCTGCGGATCTGCAACGTAGGCGTCGCCGGTGGCGTTGATAGGGTTTCCGTTCCTGAAGCAGATATATTAGGCCGTAGTTGAAATCCAATCCAAATCTCTCAATCAATATGAATTCTTTGATAGCATTCAAATAAACTTTTCTGCCAATCTGGACCCAGTTGCTCAAAACTTTAACGGCCAATTAAGCTAACAGCCGTTAACTTTTGGATGAAGTTTTTTATGTAAATTAAATGTTACAATTTTAAACCCTGTGTTTATTCTAAATAAACTGGTAAGCACAAATAATTTTCAAATGTTTCATAAGCAAGCTGCTTGTTATATTAATTTTATTAACATTTAAAGTTAACAGGCCGTTAGGTTAATCGGCCGTTAAAGTTTTGAGCAACTGGGCCCTGAATGACAAATTATGAATGCAAGTAGTATTCAGATATGCCTGTATTTATAGTGGAACGTGTTGAATTCTTATGGACACAAATATGAACATTACAGATGATGAAAGGAAGCGTGAGATAGTTTTACCTGACAACGCCAAGTTCCATGAATTCATGTAAATTGTACCTCCTACGTTTTATTAAGGCGTAAAAAATATGTTTGTTTTCAGGTTACATGCTCCCCCCCCCCCCAGCCAAAAAAACTAACAAACAAAAAACACTTATTTATTGGAAAAATATTTAATTATTGGAAAAAGGTGAATAACACAAAAAACATCTGAAAAACTAAATAAAATGTTCTAGGGTCGGGGCATTTTGTTTAGGTTAAGTCGGGTAACCTGAAACAAACATAATTTTTTTTACGCCATATGGTAGTGGAATACTTAACGAGGTTATTGGCGATCAGAGCTGGTCGCTCGGAAATCTCTGATAATCCTTTCAAAACATTCGCATTATCAATCGAATATTTATATTATGTACATGTACATAGTATTCATGAATACGTACTTGAAGCCGCTGTTGAAAATGCGGATGTGACCATCGGGCTTGAGTTGATAGTTCGCCTTGGCACAGGACTGGCCGCTCTCGAAAGCTGCGTAGAACTTGTAAACCTCGAACCAGTCTCCGAGATACTGCAGTGCATTAATAAAATATACAGTAATTCTCAATAAAACTTCAAATGAGACGTGTCGTGTGAAAATCGGGCATGCATGTGCGTTAAGTGTCGTCCAGGATTAGCCTGTGCAGTCTTTCCGCCTACAGTGAATTTGTGTTTAGAATATACTTCCTTGAAATAGATAATACCATAAAAGCGGAAAGTGTCGTCCTGGATGAGCATACTGCACAGGCTGATCCGGTGGGACACTTTACGCACATGAATTAAGATCGGGTTTCCACGACACGCCTCACATATATTCTTGGTTATTATTTTAAGAAGGTGAATAAGAGATACTGCAGAACATGAATAAAACAGTCAAGCCTTTTGTAACCTAAAACCGATAAAATAAAGTGACAGTGAAAAGCGTGACTAGATCATCATGTATGTAAATAAGCTTGACAGTGAAAAGCGTTACAGATCATCATATATGTAAATAAGCTTGACAGTGAAAAGCGTGACAGATCATCATGTATGTAATAGCTTGACAGTGAAAAGCGTGACTAGATCATCATGTATGTAAATAAGCTTGACAGTGAAAAGCGTGACAGGTCATCATGTATGTAATAAGCTTGACAGTGAAAAGCGTGACAGATCATCCTGTATGTAATAAGCTTGACAGTGAAAAGCGTGACAGATCATCATGTATGTAATAAGCTTGACATTTAAAAGCGTGACTAGATCATCATGTATGTAAATAAGCTTGACAGTGAAAAGCGTGACAGATCATCATGTATGTAAATAAGCTTGACAGTGAAAAGCGTGACAGATCATCATGTATGTAATAAGCTTGACAGTGAAAAGCGTGACAGATCATCATGTATGTAATAAGCTTGACAGTGAAAAGCGTGACAGATCATCATGTATGTAATAAGCTTGACAGTGAAAAGCGTGACAGATCATCATGTATGTAATAAGCTTGACAGTGAAAAGCGTGACAGATCATCATGTATGTAAATAAGCTTGAGTTTAATATTACGTGTAGTCTTTCAGTCTACATAAGTCAACAAAAACATAAACAAAAAATAAACATGATGTTCAAACTGTTGCAAAAAAAAGATATGTTGAAGTCCAAAAAAGTAAAGGTGTTGGGTCACATGGTTTAACAACGTTAAACGACGACCCGTCCCGGACTGGTCTGGTTAATATCTTGTCGCTAAAGCCCAACAGCGTTGATATTACCATACAGTCCTTAATGCAATAAAAAGCTTATTATTGTACATGATGAAACCAACGACGAGTGTCTACTATTCGACGTGTTGTACAAAACCTGAGCATGCATTGTCATTCGATTAGCAACTTTAGAATTACATGTATAGCACTTACCCTGTTGAGATCAAACGTCTTCTGCGCCTCTGCGTTCGGACATGACCCTGGTCCGAACACTTGGGCGGACACTGCACCCAGGCACACTATGCACACGGCGATCCCAATACAAAGTGTTTCTTGGGTCATTTTTTTTATTTCGTTGTTTTTAGGCGTATGTTAAGAAATGCGAAGTTCCCATGAGCATTGTTTGGTTTTATAACCGGCATTTTTATATAATGCACTTACGTATATATTAATTAAAGGCGTAGCCCCTTCAAGTGCAATGTTGAAATAGGTATATCGGTAGTAACTGAGAAATACAGTACTGGCAAATATGTACGTGCATCTTCGGCAGTTAGTACGTTCATCCGTAATAGCAACAACGTTTAAAGCGAACTTATTTGAGGGGCGTCGTGGGAAAACCGGGCTTAATGCATGCGCATAAAGTGTCGTCCCGGATTAGCCTGTGCAGTCCGCACAGGCTAATCCGGGATGGCACTTTCCGCTGTTGTGGTATTTTCTGTTTCAAGGAAGTCTCTTCTAAACATAAATTCAATGTAGGCGGAAAGTGCCGTCCTGGATTAGCCTGTGCGGACTGCACAGGCTAATTTGGGACGACACTTTACGCACATGCATTAAGACCGGTTTTCTCACGACGCGCCACATTTATTTTATTGTCATTGAAGTGCTTTACTATTTGTTCCCAGTTATCAACATTTGAAATGCCTAGCAAACACAACTTTAGGACTGTTCACACTATCGAGAATTACCATTTCGTTGGTTACACGTATTAAAAGACTGTACAAGCATAAATATTGTGCACTGTGGAACAGCTACAATGGCTCAAGTTGCGTTCATGCTACGCAATGCCTTCGTGTTATTTACTCTGGTCACTGAAAGGACAGCGGTCCCTGGGATAAGGTAAAACCAATTGGTGGAACATTTCGTAACGACCGACATTTACACACGTGATATGGTTATATAACCCTTCAGAAATTCCTAGGTTGTCCCCATCGGGAGAGCATGAGCATAAGGTTACGTTTAACACGAACAGCTCACGTTAATTTCCACGAGACTCTCAATCCGAATTACACGTCCTTATGCAAATAATTATCAATTTGAACTAACAGCCAAGTACACAATGTTTAGAACAGATTAAAAGCGACACTTGAACAATGGCTTCGTTTATACTTTGTGGTTCACGTTGCATATTTCGGCATTGTGCATTGTGCATGCGACGAATATATGGTTGAGTATACCAGGATGATTCATCAAAACTATTTTTGCTCAACATACGTATTGAGTTTGTTATTTTTGTATTTTTTGTCATTCAAGTATTTGTTATTCAGTCATTTAATTTCATCGGTCTTAATGGTTACACATAGGGTTCTATCACTGACCCATTTCATCGTATTGCCGGTTGCTCCATCTATAACATCTTATTGGTAAAATCTATAACATCTTATTGGTCAATTTACCTAAAGTCCTATATATCATCTATTACTTCTTAACACTTTTATTCTTTAATGTAACTTAAACTCTATTTATTTCTAACACATGTAAATATAGTAAGATATTCACAATTTTGGTCACATTTTTTGTTTATCAGCCCAAAGGGACATGGGTGGGTAACCAGAAAAGAACAGGGCGCAACACCCTGTTGTTTTGCTCTGGGACATGACCTTCGCCTGTGTATGTCAGACGTGCCTGTGTATGTCAGACGTGCCTGTGTATGTCAGACGTGCCTGTGCTCTGGGACATTACCTTCTCCTGTGTATGTCAGACGTGCCTGTGTATGTCAGACGTGCCTGCGCTCTGGGACATGACCTTCGCCTGTGTACGTCAGACGTGCCTGTGCTCTGGGACATGACCTTCGCCTGTGTATGTCAGACGTGCCTGTGTATGTCAGACGTGCCTGTGAAACCAACACTTCGGGTAAGGTGCATTATAGTTCGGTTCGGTTCGGATCGAAACGAACTTACTTAACGAACATATTCCAATTACGTAAATGACCGTTGTTTGAATTCCTTTCATGACCAACAAGATAAAAGCGCCCGATGTTATCAAAGTAAGTCAAAGGTCAAACATTTTCCGACTGGCTCATATATAAAGATCGCTGTTCCTTCGTTCTTTTTTTTCAATAGTCTCTTCGCTGTGACACATTGCAGTAGAATCTGGAACATGGGACTCATCGTGCATTGCATTGTTGTTGTCTCGTTGCTATGGAAACCTGAACGCGCTCGTGCACAGGAAGTGCGACCGGGAACCTGTAAAACCTTCGCAACGCAACCGGACTTCGATCTCACAAAGGTTGGTGGAGATTCTGTTCCTCTGGCTTAAAACTATGAAGAATACCACAAGAACCAGTTATTTTTTACAAACATGTATGTTAGGGCTGTTGCTCGGTGCCGAATCTCGTGTGACGAACTGTAGCCATCCAAATGAAGGGTACGAATGATAGAAATACAAATACCAATGGTGATGGTGATGAAGATAATAAAGTTGATGACGTTATTGGTGATCGTCGTGATCACTATAGCACAGCTCGTGTAAATGCTATAATGCAATGCGTATACAAATTTTGTTCTATGTAGATATGCATATATAGAGAGACAAACAAGTTCACAGAAGATAACCAACTAAAAATATGCGATACATGCTTTATTCTTAATAATGACGATGAAGGCTGTGTATCTGTGTTAATGATGACATACAGAAAATAAATATCTATTTTCTATGCTCACGAGTGAAATAAAAGACGATGCTTTCTAACACCATTTGTTGAATGTTGTATAGTTGATCTCTTTGATGTGTGTAGTACTCAGGCGCCTGGAACGAGATCGAGAAGACGTATTTCGCGGGTCAGATGTCGAAGACGTGCACGAGAGCCGTGTACACGCTATAGCCGGACGGGAAAGTGCACGTGCTCAACGAATACCTGAGGCGAGTAGAAGTTTTTCATATGCATACATAGAATAATATTAATGCTGTTATCGTTTCTTTCTTAAAAGGACTTGTTCACAGATGTTTTCATTTTTTAAGTATGCCATTAAATGTCTTAACTTGACAGATTTAAGCATTGGGACAAAAGAGCTCGAGTATAATAACAAGAAAAGAATTTAAAAGGAAAAGAAAAAAAGTTGCTCCCACCGGAGTTCGAACCTCAGACCTCCATATCAAAAGGCTATCGCATTAACCAATCGGCTATTCCGATTTGTATATTTTAGCCTTTTACTTTCTTTTTTTTACATTATGTAAGTGATCCACGTGTTGTCACGATTTTAACGAAAACAACAGAAACACTCCAAATTATTCCATCGTTTAGCGTCATAAACGCTTTATAAGTTTATCAATTTCAACGGATGATTACTCCTTGACAAAACGGTTCTTAATGTATATTTCTATGTACGTACTGTTATTTGGCTCCTTTATATACACTATTCTTTTATTTTTGGAATCTGTGACAAAAAGTTTAAAATTGTCAATTCGTCAACCTGTGAATAGGTCCCTTTAATGTTTTACATTTGAAGGCAATCTTTTGACTACGTATTTCGGATTGTACATCTATGTACAGTATACTTGTATTAAAAATGACACGAACGCTCATTTCGCAAGGCTCTGGCACGTAAACACTGTACATATTATAAAATATATAACTAAATATTAGATGGTTACTGTATTCTAACGGCACACACGCATTCAACGTATATATAATGAAATTAGGAAAATTAGGAAAACGTATTATTGTCATAGAAACTAAAAATAAACCGACGAACTTGAAATGTATACACTGTTGCCAATCTGATCAAATTCCAATTTTTGTCAGGTAGTATTTTTCAAACTTAATTAGTGAATCAAATTACAGTTCAGTAAATACTCGTAGATACTAAGTTGATTTAGTGATTATTTAGCAGAATTTCATGTATACATGGAATAAAATGCTTAAGAAAAAATTACGATTTTAAGGCTAATGATTAGATTTTACTTAAGATGTTTCTGAAATGCCGCGTATATGTTCGTGAGTAGGTCTGACGGAAGTAAGGAAAACACCACCGGAAGTGCCTACTACAAGGACGCCAAGTCGAAACTGACCGTGAAACTAGGATGTATGTCTTAACTATTAATTTATAATGTCATTTCAGCATGTGGCTAAACGACCAACAAGATAGCATATTATGTTTACATTTGCAGATCTTTGACTTAATTAACTTTATTATGATGAACAGAATTCGATTTGTTTTTATATACAATATTTTGTCCCTCACAAAGTCATACGGTTATGATGGCTGCTTAACCAACACTTTCATAAAATCACGTCGTTATCTTTGCTAGCGGATTATATAATCATATCGTTACACTGTCGAAAGAGTGTTGCAATTTGGCAAACACTCGTCGCTGTGATTTGCTTGTTTAGACACACGCACCTATCAATGTTCCCCCCGGGCGGGGGTGGGGGGAGGGGGGGGGGGGGGAGCGGCGGGCATATACGGGATTGAAATCGATTCCCGACTGGCGGGATTTGACACGCCGAATGATTCCGGGTCCCGGGGAAATAGACCTTGGTTGGATTTTAGATCCCGGTAATATTGGCCCCCGGGTCATTTGATACACCAATAGCATCTTCCACCGAGGGGATTAAGACAAAAATGATTGGCTCTAAGGTGGGGAATCAGACCCCAAAAATAAAATTAGTCGATTCCCCTGGGTCAGCCCGCCGCTCCCCCCCCCCCCCCCCCCCGGAGAGAAATATTGATAGGTGCAATACGTTCACATTGATGTTTTGTTTCAGCATCACCGGAAGCCAATTACTGGGTCGTTGAAACAGACTACATCACGTGGTCGCTAGTGTACTCGTGCACCGACCTCGAGAGATTTGCGCGCGCACAGATTTATTGGATCCTAGCACGTGGAACCACTCTGCCTGATGACGTCACGGACAAACAAAGAAATTTTTAAGGATAAAGGGTTAGAGTTCGAAAAGTTCACCAGGACCGTACACGAGAACTGCCCTTGGTGATCGGATAACGGACGCTTAGGGCGACGCATTCGTGTCCTGACTGAGCACACTTTGATGTATACGTGTAAATAACATTCTCAAATATAATATGAACCGGTGAAACATGGTTATAACTTAGAGGGGATAATCACGTGATGATCAAAACGGAATCAAAATGGCGACGTTCTTGCAGAAACAGGTATTTTTTGCCCTCTTAAACTCTTTAATAGTGTGCTTTAATATTTTTGCCCTCTTAAACTCTTTAATAGTGTGCTTTAATATATTAATGCCGTCCACTTTCTAGCCATATCAGTTAGAAAGTATTTAACGTTTGTTTCGTGTATGTCCTCGCCCTAGATCTTGACTTTACTCGGTGCACATTTTCTTAGCGGGCACTGTTTTCATGTAATTTGTGATCGTTACCGGGTTTCACGTAGGAAATCCCTCTCTTAGCATGAAATTTGATAAATTGCAAAAACTAAAATGTGTTCGGAATATTCTTTGAATGTTTATAAATGTGTTTTGCTAGCGTCAGACATGTCAGATTCTTTTTTTCAAGTTGTACGCACCCACAATATTTTATGATCTAAACGGGTCCCACATCTGATATGATCACAATGGGTCCCCTTTTATGTCAGAAAGCAGAGAAACTCATTTAAAGCTTTTCTGATCTAAATTGAAGCTTGAAATCATGCTCTTGGCGAGGTATCTAATAACTAGGACGAGGCATCTAATAACTAGGACGAGGTATCTAATAACTAGAACGCGGTATCTAATAATTAGGACGAGAACTGTCGAATCTAAACCAAATAAGAAGCAAGTGCTCCTTTGTAACATGAAAGTGACATTTGATTCTTGTCATAATACCGCATATACATAGTTTTAGAATTCAATTTGTTTTCTATTTTCCAGCGCTACATTGCATTACCAGCTGACAAGCATTACTGCTACACACAGTCCTGTGGTATGTAATGACTTGATTTGCTCCTTGTAGGTTCCATTATCGCCCGTCCTTTATGATGCTTCTTAGGAACAAATAAACAAAAGTGTCAATGCTTTCAAACGATTTTCTATTTCTTAAACACATTTACATGTGTTTCTGTTTAAAAATAATATCACATTAAACAAACAAGTATAGATTAAAACGTTTTAAATCTGAAAAGCTATATTATTTCAGAAGGGAAAATGCCTGTGTTAATATTTGTGTTTATAATTTTAAGTTAAAATTCTAATTGCTTTAAATATGCGAATTCAATGCAATCACTTTGTATTTTATATTGCAGTGACCACACATATAAATTTTTCGAAAATATGAATGTGTATTCTATAGTAGTATTAAGACAGAATTAACTTAGTTTCTAAACATTTGTTCAAGAGAAAACATAAGACAAAATTTGTAATAATCTTATTCAGATTCTGGTGTGCTTCAATCATCCTGGTGCAGCATTGGGAAAGACCTGACAAGATGCGTTGTGTACTGCAAAGCTACATAGCCACTGACTCATCTCTTATTCAAGATACTGCACAAATATAAGATGCCGGGTTAAAATAAAAGTTGTGAGACTAATATTTAAAATGTGGTGGTAAATCAAATGTCTCAAACAAGTAATACAACTAATTTAAGATTAAAAGTACTCGCATTGCATTGTAAAGAATGATGTTCAACTGTATGACAGAGTGACTTAAAGTGATCTATTAATATGAATAAGTTATAAATTTTGCCATGTATATTAGTCAGCTTTTATTTTACTTTGTCTAAGTGAAAACATTATTTATCACTCATAATTTACACTTAAGGTGTATATATATATATATATATATATATATATATATATATATATATATATATATATATATATATATATATATATATATATATATATATATATATATATATATATATATATATATATATACACACACACACACACACACACATATACATATACATATATATACATATATACATGTTCAAGCAATGTATTTAAGCATTACACACACACACACATATACATATACATATATATACATATATACATGTTCAAGCAATGTATTTAAGCATTACTATTGTCAATTCTGAATAGTTGTACTCACATGGTATATGCTAAATAAACATTACATGTAGTATTATGTTTGGTTGTTTTAATGTATTTATTATACGGTATGCATTTTCAAGGTCAGCTACTAATAAAACTATATCCATGTTGAAAAGGAATGAATGTTTTTTCGCTATTTTTCAACGTTGATGAAGTTACCCGTACTCCTTATTGACCAGTTGTGACTTGTCAATCAAGGACTGAGTTGTCCAATTAACGGTTTATATGTCAGTGGTAAATAATCGCACATGGTTGCATAATCCAATCAATTGACTTCAAATCCTTGGAAAAGCAACCTACGACAAACAGAAAGGCGGAGCGTTCTATGATTTTGCAACTGATCAATTCAACGTTGTTTCAACGTTGCTGTGCCCTGCTCGGTTAAGTCATTGCAGATATGAGATGTGTATCAAAATATAGATTATAGTACACAATCAGTGTATTTTCAATAAGTGCGTGTCAAGACATAAGTCACTGGAAGTTTTATTACCGGATATTTTATTTCTTCTGACACATCATAACACATGATATATCAATAACAAGGCAAGAGAGATCTGAACAATAATTGAGTGTCATTGATGTTCAATTGCACAATAGAATTTTGGATCGAAGCTTTAAATCACACCAATCAATGTACATTAGATCAAAATTAATATTACAGAGCAAAAATATAAACACGGAGCATACAATCATTTGTAGCGTTGTAAGAAATCTGAAAGAACTGCAATAATCAGTTGCAATAAGACACAAACGATTTGTGATTGAAATGATTGCTTCATTATCAGTTTGAACACATTAATGAACCTTCAAAGGCAGTCAAACATATTTTTTGAATGGATATTTGTAGATTCTATGCTATCCAGATAACAAGATTATGCTGAGAGTTCAAGTATTTCACGCCCTGTATACACGTAAAAAGTCAAGCGTATCTATCTTTACTATACGTAAATAAGGTATTAATTTCTCAACCGCATATGGCTACCACTTTGACATTTTATAATAGAATAATTGTAAGAGCAAAAGACTTGTACTCGTATATAAGTATATAAAATGTGTGCAAAGTCGTGCTTTTATTTATTAATAATCATTCCAAACAATGGTTTATTGCTTAGAATATAGATAAAATATGTAATAAAATCTGTTTTAATTTCTACCTGTAATAAACGAGCATTATTATCATATCAGAGAATATAACAAAACATGCTGATATATTACTAAATGAGTAGTGAAACTTTCAACTGTATATGTAACTACGAATTTTAAAAAAATTATAGTGATTATAAATGTTGACTATTATTCAGTTTAATAACAACTAGATGGGCATCAATTATGCCTATATAATGATTTCTAAAAAACTTCAACATGATTTTATGTGCGGATTAATAGAAATTAAGATTAAGAAATGCCTGTTAATGCACCATACACTCAACATTGTCTTGCTAAGTATTGTTTGAAACACTTGTGCACTATAACCTTGTCAATGTCGAAAAACATTTTCCCACAACACCTGTAATGTGCGAATGCTTTGTACCGTCTAACATGGCGGCTGTAGCCACTTCTTAACCTAAATTCTTGGCCACACTCCGATCATAGTCTAGTAGCAATGGCGGTTGTTTCCGTACCTGTCTGAAAATGAAAATAGCATTAACATTATTTAATATAACAAACACATAACAAAATGCAATATTCAATGATTATACTTTTATGACTTCAAAATTGAATGAAATCGTTCAGCACCGAGCAAGATACAATTCCAACTTAGGAAGACATTTGAATGTCGCCAAACCAACTAAGGATTTTATTAATGTCAAAACATCCACTGATATAGATATATTTGAGATGGCGGTCTTTCTTATTATTTTATATTTTCCTATTAAGCTTAGTTCTCTTTAATGTATGCAAACTAATGCCCATGAAATACGGCTAAATAAAGAGTGTTTACATGAAACACATACATGTGTATGTCTAATAATGGTTTGAACTTTCAAAGTTTCAAACTTTACCAGATAAGCTTCAATTGAGGTTTTCCGAAATAAAACGGGACCCCTTTTTGATCAAACCAGATGTGGGACCCATTTAGATCTTAAAACTATTTCGGTGCGTACAACTTAAAAAACAATTTCGAGACGTCTGCCCCATACCAAACCCTTATATAAACACCCAAAGAATACTCCTAGAACATTTTTAATATAAAATTTTCTCTCATTTCATCCTGACAGAGCGATTTCCTAAGTGAAACCCGGTAATGATCACAAATTACATGGAAAACAGTCCCCGCTTATAAAATGTGCACCGAGTAATGTCGAGATATAGAGTGAAGACAGACAAGAAATAAACGCTAAACACTTTCTAACGAATGTGGCTGGAAAGTGGGCGGCATTAAAAAATTTAAGCAAATAATTTAAAAAAAGGCAAATAACTAAAGGGTATAAAAAAGCATAAAATACCTGTTTTTGCAAGGACGTCGCCATTTTTGATTCCCCTTTGATCATCACGTGATTACCCCCTCTGATAACTTATATACAGGTATTATTACCCGTACACATGTGTGCTTCTTTTTATGTGTATTTTATAGTTTTATATGACGATAATATGAGAATACTTTTCAAATAAACAACAAAACATTATATATCATTCTTCAGAGTTTTCTTTGTTTTGCGGTATTCAATAACTGAACTGATATTAGAACAGAAACTGGTGGGCGAAGCTTAATATGCAAGCTTTTCGTGCAATAACTAGCGTGCAGTGTATTGATATTTGATTTTGATTTAAACGCACGCTACTTATTGCACGGTTATGGTCCACATTCGACAGCGCTAAATTTGAAAACTACATTCACGCTTGACACACATGCCAAGCATGTCAGACATCACGTGACGTCTAAGAACTGCTCATTGAGATCGGCATCATAAAAAGTTTCCATGTGATTGATAATTATGGTATAAAACACTTGTAGAACCTTTGACCACAATATGTTAATTATTTAATCTCGCCATGCGGGCTCGTTAAATAACTAACATATTTCGGTCAAAGTGTACTACAACTATTACTATAACATACTTCAGAGAGTTTTCTTTGTTTTGCGGTATTCAAAAACTGTGATATTAGAACAAAAACTGGTGGACGAAGCCTAATATGCAAGCTTATCGTGCAATAAGTAGAGTGCAGTATATTGAGATTTAGTTTTAAATTATACGTACGCTACTTATTGCACGGTAAGCTTCTAGATTCGACAGCGCTAAATTGGAAACTACACTCAGGCTTGACACACATGCCAAGAAGAGCTGCAACGATTCAGCCATGGCTCGATTCGATTCGATTTCGATTTCAAAGAGCATGTAGTTGAATATTTCGATTCGATTCATTTTTCCTTTATATAGGCTTTTGCGTACTCAGGAGTCATAATTTGCAATATAAGTAATATTATTAATGTCATCGTATTGTTAATGTGAACGTATGTACCTTAAATATATCAATATAAATTAGAACAGTGGAAAATGTTGCTAATGCTTAAGAAAACTAATTCAGTACAACAGCAGACATGATGCCATAATCAATTTACAAGACAACTCTACATAAAACCATAATGTAAATAATAATTGTAAATTAATAGTTTTATGACAAATCATCTATTAATATATAAAAAAGAATCGGATTGAAATTGGCTGGTTTAGTATCGACAATTGAATCGGGCCAATCAAAATCGATTGATCGATGCATCGAAAGAATCGTAGCAGCTTTAATGCCAATCATGTCAGACATCACGTGACGTCTAAGAACTGCCCATTGGGATCGGCATCGTAAAAAGCTGCCATGTGATTGGTAAATATGGTATAAAACACTTGTAGCACCGTTTGACCTCAATATGTTAATTATTTAATCTCCCCCTGCGGTTCGTTAAATAACTAACATATTTCAACCAAAGTGTGCTACAACATTACTTATTTAGCTCTATACTTGTAAAACGTTTAATTATAAATGCTCTTAGATGCCAATTTTAAAGAAAATAATCGAAAAGGCGACACAAAGCAAGCACGAAGAAGTACGGGCAAACCAACTGAAGTGGCATTTAGGTATAATGCATATTTTTGTTTCGCTGTCATTCCACGTTCTCGGTCATCCTTCCCACATTTCAGAACACCTTGCATACCGGCGGTTACATAAACATACAAACGGCTATGTAACCTAAACGTTGTACGCAGTAAACATGGTTACACAACATTCTTTCAGAATAGAACTAAGATACCGTGTTTGGAGCCCAGTTCACGGACAAATAGACACATTGGGTGGGCGTAGCTCGCATGTTATAAGTGTGAGTCGAGACAAAACTACTCCACACTACAGTGTACTGTAATTGAGAAATGTATTTTTTTTTCATTTAAAGTATATATTTGCATTTAATAATTATTGTATTCGTATTCATCCTTATATTAAAACCTACTGTTATATCGCATGTACACCTATATCATAAATATTAAGTGGATCTGAAAATACATACATTTACATATGGGTGAATCAAACACGCATTGTCTGCCTATTATACCACCCTGATAAAAATTATGTTGGGTTTCGAGTTAACATGGTAATTTACATTTAAAAACTAGTATATCTTCATTGGCGTTTAATACGTACGTTTATCTTTGCGACGAGTCTCTTAATTTCCTCAAAACCCCACGCTACGCCCTTTGTGTATGGTCTCAATACGCCAGTCACGTCTGCAATACGGTCATCCCAGCGTACCTGTAGATATATAAGACTCAGTCCATGTGGTTGAAGTCAGTCGAATAATTTACTCCCACAGTTCCAGCAATGATCTCCAAGGTCGCGGGTCTGCTGTTCATCTGTGCGTACGTCAGTGCGCAGGTACCGCACTGGGGGAAAATGCCCCAACGTAACCGTTGTGCAGAATCTCGATGTGCAGAAGGTACGTAACTCGTGTATATAAGTTGGTGACTTTTATAACTCGTAGTTAAAATAAGTTGGCGATTCTCATATATATATGTAACTCGCGTAGTTAAAATAAGTTGGCGATTCTCATACTTATAAGTTATTCGCGCAGTGCAAATAAGTTGGCGATTCTCTTACTTATAGGTAATTCGAGCAGTTCAAATAAGTTGGCGATTCTCATACTTATAAGTAATTCGCGTAGTTAAAATAAGTTGGCGATTCTCATACTTATAGGTAATTCGCGTAGTTAAAATAAGTTGGCGATTCTCCTACTTATAGGTAATTCGCGTAGTTCAAATAAGTTAGCGATTCTCATACTTATAGATAATTCGCGCAGTTCAAAGAAGTTGGCGATTCTCATACTTAAAGGTAATTCGCGTAGTTAAAATAAGTTGGCGATTCTCATACTTATAGGTAATTCGCGTAGTTAAATAAATTGGCGATTCTCATACTTATATGTAACTCGCGTAGTTAAAATAAGTTGGCGATTTTCATACTTATTTGTGGCTGTCCGGCTAGCGCAGTGCTTGGTACACTCGCTACTCACCTAGGTTGCCCGGGTTCGCTTCCCACTCGGCGCATGTGAGTTTGGTTGGTGGTCACCATAGCGGACATGTGGGGTTTCCTCCGGGTACTCCGTCTCCCCCCACTGCATAAGACCACAACACAAAAATTAAAAGCATTTCAGCAAAAAGAAATAGCTTGAAAGTGCAGCTATAATTGAAAATTCGTCCCAACTTTCGACGTGGCTTTAAAGGTAAATTAGCCAGGGGTGCTGGGACACACCCCGGGTCCTCACTTAATGCAGATTCGGACCCCATCAACTTCGAAATACGCACACAGTCATACTTATAAGTACCTCGCGTAGTTCAAAATAAATTGGCGATTCTCATACTTCTTAATAGGTTGTTAAGTAACTCAGTAACCTGTATAAAAAGAAACGAACGGGTCTTCAAACTTCATTAATTGGTTTAAACTGCATTTATTGCAAACATACACAAATTGACAACACACATGAGCATACAATGGGTGAATTAAAAACCAAGTTTAGGCAATTTATATTAATTCCTTTCCACCAAAGAGGTTTGGATGTAACACGTATGGATAGGCAAGTACATCAAAAGACACAAAGCATTTAAAAAAACAATCGTCAACATAATCAAGTACAAGATTTTCATTGCACAATAGCGTGGATTTTCTGTTGCCGGGGTTGGGTATGGGTTAACTTTCAGGCGACGGAGGTGCGGAAAACAGTAACTCGTGCAAAGGCTGTAAATAATATAATTATTTATAATATAAAATTATAAATAAACATCTGTATAGATGTAACGAAGAACAACGAATGACGTGAAAACGTGGTTCGCTGTACTTCAGAACATCGCTAATGGTCAATTTAAATTTGCATATAAAAAGAAAATCGTGCCAAATGGTGAACTCGAACTGATTTGAAGTGAAAGATGGATTAGTTGGTGGTAACAGAACGAATTACGCTGATTGAACTACTTTACTCTAAACTATTGACTACTGGTCACTACTGCTACTAATTATTGAAAGAATTGAAAACATGAGATTTTAAATGAACAAACATAATAAAGTACATTTCTATCAATTTATTTCACAATTAATAATTCCGTGATAATAATGTAAAAATATTATATCTGCAACATTTATATTATAAAATTATGAAATTCTGGTCATTTTGTTTAAACCATTTTGACATATACGCAAATAGATATTTATATATTTAACGTCAAAAGCTTTGGGTAGCACTAGAGGCAGACGTGGCAAGGGAGTCCTGCATATAAGTGTTTTTAAAACGCCTTGAGGCCACTAATAAAGCGCTGGACTGAAAGAAACAGTTGCTTGTTTTGTGCAAAGTTGAGGCGATCATTACCGTTTAGGAGATTGTTTGTAGTGAGAGGACATGGGATGCCGGATTTCCGTGTAATTGGGGCATCGTAAGAGGAAATGGTCTGCTGATTAAATTGCACCGCACGAACAGTTTGGTGAAGGTACTATTGATTTTCGATATAGATCGTGATTTCAGGGGGCTGCAGCCGAGGCGGCGACGGATGTGATTGGTCAAACTTCATCAATTGTTTACGGTGCGGTGTATGTATACTCAGAGCAAAATGTTACCATTATGTATGCGTTACCAGCAGCCAAAGTGGTCGTGGTTACGAATATTTCTGACATTATTAAAATTTTGAAAATAAGGCAATGCTCATATGTTTGGGAAAAATATTTATAATGACAAGAATAACTGCAAAGTGTACAATTTTCGCTACTCTGTTTTCACAGCGCTAACCCAGCGTAACCTGTGGTGGGATGTATCACATGGATCACCAAAGCACATCAGTATTTTTCGGCGAAGCTGTCTAAGATCACTTTTGACCTAGATTTCGATAATTATGCAGCCGGAAAATTGAATGCTAATAGAATTGGGCAAATGTCCTAATTTTAGGGAATGCAAACTTCAAACAATGGTTTAACGTATACCAATAACTGTTGCTTACTTTTGGGGATTAGAAATTTACATAATTGTTTACATAAGCGGTTAAATTTAAGTTATAAACATATTTTCGACATACACTCTAGAAATGAGCATACTTATGAACATTTTTACTCATTGTATGTCATGATCAGAATTTTATATTCATTCACATAATGAAATAACTTTATTGTTTAGCCTACATAATCGGCGCGCTCTATAAATAGCAATTACAATGCTACAATTCACGAGGACGACAGTCTGTCACAACGTTCAATGTTGCCTGTTGGAGCTCGGCAG
Source organism: Congeria kusceri (assembly GCA_027627225.1). Classification (NCBI taxonomy): domain Eukaryota; kingdom Metazoa; phylum Mollusca; class Bivalvia; order Myida; family Dreissenidae; genus Congeria; species Congeria kusceri. The sequence goes on from CM051036.1 coordinate 33,514,482, forward strand.
CACAAAATATAAAGTGGTAAATTTCTGGTATTTTTCTGATGAATAAGCAAAACAAATATTAGAATATTTGATTGAGCTTACCATTTTATCATTGTGTAAAAATATGATTGTACGTTGTAACCGACTGTCGTCCCCGTGAATTATTTTTAGCGGGTACAACTCCAGCAGGGGAATGATTCTAAAAATAGCGCGCGGTAAAGCTGTGTTTATACACACGCATCAATTAGCGTCTGGAGAATCCTAAACTCTAGAATTGCAATAAATTGGGAATCCATAAGCTTACTGCTCATTCATTCCCGGTTATTATTTTCTGAAAATGTTAATTTGTTAAATTTGCTTGACAAATTCATGTATCAATTATGTTTACGTAAATTACTAGTATTTAGCTTATTCATGTATCACTGGTGAAAACATTTTTGCGGTATATGATTGGTTTATTCACGGTTAAGATATTAATAATTATTGAGTTTATTTCAAAGTAATTTTGGGGGCCGATACGTATTCTTATAGTGTCCAAAAATATAGTGTCCGAGAAGTCTCCTTAGCAGGGACCGAAAAATCTGGGGTCGGAGAAGTCTCCTTAGTAGGAAACGAAAAATATGGCGTCCGTGAAGTCACAGCTTGGTCCTCTTTTATTATATTTAGGGCCAAATAATGACATCTCAGTATTAATTTCTTCGCCGATTGTCTTTTTTAAAGACATTTCATGTTTCTATTTATTTCAGTATCTGGGCGGCTGGCACGAGATTGAGAAGTTTTTCTTCTTCATCGAAGGTCAGGAGACGTGCATCAAGGCCAACTACAGCCTCAAGGCGGACGGACACACACGCGTCCACAACCGCGGAGTCTCGTAAGTGGGCAGTTTTTGTTCTTGAACTACTCTTCAGGTTAGAAACAAGTAAATAGTCGGGAATTCTTCGGTGGTCCGTAGGCCGTATATCAAATAGTTCTTTTTTGTTTTCTGTCAAAAGAGACAAGTCGCATAACGGACACTGGTTTAAATGGTTATTTCCTGCAAGACAGTTGTGTTTGTTCTTACAGGCCAGACGGCAGCATGAACATCGCGACAGGAGACGCCCTGGCCGAGGACCCCGCCGTGCCTGCGAAACTTTCCGTCACATTTAACGGTACGTCAGTCTGCATGGAAAACCCGAATATCCGGTTTTGCATATCACATAATGCCTTTGTAAACAAAAGCTTCCTTTATCCGTTTTTGCGGGACTGACCTGGTACAGACCTTTCCACTAACAATTCAACTCCTCCCGAGCTATCGATGAAGGATAAATTTCCATTCATGTTTGGAAATGTCTATTGTCAACTCGACGTGTAATAGATATTATACTACTAATATTCTAATTTAACAATAATAATATTTATTATGATGCATGCTCATCCCTAACTTTGGTTTCCAAAGTTTAAATACTCGTACACGTACTTCGAAAAATTACATGTAAAAGAACTGGAAACAACGGCATACAAGTATATAATGCCGGAAAGAAGTTTCAGGTTTGCCAAGAACGTTTCAGTATACGTAATGGAAAAGTTAGGAAAGAGAAGTAACGTCATCAAAGCAATTACGACACTTATAAATGCCGTCGTGTTTTCATTACAGGTTCCCCACGCGTGCCATACTGGGTGGTGGACACAGACTACGACACTTACTCGCTCGTCTGGTCCTGCTCGGATTTGGCGGGAATCGTGCAAGCAGACTTTGCCTGGATTATCGCCCGCAAGAGGACGCTCGACGAAAGTTTTATTTCTCGTCTGAAGCAGAAACTGGCGTCATTCGGGATCAACACGGCCAGCTTCATGAAGAAGCCGCAGGAAAATTGTCCGTTTTAGTGTGTGTGTTTTGCTTTTCTGATAAACAAATAGGTCCTTAAGGGACGATAATGCTTCCCGGAGTGACATATATATCGCTGAGTCGTAACTATTGGTATTAATTGCAATAGTTGACAAATGCATTGGGCTTTTGAATATTCAATATTCATTTATATTTTGTGTCGAAATGTATAAAATGTTTTCATTACATTTTTATTTCTATGGATGTCAAAATGGCTTTGTACTGTATTATTTGTTGTTATGGCCTTTTGTGGCAATAAACCTAAAACACAATATTTTATCTTTAATTTTATCTTATACCCCTAGGGCCAACAAAACTAATGATGTGTATATACAGCCTAATATGAAGTTCAACATAACTATGTTAAATTTGATCACACGTGCATTTACTCACCATTTCAATAGGGTTGCCTGTAGGGCTCATTATGTGACAGTATAATTAAATGGATACAAAGAACCACCTCAGAATACGGAACATTTTGTGCAATTACTTTGAAATCTGGTTAATGGTTTCTGAGAAGACGATTTTCAAAGTTTTCTACATATTATAGCCATATAAGGAAAACTGACCCACCCCCTGGCGGACATGTTTTTTAACTAACCAAAACGATTTCAAGAAATTTGGTAGAGGGTCACCCAAGGAGCATTTATGTGAAATTAATTTGAAATCCGGCCAGCGGTTTCAGAGATGATACTCGGTGATTTTTCTACAGACAAAGAACAAAATTATCATTGTTTAACTACCGAATAAACAACGCTGTCCCGATTTGTGTGGAGCATAATACAATGTAGTTCTCATTGCAATTGCAAAAATATGTATTAGATCATGTTAGAAACGAAACAAATTCTCCCACTATCCTTGTTTATTGGCCAATAACGCCCTCGTGGTTTAATTCCTACGCCTCAGAAATCCGAATCGTTGTTTATTGACCGATAAACAACGATAAATAAAAATTAGTTCTTAAATTAAACACAAAATCCTAAACTGGAGTATAAACAGAAAACCAAGGTAAGAACAAGTTTACATTAAATACTTTAATTTTGTATCACAGAGCAGTTGCAGGAAGTATTTAAATCATTTATTAACTAACAAAAATCACGCTATTTGTTGATAGTACACAGGATACAAATTCTAACAAATGAAATTGCGCTAGACAAGGGAATCAAAATAATTGAATTATGTAACCCTGCAAATACAGTAATTGCAAAAAAAATTAAATAAGAACTAGAACTGTCACATGAGTGACGGATATACCCCCACAATATGGTCTTGTCACAAAACTATGGCATCCAAACGAAAAAATTGGACAGAGAAAGAATGCTTTAATTTGTGAATGGGCAACAGTGTATTTGAAAAAAATTAATTTCAATAGGAGCCATGACTCTGCCAACATTTAGTGGTTTGTTACCAAAGTTGAACTTGATCTATATTTTATTATGTTACATCTATGTACCAAAAATAATTTAAATATGTGAAGCCGTTCATGAGCTACTGTCCTGTTTTTTCGGGAATTTAAGTCAAAAAGGGGCCATAACTGTGTCAAAATTTAGTGGTTTGTAACCAAAGTCGAACTTGACCTGTATTTTATGATACTACATGTGAGTACCAAAAATTATTTAAATATGTTAAGCCATAGTTAAGTTATCGTCAGGAAACCATGTTTTTAGGGAATTCAAGTCAAAAAGGGGCCATAACTGTGTCAAAATTTAGTGGTTTGTAACTAAAGTCAAACTTGACCCGTATTTTATGATGCTACACATGTATACCAAGAATTATTTGACTACGTCAAGCCATTCTGGAGTCATCATCCGGAAATCATGTTTTTAGGGAATTTTAAGTCGAAAAGAGGCCATAGTGGTTTGTAACCAAAGTTGAACTTGACCTGTATTTTATGATGTTACACATGTGTACCAAACATTATTTGAATATGTCGAGCCTTTCTTGAGTTATCATCCAGAAATCAAAAATCAACAGACCAACAGACCGACAAGCTCACTCCTAAACGTCGTGTGCGGGGATATAAAAATATTCTTTAAATATTGACCAGAAATTTATATAAATAATAAAACAACACGCATCATAAAACAGTCGCAATTGGATCAAAGACAATATCTCTGAAATGAACTATTACATTTAAATACATGTATGAGCAAGTATGAATACACTACATATTTCTTTCAGTACATGCAGTGATGACTAATGTTTAACTGATGGTACAACATACCAGTACCTGTTGTAAGAAATGTGTTTTAGATTATGTTCCGCATTATCTTCCTACTGATCTGTGAAAATAATTGAGGCGTGTCATGGAAAAACTGGGCTTAATGCATGTGCGTAAAGTGTCGTCCCGGATTAGCCTTCCGTCTACAGTGGATTTTTGTTTAGAAGAAACTACCTTGAAACAGAAGATACCATAAAAGCAGAAAATGCCATCCCGGATAAGCCTGTGCGGACTGCACAGGCTAATCTGGGACAACACTTTAGGCACATACATTAAGGCCGTTTTTTTCCATGACACGCCTCATATTTGTTATTTTATGGTTGCTATGGCACTGAAATGACCTGGTAGTTTAGCTTGTACAAATGAGAAGCAATTACGTGGAAAGCCATCAACAGATAAGTAGAGAAACAGAAAAAGTACGAAAAAAGGTTCTTGAGATGTTCAAAAGTTGCCCAGCATTGGACAAAGTTGTTACAAACGTAATATAAGCATACAAGTGCAGTGATAATTTTTCATGTGCATCCTGCATTGTTTATGAATACATTTGTCAAAAAACAAAGCAATAATTATTGTATTTATTAATGTGCATAACCAGCACTCATTCTTTCTCAGAAAATAATGCAAATTTAAGTTATAATTATTGTGGCAATTAAGTTACAAAGAGTAAATCCGAAACAATGGAATCTACTTCGCCCCAATATGATATCTGTTGTTGACTTGTTGATAACGCAAAAATATTCCCTCTGGGTAATAGAGAAACCTTTGACAAATGAAATGCCAGCATGTTACTCAGAATGAACTCCCATTAGCTTTGCAAAAAAACTTTGATTTGATATATGTGCATCCCAAAGACCAATGTGTTTCATTTGAAAAATTATTACTGCAAGTATAATTAACAAGGCCCAAAAAGGATAAACTTCCAGCTACCGGTATAAACATGTAATGAGTCAAGAAATCTCTCTTTGAATCCATATTTTCCTACCAAATTTCTACCAAAGCATATACAAACTGAATACTTGCAAGTTCTTGTTTCCATTTGGCTCCAATGATGTTTGCATTAATATTTACTACACAAAAATGACACCAGTATACACACACTTCCAAAGCCCCACAAAGATTAAAAACCATTTTATGGATGAAATGTTAAATATAAAGTAACAGATGATTACTAATTGAATGTATACCGAAAATCAAACATAGTTAAAACTTTTGATTAAGTGTACAACATCGAAATTATACAAATATTTCACTTATCATGTTTGTTTATATTTAGTATATAACAAATCGTGAAATTTATTTCACTATATTAAAGTTATATTAACATATTCTTCTGACTTTATATTCATAATAATAATACTTTACAATAAATTAACTAAGTATCATACATTTATTTCGTACTTATATTATGACTTTGAATGGCAATGCATCTTTTAAGAAAAAGCAAACCAAAATTTTTATCCCACACATAATAATGTACAATAAGGCGACAAAAAAAAGACAGATGGATTACTTTAGATATGAATAAACGGACCATTTAGATCAGTACCAATTTAGTTGAACTATAAAACTAGGCCTCATACTGAAGAAATTGCCTAATGTAGATGAAACAAAGATATACAGTCGACTTCCAATGGCTCAAAGTCTCAGGGACCGACAAGAAAACTTCGAGCCATGGAAACTTCGAGCCAAACTGAGTTCGAGAAATTATACTTATACATGTACGGGCAGTTATATATCTGCCTTATTTTCAAATCTGCAATTGAAGAGTATTCAGATATTTACGGGCAGTTATCCGTCTGCCTTATTTTCAAATCGGCAATCGAAGAGTATTCAGATATCTACGGGCACTTATCCGTCTGCCTTATTTTCAAATCTGCAATTGAAGAGTATTCAGATATCTATAATGGTTATTAACAGACATCAAACATTTATTTATATATTTATTAACGTTATTTATTTAAGTTTGTGAAAGCTGGGAAATCAATAATTGCTTTCTCTCAACACTTGACACTAATCAATCGCATCATATCTATTTTAACAACTCGATGCCACCGAAGCGTGTTCGAGCCAAACAAACAATGAAATGTGTGAAAAATGTGATCGAGACCGTGAAAAACACTTCGAGCCATCCAAATATTTGACCCTCGCGATTTCGAGCCAAACAACAGAAATTTATATGAATATAATATTATAGCAATAAAATAGCAGTTCCTCAAAGAGACTTCAAGTCAACGAGAGATTCGAGACAAGCAGGCTCAAGGCATTGGGAGTCGACTGTACATAATTGGCAACCGAGTATATGAACTGTTTGCATTTAAGTTTGACACTTCAAGTATCAAAATAATGGTAACATGATATATCGTAACAGTTATATATGCTATTCAATAGCTTACATTACATGTAGCAACAATAATACTCATGTCCACAAACATGATTTGTAACTATGGCATGCTCCACACTTGGCCAGTGTGCGACTATTTCTACTATACTTCAAATACAAAAGTTCACCATATATAAATAGCATTAAAAAAAGATGCAACCTCTTGTGAAATATCCACTATTATGTTTTTGTTTAAAGTCAAATGAGTTAAAAATGAACAATTCACATCCAGAAAATGAAACACAAATAATAAAAACTACCAATTAATTATTTAAAGTCCTTCACTATGCAACTTTATAATTATTTAATACAAACTAACATGATGAACAACAATAAATAAAATATATAATTATGTCTTTGCTGAGTATGCTTATCTGAAAACTTTTGAGTAGACGCCATATTATGAAATATAATGTAGCTCATCAGTAGGGAAAGATCTAGGATCCAAACGGGTACAGGGTGCTGCTAAAAAGGGGCAGGGTGAAAACAGGGTGCTGCTTAAAAACGGGCAGGGTGAAAAGAAGGGCCAGTTCTTTGACATTTTCCAATAAATTTGCAAATTCAAGGTTTTAATCAAGGCCAAAATTAAAATTAACTTTGTTTGCCATTGCCTACCTACTGAAGAAAAGGTCCCTACTTGAAAGTTTTTTTCGTTCTTAAACCTGCTTTTTTTTTTTTTCTTCCAAATATTATATTTTTTCTTTGGTTTAAATAAAAGCTCCTTCTTCTTTTGTTTCGGTCCTTTTCCACTGGGTTAATAAATTAACTGTATCTGCTAAACCCTTGCAATTCTAATCATGTTTTATGAAACTTGTGAAAACTAATGGCAGTTTGTCAGCATTGATTGTCTAATTAAAGATGATTGCTAGCAAGCTCTCGTTCTATCAACAGACACTTGATTATATTATTAAAAGCAATGTCTGTGTTATATGCTATATTTTGATGTAAATGGATCATTAAAAAAAAAAAAAATTTGCATATTCTTTGGAAAAATAAAATAAAAATGCCTTCCTACCTACCCGTTACCAACGACTTTGAGTAGGCAATGGAAAACAAACAATTTTTTAAGGTTGGCCCCAAATAAATGTTGCAAATTAATGAAGTACATCGACGGTCTTTCCCGTTAATATCGACTTGTATTTAAACAAGGCATATTCCAATTTTTCAAACAGCAATAATATATGCATGGAATCGTTAAGAAAAAATTAAACACAATGTAAACATTTTTTTTTTTTGATACATGGTTCCAGTAGAATTCGAACTCATGACTACAAAACATTGCACTTCAATGAAAGCTTTCCCATGCTACAGTACAGTAATCAACAAGAGATGTTTGTAAAACATGTATGCCCCCCAACTTGCAGACAAGTTGTGAATATGTGCAATCGTTAAGAAATTTTTTAAATATGCAATCCCAAGCAAGGTCTCGATATATGGTATCTATGTATGAAGTTTCATTAAAACATCTCAATGCCTTCTCAAGTTATTGAGCGGAAACCATTTTTCTATTTTTAGTAATGGTGACCTTGACCCCACCCACCCCATATGAAATCCCAAGAGAGGTCTCAATATAAGGTTATCTATATATGAAGTTTCATTAAAATATCTTGATGCGTTCTCAAGTTATTGTGCTGAAACTGTTTTTCTATTGTTAGCAATGGTGACCTTGACCCCACCCACCCCATATGCAATCCCAAGCGAGGTCTCGATATAAGGTACATATGTATGAAGAAATATCTTGATGCATTCTCAAGTTATTGTGCTGAAACCATTTTTTCTATTTCTAGTAACAGTGACCTTGACCCCACCCACCCCATATGCAATCCCAAGCGAGTTCTGATTATAAGGTATCTATGTATGAAGTTTCATTAAAATATCTCGATGCATTCTCAAATTATTGAGCGGAGACCGTTTTTCTATTTTTAGTAATGGTGACCTTGACCCCACCCACCCCATATGCAATCCCAAGCGAGGTCTCAATATAAGGTATCTATGCATGTAATTTCATTAAAATATCTCGATGGTTCTCAAGTTATTGAGCGGAAACCGTTTTTCTATTTTTAGTAATGGTGACCTTGACCCCAACCACCCCATATGCAATCCCAAGCGAGGTCTCGATGTAAGGTATCTTTGTATAAAGTTTCATTAAAATATCTCAATGCGTTCTCGAGTGGAAAGCTTTTTTCTATTTTTAGTAACGGTGACCTTGACCCCACCCACCCCATATGCAATCCCATGCGAGGTCTCAATATAAGGTATCTAGGTATAAAGTTTCATTAAAATATCTCGATGCGTTCTCAAGTTATTGAGCGGAAACTGTTTTTTTATTTTTAGTAACAGTGACCTTGACCCCACCCAACCCATATGCAATCCCAAGCGAGGTCTCGACGTTAGGTATCTATGTATAAAGTTTCATTTAAATATCTCAATGTGTTCTCAAGTTATTGACGGGAAACTGTTTTTCTATTTTTAGCAACATTGACCTTGACCTTTGACCTGTTGATCTCAAAATTTATAGGGTTCTTCCTTTCCTCCCAAGTAACCAGCATACCAATTTTCATGATCGTAGGTCAAAGCGTTGTCAAGATATAGTGCGGAAACAAAATAGTGTACAGTTTTTCTATTTTTAGTAACGGTGACCTTGACCTTGAACCCACCCAACCCATATGCAATCCCAAGCGAGATCTCGATGTAAGGTATCTATGTATAAAGTTTCATTAAAATATCTCAATGCGTTCTCAAGTTATTGAGGGGAAACCGTTCTTCAATTTTTAGCAACAATGACCTTGACCTTTGACCTGTTCACATCAAAATTTATAGGGTTCTTCCTTTCCTCCCAAGTAACCAGCGTACCAACTTTCATGATTGCAGGTCAAAGCGTTCTCAAGATATCATGTGGAAAAGAAATGGTCTACGGACTGACCGACCGACCGACAGGTGCCAAGCAAGATAACCCCACTTCTTCGAACGGGGGCACAATAATGCTTCATGTACATTTCATTCATATCGATTTTTCTACTACCACTAATTTTCCCGTGCCAGTGAAAGTGTCACAGTGACCACTTTTTATAATTATAAAATGCAATAATTTATAGTTTGCTTATAAAAACGAGACCTACATGTATGTGTTAAGCAATCATAAAAAAATATTTTATTGTTTGAAGACAATTTTCCGTATTAGCCGTCAATATGCTTCTTTAAGGTATTCATTTGCCATTTGCAAAAAATACACTGAATTGCAAAAGATATTGAACATCTCTGTTTTGACCAGCCTAGAAAGAAGCAGGGTGCAGCACCCTGCTATTTTAATCTAGATCTTTCCCTAATAAAGAATAATTTTGACATTATGTACTTATGCACCAACAGACAGAAAACACACACAACATCAAGGGAAATATTGGTACATGTACCACTACCATTAAAGGGACCTGATCACAGATTAGCAAATTGGCAATTTTTTAAAATTTAGTCATAGATCTCAAGAATAACAAGAGGGCCTTGATGGCCCAAAGCACTCACCTGAGAGTTGGTACAGATCAAGACCATACTTTTGAGACAGGTTTGAAAATTAAGGTATATGAACAATACGCAAAGGGGGATAGGATCAATTAATTTAAAACATCGGTTAGTGCGATGGGCTAACTAAAGTACGAGTTGGATACTGGATGTGCGGTGTTTTTGCTAATGGTTCTCAAATAATTTTTCTCGATATTCTTACCTGACCCTCATTTAGTCAGTGACTATTCTGGAAAATGCAGAAACAGTAGATTTTTATGTCTTTTTCGCAGACAGTTTTACAGAACTAGTTTCAATGCGATTGGCTTGCACAAATGATTTTTTATTCAATGTTGACCAAACTTACACAGTTTGCGTATGATCATAAAAATTGATTAATACAATTTTATTTCCAACAGTTGCAAACCTTGCAACTATAACCCAATTGTTAACGGCACACAGACGACAGACATCGGACGACGCAGGAGAGTTCCCCTATACCAATAGCTCACTGAGCACTTCGTGCTCAGGTGAGAAAAAAATACATTATATATTAGGGAAATATCACTCCTGACAAAGAAATATAATAATATGGAAAATATAGTGTTGTTTATGAAAAATCATCATTTGAAATGGATAAAATTATAAAGCGTTTGTAACGCTTTTCCTCTGTATTTTGGCATTTAAGTCTGAATGGCCGAGTGGTTAGAGCGCCAGATTTTTGATCAAGATGATCTTAGGTTCAAGTCCCGGTAAAGGCAATTTTTTTTAATTTCTTTTTTTCTTCAATTTTTTGTTGTTGTTAGTCCTGATGCTTTAATGTTTGCAGTTAAGATAATAAATGGCATTTGTCAAAAATTAGAAAATCTGTGAACAAGTCCATATAAAAGAGCATGAAAACAACTGAGACATAAATATCTGTGTCTAAAATATCCTTAACATATCATATTCTAACAAACAAATCAAAGCTACATGTATGTGGAAAAATAAGTACGTGCATTTGCTAGTCAAATACATACACTCAGCATGTACATGTGAACAAAAGGTCAGTAAAATGTTTAGTATCAAGAAAAGCATGAACAATTAGCATTGTCATTTTACTGTTTAATAGGTTTTTTGTGGTACTAAGTTATCTTGAAGTGCTACAGAGTGCTTTATTACATGTTAAAGTGAATCATTTGCCATAAATGTATCTCAAAATTCATTCAAGGTTTATCACATGCTAAATGGTATTTCATACTTACAAGTTCAATAACATAAAGCATTACTAGCAAGTTATCAATTTATTTCCAATTAACATACTTAGCGTAGTATTAAATAACACAGACACCCTGCGCGAGCCAGTCTGATGCCAGACCGAGCAGTGTCATCCACTCAGTATTAAAACCAACACTTATTGACAACACAGCTTTGGTTGGACCCTCCACAAACATAAGGCATGGCACTCAGACAAAGAAATACGACTCCTGCTCGCTGTCTCTTTTTCTTCGACGACGATCAAGAACATTTTGTATGAATTTTCTGATTTCTGAGACCAACAGCACAGATGAGGTCAATGTGATCAGAAATACAAAATCTGAAATGAAAACATGTAAAATAAGACTTATTAATATGACTAACGAAGTGTTCCTTTAATACTTGCATCAAAGTGACCAAAATATTTTTTGGAGCGGAAATGAAGCATTGTGTTATGTGGTCACCATAGATTATTTTTGGGATACCCCTCAGCATTGTACATTACTGACCTTGCACAGGATGGTTATTAAACACTGAGCACATTTTTTCCACCCTTTTTAACTGTAAATAAATAATGCAATGCAGTATCAGCTATGTCAATCAGAGTTTATATTACTCTACAACAAAAACTTTTAGCCAGTAACAAACTGGAACAGATTAAGGCTGGGATTCACAAAGCTCCTAAGGGAAATCTTAACTTAAGTTGTACTCAAGTGAAAATTTCAGATCAAATTTTCTTTGTGAAATCCGATTATTTCTGTACAAAAAAGGCTGCAATACTAAACATATAAGCAATATTTACAAGTTTACAACATTTTAATGTTAAAAGACCTATACATGAAACAGCCAGAGACTGAAGGAATTTTATGAATTTACTTAAGTTTTCCCTAAGGAGCTTTGTGGATACGAACATAGGCCATAAACAATTATGTGTCCAAATAACTCACAAACACACAACAACAGAAACAAAAGCAACTCATAATGACATTTTTTACCTGAGAGGTAAAGAGCTTCAGTTTGGAATATTTTCTGCAATGGTGGAAAGTAGATGACCAACAGCTGGCCTATAAGTGACCCCCCAACTGCAACTAGGAACATGCGGTTGGACAGCAAACCTATCTGCAGCACCGACTTGTCCTGCAAACAACACTCACATCTTACCATTCATAGTCTTAAAGATACATTGTGTTATATATACAATATATAAATATATTTGTCACAAATATAAACAAGAGAGAATGCTTTAATTTGTAAATGTTTAACAGTGTATTTGGAAAAATTTAATTTCACTAGGAGCCATAACTCTGTCAACATTAATAGTTTGTAACTGAAGTTGAACTTGATCTGTATTTTATGATGTTACCCCAGTGTACCCAACATAATTTAACAAGAAATGTGGAAATTCCATGAAAACCAAATGTTTTTTAACAAAATGCATAAGTCAGCACAATAATGAAAGAAAGTTCAACATCTTTTTTTTTTTTCGTCTCTTTATCTTGCGTAACATTTAAAGATTTAATTGGTTTCTTCCCTCAATATATTTGGACATCAAAATATGTTTATGTTGTTACAGTGGAGACCTTCCAGACCTGCAAATGCACAGGTTTCTTAGCGACATGTGACACGGTATATTGCGATTGCTTATCTATACACCATTTGTAACACCTCCAGGGACCTGTTTAATTGACACGTGCAAACTTCGAACTCCACTGGAGCATGATCTTCTCAATTAAGCTTCTCAATTACATTAAGTCCCCAGCAACAAAATAATTGTCTTTCAAACAGATATCGAACAAAAATGCTTTCTCTACATTTATAACTAAGTAATTTAATTTTACTATCTTAAATAAAGCAGCTATATAAATACAACTGTTACTGACAGAAAATGTGTCTCAATTGTACAATAAATATCATCAAATCCGAATGCCATTTTTATTAATATGCCCTAAAGATAGAGAACTGATAAAAAATAATCTGCAATCATAATATTGTCACTGGACATCGCTGATTAAGTTCAAAAATCTTTTAAACACCCAATCCAAAAAAAGAAGAAATAAATGATCTGGAAATTTATATTTTTTGATAATCAGCTTACAGAATGACATGAAATAAGATATATGTCTTAAAGCATACTTGTGTAAAAGTTACGATTTTTTATATTGTCATTTGACTAAAGTATAATTCTTTACTGTTTAAATGAATGTTGACCTGTTAAGATTTGATAATTGATGCTCCAAGAAATATTTTTGTACTTTTTCCATTTACATAACATAACATTTACATATGTTATTTTTGGAATAAGCATTGTATAATGTTTTAATGCAATAAGCATATCACATTGTGTCGTATAGAATAAACAATAGGAAAAACAAATTGATTAAAGCCAATTAATTAAAAGTGATAAACTAATTAACTTGTTTTCACGTTTTTAATTACATTATATATATATAAGTAACATTTAAAAAGGCAATTGTATGTAATGGCCCTTTTCAGTTACTTATTTTGGCACATACTCATTTTATGTCATGAAATATGTGGGTCTTATTATTATATGTCGTTGAAATATGCCAAAACACATCTTTTAAACTAACAAATATATAGTTTTATAGAAAATTTCGGTATAATTTAGATAGATTCATGTAGATTTCGGTAGATTCATGTAGATTTCAGTATTTCCAGTAACCCGAGTGTAACAGTTTGACGTCATCAGCTAATATCGCGCGTGCCACCCATGGCAACGTCTTTTTTGACTGTCGCTCTGATTACCAGCCGAATTACAGATATGGGTCGTGAAAAACGTGCTACACATGGAGGGCGGTTACAGTAACTGTATGTCATAAATCAATACTAACCTATTTGAATTACAATACAACTAGACATGTGTCCTTAGGACATGGATGCCCCCACATTCAGCTGATTGTCATAAAACTATGCTGATGTCTGGAAAAATGCACCAAAATACCCAGGTGCACAAGTTCACATGCTGATGAATATGTTTATAAAGTTTCATCAGTCTAACAATTATACTTTTTAGTTACTCGCGACACAAATCCAAAAATGTCAGTTTTTGCTAAAAAAAGGGTCATAGCTCCACTGATGTCGGAAAAAACTGCACCAAAATACCCAGGTGCACAAGTTCACATACTGATTAATATGTTTATAAAGTTCTATCACTGTAGCAATAATATTTTTTGAGTTACACGCGACACAAGTCCAATAATGTCATTTTTGCTAAGAAAAGGGCCATAACTCAGCTGATGTTGGAAAAAACTGCACCAAAATACCCAGGTGCACAAGTTCAAATCTTGATTAATAAGTATATAAAGTTTCATCACTGTAGCAGTAATACTTTTTGAGTTATGTGTGACACAAGTCCAAAAATGTCATTTCTTGCTAAAAAATCGCCATAACTCCACTGATGTCTGAAAAAACTGCACCAAAATACCCAGGTGCACAAGTTCACATGCTGATTAATATGTTTATAAAGTTTCATCACTCGAGCATAGAACATTTTGAGGTACACGCGACACAAGTCCAAAAATGTCATGTTTTGCTTAAAAAAAGGGCCATAACTCTGCTGATGTTGGAAAAAAACTGCACCAAAATACCCAGGTGCACAAGTTCACATGCTGATTACATAGTAATATGTTTGTAAAGTTTCATCCCTCTAGCAGTAATGCTTTTGGGTTACGCGCGACACAAGTCCAAAAATGTCATATTTTGCTAAAAAAGGGCCATAACTCCGCTGATGTCCGAAAAAACTGCACCAAAATACTCAGGTTTACAAGCCCCGATGCTATTGAATATGTTTATAAAGTTTCATTAATTTGCAGTTATACTTTTTGAGTTATGCGCGACACAAAAATCCGACGGATGGACGGACGGACGGACAAGGACAAATCTAGATGCCCCCCCCTCTAAAGTGGGGGAATGAAAACTTGACCAAAAAACTTAACTAGCACAGACGCTGAGGCATATGCTGACGCAGATGACAGGGCGACTTCAATAGCTCGACATTTTTTCTTAGAAAGTCGAGCTAAAAATTATCATGAGGGCATATGTCGGGAGGGCATGTGTCCAACATTCATTCAAAGCATGTGCTACAGGAATGTAGTAATGAAGCAACTATTTAATAATTGAGAAATAATTGTCTATTTATCGTAGCTTATCAGCCAATGAATTACGATTTGGAGTTCTGACGCATAGGAATTAAACCACAAAGGCGTTGTTTAACAGCCATGCATCAGAACAACAAAGAGTTGTTTATTGGCTAATAAAAAACAATAACGCGATAACATGAATTGACATATATTTTTGCAGTTGTAATTGGAACTACTTTGTACTATGCTCCGCTCAGAATTGGGACTACTTTTTGCATTGTTTATTGGGTAGTTTAACAACGATAATTTTGTTCTTTGTCTATAGAAACATTAGCGAGTATCATGTTAGAATTCAATACATGCAACATGCACTTCAAAAATAGTATGTTCTTATAATGACTCTATGATTTCTTAATTCCACAAAGTTCATAACTGACCCATATTGTTAACATATCAACAGCCTTGTTTGAGAAATAGTTACAAAAGGGAAATCATTAAATTTGTGAAGTCCATTAAAATTATAGGTGACATAACAATAAACCATAAACTTTTCAATGTTAAACCAGAGTAGTTATTCACCTTCATTGCTTTTCGAAACTGAAAACCCAATTTCAAATTTCTAGCATCCATTAAGAAATAGTTTTTGCTTTAGAGTTGTTAATCGGATAATAAGCAACAATTCTGAGTTCTGATGCGTAGGAATTAAACTACGCGGGTGTTAGCCCGAGTGGCTTAACATACTGCATCAGAACTACAAAGCGTTGCTTATTAGCCGATAAACAATGATAATGCAAAATGATCTGTATTCTCACATGACCAGACAACATACTCTGCAAATAGAATGCAACTATATTGAGTCTCGAAACCAAACTGAGTGAACCAAAATGAGAATTCAAATAATCTAAATAAAAAAAGGGCCATAATTCAATTAAATTCCATGACAGAGTAATGGTTCTTATCCGACAAACTCATCTCACCATACTGAGTTTAAGTATACCAAATCTGAAGGCTATGGGTTCAATTGTTTTCCAGAAAAGTGGACATAAACTTAACAAAAAAATCTATATCGAAAAAGAGCCATATTTCAATCAAAATCATGACAGAGTTAAGATTCTTGTCCTACAGGCTCATTCATTTATGAACAAGAGAAAAATGCAGATACCGCATTAAAACTGTATTGTTATTTTGCCGATGGGGGTACATGTACAAGTCAATGCTGGTGAAGAAGTATGAAAGTTTCATGTGGATGATCTAAAATGTATGCAGTTTGGCAAAAATTTGGTCTCAAAATAAAATTGGAAAATAGTGTGGACTTGAGAGATGGCATTAAATTACTGAAATAATATGTTTGTTTCTATGCAATGTTGCATATTTGCATTTAAGAAAAAGTCCGTCAAAGGAACTTTTCTCCGCTGGACATGCTATCATTTTTTTTGGAAAATAGTGATCAAATGCAAGATGGGTGAAAATGTTCCTTGTATTGATCAAGAACTTTAGCAAATATGACAGGAATACAAAACTTTAATGCAAATTCTATTTTAAGCTCTAGTGGCCATTTTGTGCAGTAAGGCGGAACCATTTAAATAAGTTTGGTAGAGGACCACTAAACGAACATTGGTGTGAACTTATTTGAAAATCTAGCCATAGGTCTAGAAGAAATTGGCGTTTAGACATATTTCTATTTTTAACTCTGGTGGCCATCTTGTAAAGTGAAGCGGAACCATTTTCACAGGTTTGGTAGAGGACCATCCAAGGAACATTTCTGTATGCAAGTTATTGAGCTGAAATCGTTTTTTCTATTTTCAGCAACATTGTCCTTGACCCCACCCACCCCATATGCAATCCCAAGCGAGGTCTTGATATAAGGTAAATATGTATGAAATTTCATTAAAATATCGCGATGCATTCTCAAGTTATTGTGCTGAAACCGTTTTTTCTATTTTTAGTAATGGTGACCTTGACCGTGACCCCACCCACCCTATATGCAATCCCAAGCAAGGTCTGAATATAAGGTATCTATGTATGAAGTTTCATTAAAATATATCCATGCGTTCTCAAGTTATTGAGCGGAGACCATTTTTCTATTTTTAGTAATGGTGACATTGACCTTGACCCCACCCACCCCATATGCAATCCCAAGCAAGGTCTCAATATAAGGTATCTATGTATGAAGTTTCATTAAAATATCTCGATGCATTCTCAAGTTATTGAGCGAAAACCATTTTTCTATTTTTAGTAATGGTGACCTTGACCCCACCCACCCCATATGCAAACCCAAGCGAGGTCTCGATGTAAGGTATCTATGTATAAAGTATTATTAAAATATCTCAATGCGTTCTCAAGTTATTGAGGGGAAACCGCTTTTCTATTTTTAGCAATGGTGACTTTGAACTTTGACCTGTTGACCTCAAAATTTATAGGATTCTTCCTTTCCTCCCAAGTAATCAGTGTACCAACTTTCATGATCGTAGGTCAAAGCATTCTCAAGATATCGTGCGGAAACAAAATGGTCTACAGACCAACCGACCGACCGACTAACCAACCGACCGACCAACGGACAGGTGCAAAGCAAGATACCCCCACTTCTTCGAAGGGGGCATAATTATCGATACGGCGTAACTGCTTGTCATTGTAAAGGAAAGCTTTATGGTGACAAAAGACCGAGAAACAATATGTACTGCCCATCATTTGAGATAGATCTACTGATACCCAATTTTGCTGTTTGCGCTACGAACGTTTTATTTAAAAAGTAAAGATTTCACAGTTCTTTGCGCTACACAATTTTTTTACATCGCAGTCAATACACCAACGCTTTCCATGCGGATGACGTGACGTTGTAGATATCGGCATAATTTTCCCTCTCTTTTCTAGCAGAACACAGAGTTTACATGCAATGCATGTGATTCTTAACTGTAAACAAAACTTGTGTTATGTCGCGTGAACTGTAAAATTTTAATAGGCGTTTTAAATTTTCATTTTATTATACGCATTTTCATAGGTGATGTTATTATAACTAAATAGTTGAAAATATGTTATGTTACACATTATGGACAACAATGAAAAAGGTGGTTGTGAGTAAATATCGGTAACTTTTTTTTATGTTGTGAAAACAGGCTAGTGTATACATAGGGTGTCCCGCTCAAATGTCAAATGTCCCGGCAATTGTTTGTCAATGTCCCATTTTTGCCTGAAAAAATTATGGCATGTATGTTTTTTCTATTTTTAGTAATGATGACCTGGACCTTGACCCCATATGCAATCCCAAGCGAGGTCTCGATAAACTTATCCATGTATGAAGTTTCATTACAATAGCTCAATTTGTTCTTGAGATAGAGAGTGGAAACAAAACAGTTGACACTGCCACCCCTCTGTCAAAATTTAGTGGTTTGTAACCAAAGTAGAACTTAACCCGTATTTTATGATGCTTCACATGTATACCAATAATTATTTGAATATGTCAAGCCATTGTAAAGTTATCGTCAGGAAACCATAATTTTAGGGAATTTAAGTTGAAAAGGGGCCATAACTCTGTCAAAATTTAGTGGTTTGTAACCAAAGTCGAACTTGACCCGTATTTTATGATGCTTCACATGTCTACCAAAAATTATTGTAATACGTCAAGTCATTCTTGAGTTATCGTCCAGGAACCATGTTTTTAGGGAATTTAAGTCAAAAAGGGGCCATAACTCTGTCAAAATTTAGTGGTTTGTAACCCAAGTTGAAATTGACCTGTATTTTATTATGTTACACATGTGTACCAAAAATTTATTTGAATATGTCAAGCCCTTCTTGAGTTATCATCCAGAAACCAAAAAACCAACAGACCGACACACCGGCAGACCGACAAGCTTACTCCTATATACCCCCCCTAAACTTCGTTTGTGGGGGTATAATTAGGCGTGTCGTGGGAAAACCGGGCTTAATGCATGTGCGAAAAGGTTCGTCCCAGATTAGCCTGTGCAATCCGCACAGGCAAATCCAGGATGGCATATTCCGCTTTTATGGTATTTTCTGTTTCAAGGAAGTCTCTTCTAGACATACAGTAAGGGGCAGAAAAAATGAACAATTCTGAAATCTCGTACAAAAAAAAGCCAGTGGAAAAACTACATGTAGTTTCAATAAAGCTTATGTGACATTTTCTAAACTGATTTTTGATGGAAACAAGAAATGTCTTAAAAAAAGACAATCGGCGTAGAAATTAATACTGAGATGTCAATTTTTGTCCCTAAATATAATACAAGAGGACCAAGCTGTGACTTCACGGACCCCATATTTTTCGTTGCCTACTAAGGAGACTTCTCGAACCCAATATTTTTCGGTCCCTACAAAAGAGACTTCTCTGGCATGGTTTTGATGATTAATATTTTGTTCAAAGCACAGAGAGGTTTTTATAAATGGCATGGTTTTGATGTTTAATATTTTGTTCAAAGCACAGAGAAAAGTTTCTGTAAGTGGCATAGGTTTTTATGTTTAAAACTTTGTACTTGGCACGGGGATTTTTATTAGGCCTATTGCTTAGTGGATTTAATCATGAAAAACATTGAGTTTTGGACTTTTTACAGCTGCATGTGTGTACAAGGGCCATTTGTACAGTCAAGGACAGTAGATTTTCAGACACTATAAGAAAACGTATCGAACCCCAAAATTAATTTGAGATAAACTCAATAATTATTAATATCTGTCGTGAATAACCTGATCATATACCGCCCCATGTTTTCACCAGTGATACATGAATAAGCTAAATACTAGTAATTTACGTAAACATGAATTTGTCAAGCAAATTTAACAAATTAACATTGTCAGAAAATAATAGCGGGAATGAATGAGCAGTAAGCTTATGGATTCCCAATTTATTGCAATTCTCGGGTTTAGGATTCTCCAGACCCTGATTGATGCGTGTGTATTAACACAGCTTTACTGCGTGCTATTTTTAGAATGATTCTCCTACTGGAGTGGTACTCACTAGAATTAATTCACGGGGACGACAGTCGGTTACAGCGTACAATAATATTTTTACACAACGATAAAATAACAGGAAATATAAGCTCAATCAAATTTGCTAATATTTGTTTTGCTTATTTGTCAGAAAAATACCAGAAATTTACCACTTTATATTTTGTGCTTGCGAGCTCAACAGGCAACAATGTACATTGTGACAGACTGTCATCCCCGTGAATTGTAGCATTGTAATTGCTATTTATAGAGCGCGCAGATCATGTAGGCTAAACAATATAGTTATGTCATTATGTGAATGAATATAACATTCTGATCATGACATACAATGAGAAAAATTGTTCATAATTATGTTCATTTCTAGAGTGTATGTCAAAGATATTTTTATAACTTTAATTTAACCGCTTATGTAAACAATTATGTAAATTTTTTACCCCAAAAGTATGCAACAGTTATTGGTATACGTTAAACCATTGTTAGAAGTTTGCATTCCTTAAAATTAGAAAATTTGCCCTATTTTATTGGCATTCAATTCCTGCTGCATAATTATCCCAAGAAATATCGGTCAAAAGTGATCTTAGACAGCAACGCCGAAAAGACCACTGAAAATCACAATTTTCGAAAAAATACATTGACTGACATTTATAATTGGAGAGTAAACACTACATACTTGTTTTAGATTATAGTACAGGATTCTGTCAACACAAATTAGTGTGACATTTACTGAATAAACACATGTAATGCGTTTGTTTATTGATTCAATTTGATAGTACATGGAAACTATATTAACATATTTTGTACATAATTAAAGTTGAAAGATGGTGTAAAAAGTACATGTTCCCCAAAATTAAAGGTTACTGTATCAGACTGTAATTTTCAAATTCCTTGATCCCAGAAAATATGTTACAAAAAAGCCAGTAGAAATACAGGGAGGATTTTGAAGGCACCAATTAGGTCAAGAGAAAATGTAGAGTGTATTTTCAGTTGGCCCTAATTTAATTTTGTTTCATGTTTTCTACCCCTACTGTAAATCCACTGTAGGCGGAAAGTGCTATCTTGGATTAGACTGTGCTTTTGACTAGTAGATACTTGTTAATCAAGAATTGAGTTGACCAATTATGGGTTTAGATTTCAGTGGTAAATAATAGCACATGGTTGCATAACCCAATTGATTAACTCCAAATCCTTGGACAAACAACCTTGGACAAACAGAAAGGCGGAGCGATCTATGATTTTGCTACTGGTTAATTAAATAAATGAATTGAAAATGTATGGTCAATTTATCTTACGAAGTCTCAATGCTGTTTGTCTTATGATAGCAAAGAAAATAATTTCAGTAAACAAGTTTTGCTCATACCAATGGAATATTACAACAGTTACTGTTTCTGGACATTCTCTGGAAATTCGTAAAAATGTATATGTGTTAGACATACAGATTAACAACCAATACATCGATTTTTTTTACTTTACGGCGAAATCTTTTAGTCAACAAAAACAAGAATTTGTAGGGATCTGTCTAAGTAAGGAAAAAATGCTGAGATACCAGTGCACAGATGCATTGTGGGTAAAAGCGCTAACATCAAACCTGAGATCTGCAACTGAGTGCGTTGAACATGTCAAAGAATACGAAGCAGGTGAAGGTCATGGTTGTGTCCCTTGGCGTTATCTTGTTGTCACTCATCTACAGAGAAAAAACACTATGTAAGAGTTTAAGACACATAAAGAAACATCTGTGAGGATCTTACTAATATAATGTGAGGATCTTACAAATATAATGAAGTACTTTTGTCCTTCACATTTATGGATGCTATTTGATTTTGTTTTTCACATCTACCAGTATGTTAAGTATGGTCGAATCTTGAACCATCTAATCTTGTCATAGCATTGTGTACATTGTGTAATGTACGTGTAGAGGAATGTAGGCTGACAATGACTTTCAGATTTGACACGACTTGAAACCCATGGTTTGACTCTAAACATAGAATTAAATACAAGGTTACTGTACCGTGAACATTAAAATTTTCATCTTTTGATAAGCCATTTAGCAAAATCAAAGTTCGATTTTTTTTCCCTGAGCATCGACAAATAAATTATTATAAAATAAATTTTTGTGCTTTGAATGAATACAGTGTCTACTAGAAAAGCCACATTTTTACTAACTTTTTACTAACTTTTCTCATCTGCTCAATCAAAGTCAATCCTATCGTCAATATTCATAACTTTACATAATCTTATGCACAATTAATTATGAAAACTTAATAAAACCTTCTCAATCCTATTATTCCGATAACCTTCACATCATAATTATTAATTACAGTTTTCTTTATACTGTATAAGTGGATATTTCCATGTGTCAAAATGTTACACAATTAAAAAATGTAGACCTTTAGCATGCAGACATGTTAGCGAATCGCCGATATGAAGTTGTATGAAAATTTCACGCCCACTTTGCTACTCTGACTGACACCCACGTAGTATGACAAACAACAACTTGACACACTTAAGATCAAAATGTACTAGTCATCCACCTATGACAATGTTCTTCCGCTGCAGTCGTGTTCCTTAATTAGCAGCCAAATTACAGCTATTGGGCATGAAAAACATGCTTTATTGTTTTAGATGAAATGTGTCAAGAAAAGACTGTGGAATAATATACTTTTTAAATGTCAACGTAAAATACACGTTTAAAAATGCATTTCTACATATTTATATATTTTTCTCATTTTATTTCTACACGCTATAATGCATATCAACTGTAACCTTTACATAATTCTATCTGCGATCAGTGTTTTAGTAAATTTTTACATCAGCAATCGATGTAATTTTCGCTGACAGAAATACTAGCTAATTCTTCTAATTCATGAAATTTGCAAACATTTCCACATAGATGACTTAACTACTTATACAGTAGACAAAGAACAAAATTAAAAAACTCCAATAAACAATGTGACAAATAGTTCTGAAACAGTAAATTATAGTTGGAATTGTAACTGCAGAATTTGTTGTCAGTTAAAGTTAGATTCAAAATAATGTTCGCATTCTTGTTGTTTATCTGTAAATAAACAACTGCTTGTCGTTTCGATGCAGGTCATTAAACCACTAGAGCTTATGCCCCCCGTGATTTTATTCCTTCGCATTAGAACTTCAAACCATTGCTTATTAGGTGATAAACAATGAGAAATCGAACATTATTTGTTACAGAACTGACTGATATAAACATTTTATCACAACATCTGGACCACTCTTCATACCTCTCTCCAAAAGACCCACAGTGTTCCACAAACAATAATGGTGGCCGACACCACAATGTTTACTATGAAATAGCGAGTAATAATTGGGTCCTTCACTTTCCGAGGCGGCTGACGTATTACATCATGATCTACTGGCTCCACACCCAAGCTATGAAAGAAAGCAATATTTTCAGTAAGTAATTATAGAAAAAACATCAACTGTTTTTAAAATGAATTCATTAATATGAATATGCATCTGAGCAGTTTAAAACATACTCCTACAAACCAAATTTTTTTTTATATATTGGCATTGTTAATATGTTTATATGAAAGTAAATGTACCTACACATTTATTAAAAATTAATATTTTTCTGTTCAGTCCAGTTTTCACCAATTATTAGAACAGCCCTCATCATTATCTAAACCAATATTATACACAATATTATGTATATCTCCTGATAAATATCACTAGTGACGACAGGGCTTGCACTTAGGTAAAAGTCCTGACTTCCATGTGTTGGATATTGGAAGTTCTGCACATACAAAACAGACTTATGGGTAATGTTGCCCCTGATACAAGAGTTGATGACAAAGGTATATTCAAGTTCCAAGTGGATAGCTTTTGTAGCTTTTTGTATTATTGAAGTTACCAAACCTTGATACTGGAGTTGATGACAAAGGTTAGTTCCAAGTTTCAAATGAATAACTCATGTAGTTTTGAAGTTACAAAACGTTTTAATATAAACTTTAACCAGAAAATCTAAGTGAAAAAGGGGCATAAATCTGTCAAAATACAAAACAGAGTTATGGGGAATATTGCCCCTGACACTGGAGTTGATGACAAAGGTTAGTTCCAAGTTTCAAGTGCATAACTTATGTAGTTTTGAAGTTACAAAACTTCTGAATATAAACTTTAACCAGAAAATCTATGTGAAAAAAGGGCCGTAACTCTGTCAAAATACAAAATAGAGTTATATGGAATGTTGCCCTTGATACTGGAGTTGATGACAAAGGTTAGTTACAAGTTTCGAGTGAATAACTTATTAGTTTTGAAGTAACAAAACTTTTGAATATGTTTGTTTGGATTTTTAGGAGAATGGCCGTAGAAATAATTTCATGACCAATCCCCACACAATTTATGCGGCCGGCCCGGCTAAAACTTTTGAATATAAACCAAATTCAGACGCAGACGCCTATGCCAGGGGTAGTAGGAAAGCTCACCTATTCTTCGAATAGACGAGCTAAAAACTGGAAGTAAATAACTCCCAGACTTCCCTTGTGACAACTTTCTGGTTCAGACAAAGATTTGAAACACTTCTGGTACAACCCTCACATTTCACCTCAGATAACAGTATATGTGAATTAAAATGTAAATACTGAAATAATAACTTAAGAAGACAATGCCAACAAGCCAGGTACCTCTGTGCTGGCGGCCCATCCATGATGATGTTGATCCAGAGAATCTGCATGGCGTTCAGTGGGTTGGGCAGTTTGAACAGCGTGGATAGGGTGATCAGAGACAGGGCCGCTATACTCCTGCAAGTACGAACATTTTATTTCAAATACCAACCAATATGTAATAGACATCAAATATTGCTTCAGAAATAATTTTCAATTAAGCGTTGTTTATCAACTAATAAATTAATAATTTGGATTTCTGATGTGTACAAATTAAACCCTTAGGGTGTTAGTTCGAATGGTTTAATTCACGCGCATCAGAATGACAAACCTTCGTTTATCTCCTGATACACAACGATAACGCAACGATTATTTGTGGCGTGGCGTGGGAAAACCGGTCTTAATGCATGTGCGTAAAGTGTCGTCCCCGATCAGCCTGTGCGGACAGGACGGCACTTTCCGCCTACAGTGGATTTATGGTTAGAAGAGACTTCCTTAAAACAGAAAATACCATAAAAGAGGAAAGTGCCATCCCGGATTAGCCTGTGCGGACTGCACAGGCTAATCCGGGATGACACTTTAAGCACATGCATTAAGACCGGTTTTCTCACTACGCCCCTAATTTCAATTCTAACATGATATGACAAATAAATTCTGCAATAACATTGAGAACTACATGAAAATTTTACCATGAACTGCCTCTCTTCCCGGATGAACGTTCAAACATTACTGTGTGACATCATTTATGATACAAATTCATTCTGATGTCTCTTTGATTGATACAAACACAAATCATGTCAGTGTCAGGACTATTCTTTTCATCATGTTTATGGAGGCTTAACAATGGTAGATTTTGTTCTTTGTATTTGAGAGTCATGTTAGAATAATGAAATCACCATGTAGATTTTTTTAACCTGAGGCAGCTTAAGAAACATATATTTTAAAGCAGCAGTCCAGAAATATGTTAGTAAAAAGAAAATTGCAGAAATCGTTTCTAATGGACATCTTACCAATCAAACAACAGAACACTACAATGAAATCGGTAAAATAATAAAGTTTTTGTAACTTTTTATCATACAGTTATCTGTATGACTATGCGATAGCTGGTTATGAATCTGGAGTAAATCAGCATGTACATTAGTGTTTGTTTGTTTGTTTGGATTTTTCGCCGTATTCAACAGTATTTAAGTCATATAACGGCGGTCAGTTAACCTACTCACACTTTTCCAGGGTAAGCTGGTTTACCGGTACTGAGTGCACATACTTATGCCAGTAACTGACAACTGCCCTACTTGAATCAGAGGTGGGGGAGAATGGCCGTAGAAATAATTTCATGACCAATCCCCACACAAGTTATGTGGCCGGGCTGGGAATCGAACCCGCGATCCTCAGATTTGTAGTCCAGCGCTCTACCGAGCTATCTGGCCCGGCACATGTATATATTCTGTTCGTACCAAGCGTTTTCAAACATGGCCATTATAAAATGCCTTTCGTAAATAAGAAAGTTTTCAGTCGAATAAACGCCATTAACGTTCATTGGAACCAATGCCAATTTAAGATGCATTGAATTATATTCTATGGACTGTGGCTTTAAATACATTATACCAATATACAGGGTTCATACAAACTGTTTAAGCCAAAATTCCATGATTTTTTCATAACATAGCTCAGTTTTCCATGACACAATCCACACATACTCAAAATAGTATACTGATATCCACATTTGACTTAATCTACATTATAATATTGTATCTATTCTGATTAATCTACATTATAATATTATATCTATTCTGATTAATCTACATTATAATATTGTATCTATTCTGATTTGCGCCCTGTAGAATAGAACAACATTGATTGTAGAGCTGCAATACATGTCTGTCCATCATTACTCTCTTGATTTTGATATTTAGTTTGATTATTGTATTTCAATGGATTTGATAATTTATATGCACTTACTGGCATATTCAAGGATATTTTTCAACTGCCCATGACAATTTTGGAAAAATCCATGATTTCACCATGATAAAATCCAAATTATCATGATTCCATGTTTTTTTTCAGAGTAAGCCCATTTTCCATGACTTCCAGATCCATAAAAACCCTGTTTATACGGGATATAAATATGTGGCACGTCGTGAGAAAACCGGTCTTCGTAAAGTGTCGTCCCGGATTAGCCTGTGCAGTCTGCACAGGCTAATCCAGGACCACACTTTCCGCATTTATGGTATTTTCTGTTTCAAGGAAGTCTCTTCTTAACAGAAATTCTCTGTCGGCGGAAAGTGCCGTCTTGGATTAGCCTGTGCGGACTGCACAGGCTAATCCGGGATGACACTTTACGCACATGCATTAAGACTGGTTTTCCCAGGACACCCCTCATATTAATTTTGGTATATCTTCCCAGCTGAGTTATTATTTTTTTCATCTACAAGCAATGTTTATGCGTAAGTACATCTTATAGTTTTCAAAATAAATGAGTTTTTGCCAGGAGTTTAATACATGTAAAACTGTCACTATTACTTACGTGCTCAATTGGAAACGAACAAAATTCCTGATGTTGTAAAATATTCCTTTTCCTTCTTCTATGGCATGCCTGCATTAAGGATAACACTAATTTGTAATAGTTATAATAAATTATAATAACACTGTTGTCGAATGTTCTACTTAATTTCAGAGTCAAATGTTAATGGTGAACATTTTAAAGCTAGATATACATGGCCCAGTTGTTCAAATATTTAACCATTAGTTAAAACTAACCATAGGTAATTTTCTGACGTACATGGATTTGATTTTCCTCGATAAATGTATCACTGTACAAAATTAGCACAACATATTTATCAAGTTCTGCCGATTTTAGCTTTCATACTGAAGATCATCGCAGCAAAGGAAGAGAAATCTGTCTCCAAACTTTAACCATGGTTAGTTTAACTAACAGTTAAAATTTTGAACAGCTGGGTCCTGCTGAACGTTGTTATCTCGAACTCGCTTAATTTGAAGTTTCGGATAATTTGAAGTGAAAACTAATTCCTGACTTTCTTTCTTGTTAATTTATATAAATAAATATTGTTTGTCTGGAACTTTTAACTTAAAATTATGGTTTTGTCAAAGTGGTTTCCTATCAAAAACAGTATTTTGACACTTATTTCTATGTGTTCTCTATGTTTCTGATTTTTATGTCATTGGACTGCCCATTTTGCTTTATCCCAAAGCGCTGACATAAAACAAACTTTAGTCCATGTTGTTTTTTTCATCAATGCAGGCATGATGATGGATTAAAAGAATACAATAGATCAGTAGAACAGCAGCTGTCTGTCATATTTACAATAGACTGGTAACTGAAAGATATGGACAATTTCTGCAAATGGCCTATTGTTTACAGCAAAATTTCCTACACGCTGTCCTTCAAGACAAAACAAGGTTAAACACACGCTGTCCTTCAAGGCAAAACAAGGTTAAACTTACAATATGACTGAGAAATCATCATCCACCAGGATCATATCTGCGGCCTCTTTGGAAACATCTGTTCCTGACTTCCCCATGGAAATCCCGATATCAGCAGCCTTGAGGGCCACCGCGTCGTTGACCCCGTCCCCTGTCATACCCACCACCAGCCCATTGGCCTGCAGCGCCTGCAAATAACAATTGAATAAATGTAACCATATAGCTCAGACAAACTGAGCCCATTGGCCTGCAGTGCCTGCATAGAGAACAACTGAATATCTGTATAGCTCAGACAAACTGACCTGACACTATATACCTGTCATACCCACCACCAGCCCATTGGCCTGCAGTGCCTGCATAGAGAACAACTGAATATCTGTATAGCTCAGACAAACTGACCTGACACTGTATACCTGTCATACCCACCACCAGCCCATTGGCCAGCAGTGCCTGCATAGAGAACAACTGAATATCTGTATAGCTCAGACAAACTGACCTGACACTATATACCTGTCATACCCACCTCCAGCCCATTGGCCTGCAGTGCCTGCATAGAGAACAACTGAATACCCATATAGCTCAGACAAACTGACCTGACACTATATACCTGTCATACCCACCTCCAGCGCATTGGCCTGCAGTGCCTGCATAGAGAACAACTGAATATCTGTATAGCTCAGACAAACTGACCTGACACTATATACCTGTCATACCCACCTCCAGCCCATTGGCCTGCAGTGCCTGCATAGAGAACAACTGAATATCTGTATAGCTCAGACAAACTGACCTGACACTATATACCTGTCTTACCCAAAACCAGCCCATTGGCCTGCAAAGCCTGCTGGGAACAATTGAATACCCATATAGCTACGACAAATTGACCTGACACTTGCATGTATCTGTCATACCCAACACCTGCCCATTGACCTGCAGTGCCTGCAGGGAACAATTGAATACTGGTATAGCTACGACAAACTGACCTGACACTTGCATGTCCCCTGTCATACCCACCATCAGCCCATTGGCCTGTACAGCCTGCATAGAGAACAACTGAATACCCATATAGCTCAGACAAACTGACCTGACACTATATACCTGTCATACCCACCTCCAACCCATTAGCCTGCAGTGCCTGCAGAGAACAACTGAATACCCGTATAGCTCAGACAAACTGACATGACACTATATACCTGTCATACCCACCTCCAGCCCATTGGCCTGCAGTGCCTGCATAGAGAACAACTGAATATCTGTATAGCTCAGACAAACTGACCTGACACTATATACCTGTCATACCCACCTCCAGCAATTTGGCCTGCAGTGCCTGCATAGAGAACAACTGAATATCTGTATAGCTCAGACAAACTGACCTGACACTATATACCTGTCATACCCACCACCAGCCCATTGGCCTGCAGTGCCTGCATAGAGAACAACTGAATACCCATATAGCTCAGACAAACTGACCTGACATTATATACCTGTCATACCCACTACCAGCCCATTGGCCTGCAGTGCCTCCAGAGAACAATTAACCGATTGAGGAGATCTGACTTTCTTTCTGAGCTATACAAGCTCTGCAGCCATGTACATGTACATTTATCTGCTGAACTTACCCTGAATATTACGGATACTCCATATGGACTTGACGTCATACTTATACATGTACCTACTGAACAGCACACATAAGCAGGCCGTTCCCCAGGCCTTTTAATAACAGCGGTACTGTGGCCTTAATTTCCGAATCCTTGTCATCGCAACGATTAAAATCCCAAAATCAGTCTACTGCAGCACTATAATTTCAATAAGCATCTAACACTCAAAAATCAATAACAGCAGACGACATTCCAGCCAGATAGTTCTCAGCACAGTGAGAGGTGTATACAGTGTGCTATTGTTAGATCTTATCAATTCAGCTAGCCAGTTACACAGTGTTGTGACTTAGTGTCCATTGAGTTGGCATTACCTGTTCAACCATTCAAGGGTGCTTTAGAGAATTGTTGGAGATGAGCATGCATAAAAAATGTTCCCCACCAGCATGTTCAATCGTGTTGTTGTGTGTAAGTAAATTAGCTTGATGTAATGTTGAGGCATTGTGTAAGAAATGTTGTCAATCAGTCTTAGTATATAAGACCGTCTTATATCATACATTTTCACTTTCGATCTACTACATTGAATTTGTTTACAGGCGAAGTGTATATTTCTAATTTAATAATGAAATGCCAAATATAAAGTGATAGCATTAGATCTATATCTAGTCTAACTTAGGTGGAACTGCACTATTTTTTTACAAGACAAAATGATGCAGCAATTGAGTCTGTGGCTCTGACATTGTAGTCTGTTTCACCAGCATGTACAGAAACACGTAGCATAGAGACTGAAGTCTAGTCATCTACTTTAAACCTTTCATTTGTACAGTTTAATTAAATGTGTGCAGCACACAAAAAATGTTGTTTTTTTTTTGTTTTTTTTTTTGTCAGGGGATTTTCAAAAATGAACAAGGTGAAAACTACACACAGATCATGTTTCTCCAACAAAGTTCTTAATGCTTTGTTGGCAGCCTCCACCCAAGGACCTCCTCTTAGAAGAACAACTTTTTAGTACTAGATATTGGACGTGAACACTATGCCCCATCAACATGTGGGTGGACATGTGGCACCAGCAGAAACCATGAAGGACAGTTTTCTAAATTTGTGTAGAGAGCTTGCACTAAAATGAAATGTTTGTGTTGGGTATAAGTGTTGGATATTGGAAACCTGAACATTTCAGACATGAAATGAAGTATAAAATAAAGCTCTGTTTAAAGTCAGATAATTTTGTGATAAAATGCCAATTACTTTATTGAAAGAGGTATACATTTAGGTAAACCGTGTCATTATCTATTTCCAGGTAACATTATTTTTGCCACTTGTGCTGTTGCGTTTCTTTGATAAATTGTATAGTGTGTGAGTTTTATGATTATGTTATATCATTGGGAAACAAGAGAAAAAAAAAAAAGAGCTGTCAGAGGACAGCGCGCTCAACTATTCAAAGTATTTCAGTTGGTACATATTTTGGATAGTGAAAGGGGCATAAATTTATTAAAATACAATATTTTTAAGTGGAGCCTTGTATAGTTTATCAATTTTTGGAACAAAAACTTTAAACACAAAGTCTGTGTAAAAATCGGCTAACTCTGTCAAAATACAAAACAGAGTTATTGGTAATGATGCCCCTGATACTAGAGTTGATGACAAAGATTAGTTCCAAGTTTCAAGTGAATAACTTATGTAGTTTTGAAGTAACATAAGTTTTGAATATAAACTTTAACCAGAAAATCTAAGTGAAAAAGGGGCATAACTCTGTCAAAATACAAAACAGAGTTATGGGTAATGTTGCCCCTGATACTAGAGTTGATGACAAAGGTTAGTTCCAAGTTTAAGTGAATAACTTATGTAGTTCTGAAGTTAAAAAACTTTTTAATATAAACTTTAAACAGAAAACTCTATGTGAAAAAGGGACGTAACTCTATCAAAATACAAAATAGAGTTATGGGGAATGTTCACCCTGATACTGAAGTTGGTGACAAAGGTATATTCCAAGTTTCAAGTGAATAGCTTTTGTAGTATTGAAGTTACAAAACTTTTGAATATTAACTTTAACCAGAAAATCTATGTGAAAAAGGGGCATAACTCTGTCAAATACAAAACAGAGTTATGGGGAATGTTGCCCTTGATACTGGAGTTGATGACAATGTTTAGTTCCAAGTTCCAAGTTAATAACTTATGTAGTTTTGAAGTAACAAAACTTTTGAATTTAAACTTTAACCAGAAAATCTAAGTAAAAAAGGGGCATAACTCTGTCAAAATACAAAACATAGTTATGGGTAATGTTGCCCCTGATACTAGAGTTGATGACAAAGGTATATTCCAAGTTTCAAGTGAATAACCTATGTAGTTTTGAAGTTACCAAACTTTTGAATATAAACTTTAAACAGAAAATCTAAGTGAAAAGGGGGCATAACTCTGTCAAAATACAACACATAGTTATGGGTAATGTTGCTTCTGGTACTAGAGTTGATGATTAAGGTTAGTTCCAAGTTTCAAGTGAATAACTTATGTAGTTTTGAAGTTACCAAACTTTTGAATATAAACTTTAAACAGAAAATCTATGTGAAAAAGGGACATAACTCTATCAAAATACAAAATAGAGTTATGGGGAATGTTTACCCTGATACTGGAGTTGATGACAAAGGTATATTCAACGTTTCAAGTGAATAGCTTTTGTAGTATTGAAATAACAAATTTTTTGAATATGAACTTTAACCAGAAAATCTATGTGAAAAAGGGGCATAACTCTGTCAAATACAAAACAGAGTTATGGGGAATGTTTCCCTTGACACTGGAGTTGATGACAAAGGTTAGTTCCAAGTTTCAAGTGAATAACTTAAGTAGTTATGAAGTTACAAAACTTTTTAATATAAACTTTAACCAGAAAATCTATGTGAAAAAGGGGCATAACTGTGTCAAAATACAAAACATAGTTATACGGAATGTTGCCCTTGATACTGGAGTTGATGACAAAGGTTAGTTACAAGTTTCAAGTGAATAACTTATGTAGTTTTGAAGCAACAAAACTTTTGAATATAAACTTTAAACAGAAAATCTATGTGAAAAAGGGACGTAACTCTATCAAAATACAAAACAGAGTTATGGGAAATGTTGCCCCTGACACTGGAGTTGATGACAAAGGTATATTCCAAGTTTCAAGTGAATAACTTATGTAGTTTTGAAGTTACAATACTTTTGAATAAAAACTTTAACCAAATTCAGACGTGGACGCGTACGCCGTCGCCCGGGGGTAGTAGGAAAGCTCATTTATTCTTCGAATAGTTGAGCCAAAAACTATTCAAAGGCTGTTTATTGTTGTGCTTGTGTTAGCTCTGACGTACTGTAGAATTTGCTTTAGTACACAAAAAAAGTTTTTAAAAAATCAAACGTGGAAGGGGTACCACACCCACCCCCAACCGCAGCTATTTGCCCCTGTGCCTTAGCAAAATCCTGGGGAAAGGCCTGATAAGTCTGTGATGCATTCGGAAAGAACGAAGGACAGTAGTCTTATCAATACTGCACAAATGAACAAATAATTTTCAATCTATTCTCAAACAATTAATACAGTGTTCACATTTTATTGGACAGACACATACATTTACAGGTAAATAGATTACTACCTATTCATATAATCTAAACATCAAGCTCAAGGATTGTTTTTCCTTGTGGCAAAAATGTATTCATTAAGTTCAATTGCATTAATTATTTCAAAATATATCTGATTTAACCCTTTAATCCTTGATTTTCTTAACTTAACAATCTTTACTTTGTTTCTTGGCGTCACTCGGTACAAAATGTTGTTTCAAAATATATCTTATTCAATCATTTGAAACAGCTTACCTTTACAATCTTTACTTTGTTTCTTGGAGTCACTCGGTAAAAAATGATGACATTGTTGATGATGCTTCTGAGATATGACAGGTCTATGTTTTCCACTTCCTCTCCAGACAGACTGGTTCCACTTTTTGTTAGCATGCCCAGTCTACCGGCTGAAAATGGGAACCAGTCAATTATGTCAGTAAACACAGTCCCCTGGCTGCCGAATGAACAGAAACTAATCTTCACAGTAAATATATACAGTAAACTCTGCTTTTAACGATATTGAGTGGACCATAGAATTCATATCGCTATATCCAAATATCGTTACATCTGTAAATAGGCAATACAGGGCATGGACATACAAATATGGTAGAGAGTCATAACGCTGATCATTTTACTTACACACATTTAATGTAGAACTATGTATAGTGAAAGAACATCAAGAAATTTATGACACTTTAATATACATGTATACATATTCGGTATAATTATCCAAGATTAGTACAATTGTTTTTTTTCCAGAATTTCCACGGCATGTATACACATATATAAGCCTAACATTCCAATTATCATGTTCATTGTGTGTGACATCACTAAATACTGTCAGACACAACCAATCATCTTTTTATTGACATCACATTTTTTACGATCACGATTTTTCTCCGGTTTTAACAAGTCAAGTAAAGAGACACTCACACCCAAAGCCAATTTTAATTGATTACCACAACAAAGATTATTTAATCATGCCCATACTTATAACTTTACCTAGATCACTGTTTTTCGCACCTGGTACAGGCTGCACATATTGTTATACAAGAGGAATATTTGCTACTGGGTTTAAACAATGTCGTTATACCCGAAACTTCGTTACGTGTGATACCCTTACAACTGATGTTATAACAAATTTACAGCCGATGTTATATCAATAGAAATATATAGGGATCCGGTCGGGACCTTGGACTCAGCATTGGTATATTGGATACATGTATGTTGCTATAAGAGATATCGTTAGAAATGGAGTTTTACTGTATCAGTTAATACATCTGGGCCCAGTTGCTAACAAAAATATAACGGCCAATCAGGCTAACAGCCTGTTAATTAAAAATTGAAATAAAACAAATACTGCAAGAAACTTGTTTATCAAACATTTTGTACATTATTAAGCAAAACATTTTGTATAAAATAAATGTGCAGTTTAAAAGTGTAACATTCAATTGACACAAAAAAATCGATCCAAAATTTAAAGGCTGTTAGCTTAATTGGCCGTTAAAAGTTTTGAGGAACTCGCCCCAGTACATTAATAGTCCTCAGCAATCACTACTTACATTCCGTAACTTACTAAGTCAGTCTTAGATAATAGATAATGGGACTCTGTATACAAACACTTATATAACAACCACTGCAATTGTTATATGTTTTAAAATTAAGTTGGAGACTAAGAAATGTAGCCATAGGATCCATTGCATCAACAGTATACATGTAACTTTAAGCTTATTTCATTATTAAATTATATAATTTTTAACACAGAATGACATCAATACCCATATTAAAGATGCTGATTTGAACGAAAATTGTGTCACATGATTGAGTACCACTTTTAAGTCAAGTCTGAGCAATTCAACATTCCGATAATATACTAATCTTAAATCTCAGATGACTGTTTATATATATATATAAATAACTATCTGAAACTCACATCTGTGAAGCCAACTCACCAATAGCCTCGGCTGTTTCCTGTGAATCTCCGGTGAGCATTTTCACTGACACGCCCCCTTGAGTTAACAGTTCTATTGCCTCTCTAACCCCCGGCCTGGGAGGGTCTATTATGCCTACCATTCCAACAAACACCAAGTTCTTCATGTTGGGTCCGTATGCCATCGCCAACACTAAATGAACATATAAAAGTGAAGTCTACAGAGAAATGTAACATAGGTTAGTAACAGGAATTCAAAGGGCATCATATATTTTTACTTAGAGGTTAATAAACGGCGCCAGTGTGACATTTGTCCATAATGGCACACCTAATCAGTAATGGCCCAAGGACTTTAGCCCGAGGGACATTACTTATCAGGTGTGCCATTATGGACAGACGTCACACCGGAGCCGTTTTTTAACCTGTTTATTGCATACGTCAAATAAAAGAGTTTCTGTATTATTTGTATTGGTGCTCTGTCATTAAAACCAGTTAAATTATCGAGTGCAATGGCTATACATGTAATTCCTTTACTTTGACTACATAAAGAAAGTTGCCAAAAACGCATAATTATACGGCTAGGCACTGCTGTATTATATTGTTTACAATACAAATTGTGGTTTTTTACGAAAAGATCTATATAAATGATTATTATGTTCAAACTTGCTTCTCGATCGATGTATGGAAATCAAATTTACGTTGATCGCGGGTCCAAGATATTCAATTGCTGAAGTACGGTAGATCAAAACTGTTTTTCCTAAACCGTTTCTTTCCATTTAGTACAATAAATAAAGAAATCGCATAAACAGTCCCTTTTTTATGTTTTCTAGTTGATTCCCCGTACAAAATCTTCTTAATTTAATTTACAATAATTCTTAATACGAAATTCTGCTTATCTAAAAATAACGCTTGGTTGCGTTACAAAGCGCGCCATTTTCTTGAAATGACATCATGTTGTTTTGCACAGGCGCGTGTTTTCTCATTATGGATTTTTGGCACACCTTTCGCGTATGCCGATTATCGATGATTGGCACACCTAATATTACGACTTTGAAATCAACCACATAATGCTTGTTTTTTAACGTAAATGTGTAACATATGCAATAAATACCTTTAACAAATAACATACAAAAATAACATTCCAAACATCAAATGGACATTTAATATAACAATACATTAAATAAGAATATATTTTGGCCATTTCATATAACAGTAACAAAGAACATCCTTTAGTTAACCATATGTGAGAATATACATTGGTACTGGTAGTTAATTTTGTAACACATGTGTGACTATTCAATCAGCATACAATGCCAGCATCATACTACTTTCCCCATTTTCACAAAAGATTAACTGCAGGAATAAGATCAGTCTTAGCTTGACTGGAGCTTCTAGCTCATCTGAGTGGAATTTCAAAAATATTACGTTTTGAATTAACTTGTTGTCTAGATAAAATTACAATAGTTGCAGTAAGATTTTGGCCAAAAGCTTCATATCAGGCAGCAAAAGGGTGCAGAGAGATGTTGATAACTGCAAAATATGAGGCGCGTCGAGGGAAAACCGGGCTTAATGCATGTGCGTAAAGTTTCATCGAGGATCAGCCTGTGCTGTCCGCACAGGCTGATCCAGGATGGCACTTTCTGCCTAAGTGGATTTATGGTTGGAAGAGACTTTCTTGAAACAGAAAATACCATAAAAGCGGAAAGTGCCATCCCCGATTAGCCTGTGCAGACTGCACTGGTTAATCTGGGATGACACTTTACGCACATGCATCAAGACCGGTTTTCTCACGACGCCCCTCATATGTATTTGACCCGAGAGTTTAAATTGATCCAGATTAGTTGTAAACTTGATATTTATTCAACACTTACCTAATATTCTATATATCCCAAAACTGATTTATTGCTTTCAGTACTTTGATTTCCATTTAGCCATGATCAACTCCCCGTACCAAAAATGCACAAACATGAATAATCGATTAGATCATCAATATAATGTTAAACTAAATGAAAATCTATCTTTGAGTATGATTTTATTATGATTTGTTTGCATATGTCTAAGGTGTTTAACAAGTACATGTTTATTTCCTGGAACTACATTTTTAAATATCTGGCAAATCACACACTTTCACTTTCTGTTTCTAAAAACGAGAGTGGAGTTTGTGGATTTTTACCAGCATTGTTTTTTCTGCATTTTGGTGGACCTAACGAAAAATTCCTGATGTCACAGAGTAGTTATATTATATTGGAGTTGTAAATGTTGAATGTACATGTACTGTCAGTAGCACCAATATTGAAGAGAAAAAGTTGTTTGGCAGTGAAAAAGAATGTTGCTGCGAGCTAGCGCTGAAGCTTTCAGTGAAGGGACTGGGTGGGGTAAGCATTTTCTGTTGCCATGAAGTAAACATTTTGAGGCAAGGTCAGAGGCTGCCAAATGAAGACTGGAGCTGGGACGGGGTCAGTCGATACTGTGCTAGAACTACTTGTGACATTGTGATTTGGGTATTCAGACATTCTGACAGCAGTTGTCCATGCAGTTGTTGTAGGCAACGAAAGAATGTTTCTTAAGTATCGATAATTATGTGATTTCCTCAATGTATGACGTTAACAATGCACATAATTTGAGCAACACTTTGACAACAACTCATAACTAGTTTTTTAATTCTTTATGACCATTTAAATTGACAGAACATGCACATTGTTCTTATTTCAACCAATAGTTAACACAAGCGACCTTGAGTGCAACAGTGCATACAAAAAGTAGTCGGTCAGTATAAAAATAACCGTTGGGTAAACCCTACATGTTGAATGAACCTTAGGTTTACACCACGGGCTGTTATCCAACCAATTTTGCTGTAAAAGTGGGATAAAAGTTCATCTTGAACCCCAAAAATATGCTCAAGTGTGTACATACCTCTGAGGCCACTGCATTCTAAGTACAGTTAATGTAAGAACTTTGCTAGGATTTTTTGATGGATATGGACCTTGGGTCATTTCAAGGACAGTTCCCTGGGTGAGTGCCTAATACTGAGGCCACAGCAGCAATAAGTACAACTTAAGGTAAGAATTTCCTTCTATGATATAAGGTGCATGGATTTCCTTATGTGTTATTAGTTGTATGGATATGGGCCTTAGGCTTTGGGCAAGTGGGCCATTTCAAGGACAGTTCCCCGGTTGTGTTCCTACCTCTGAGCCCACAGTTCCCCAGATGTGTGCCTACCTCTGAGCCCACAGTTCCCCGGTTGTGTGCCTACCTCTGAGCCCACAGTTCCCCAGATGTGTTCCTACCTCTGAGCCCACAGTTCCCCGGTTGTGTGCCTACCTCTGAGTCCACAGTTCCCCAGATGTGTGCCTACCTCTGAGCCCACAGTTCCCCGGTTGTGTGCCTACCTCTGAGCCCACAGTTCCCCGGTTGTGTGCCTACCTCTGAGTCCACAGTTCCCCAGATGTGTTCCTACCTCTGAGCCCACAGTTCCCCGGTTGTGTGCCTACCTCTGAGCCCACAGTTCCTCGGTTGTGTGCCTACCTCTGAGCCCACAGTTCCCCAGATGTGTGCCTACCTCTGAGCCCACAGTTCCCCAGATGTGTGCCTACCTCTGAGTCCACAGTTCCCCGGTTGTGTGCCTACCTCTGAGCCCACAGTTCCCCGGTTGTGTGCCTACCTCTGAGCCCACAGTAACCCGGTTGTGTGCCTACCTCTGAGTCCACAGTTCCCCGGTTGTGTGCCTACCTCTGAGTCCACAGTACCCCAGATGTGTGCCTACCTCTGAGTCCACAGTTCCCCGGTTGTGTGCCTACCTCTGAGCCCACAGTTCCCCGGTTGTGTGCCTACCTCTGAGCCCACAGTTCCCCGGTTGTGTGCCTACCTCTGAGCCCACAGTACCCCGGTTGTGTGCCTACCTCTGAGCCCACAGTTCCCCGGTTGTGTGCCTACCTCTGAGCCCACAGTTCCCCGGTTGTGTGCCTACCTCTGAGCCCACAGTACCCCGGTTGTGTGCCTACCTCTGAGCCCACAGTTCCCCGGTTGTGTGCCTACCTCTGAGTCCACAGTTCCCCGGTTGTGTGCCTACCTCTGAGTTCACAGTACCCCGGTTGTGTGCCTACCTCTGAGTCCACAGTTCCCCGGCTGTGTGCCTACCTCTGAGCCCACAGTTCCCCGGTTGTGTGCCTACCTCTGAGTCCACAGTTCCCCAGATGTGTTCCTACCTCTGAGCCCACAGTTCCCCGGTTGTGTGCCTACCTCTGAGCCCACAGTACCCCGGTTGTGTGCCTACCTCTGAGCCCACAGTTCCCCGGTTGTGTGCCTACCTCTGAGCCCACAGTTCCCCGGCTGTGTGCCTACCTCTGAGCCCACAGTTCCCCGGTTGTGTGCCTACCTCTGAGCCCACAGTTCCCCGGCTGTGTGCCTACCTTTGAGCCCACAGTTCCCCGGTTGTGTGCCTACCTCTGAGCCCACAATTCCCCAGATGTGTGCCTACCTCTCAGCCCACAGTTCCCCGGTTGTGTGCCTACCCTGAGTCCACAGTTCCCCGGTTGTGTGCCTACCTCTGAGTCCACAGTTCCCCGGCTGTGTGCCTACCTCTGAGCCCACAGTTCCCCAGATGTGTGCCTACCTCTGAGCCCACAGTTCCCCGGTTGTGTGCCTACCTCTGAGTCCACAGTTCCCCAGATGTGTTCCTACCTCTGAGCCCACAGTTCCCCGGTTGTGTGCCTACCTCTGAGCCCACAGTACCCCGGTTGTGTGCCTACCTCTGAGCCCACAGTTCCCCGGTTGAGTGCCTACCTCTGAGTCCACAGTTCCCCAGATGTGTGCCTACCTCTGAGCCCACAGTTCCCCGGTTGTGTGCCTACCTCTGAGCCCACAGTACCCCGGTTGTGTGCCTACCTCTGAGCCCACAGTTCCCCGGTTGAGTGCCTACCTCTGAGTCCACAGTTCCCCAGATGTGTGCCTACCTCTGAGCCCACAGTTCCCCGGTTGTGTGCCTACCTCTGAGTCCACAGTTCCCCA
Organism: Congeria kusceri; assembly: GCA_027627225.1. NCBI lineage: Eukaryota > Metazoa > Mollusca > Bivalvia > Myida > Dreissenidae > Congeria > Congeria kusceri. Next base: position 33,554,887 of record CM051036.1, read on the forward strand.
GATGTGTTCCTACCTCTGAGCCCACAGTTCCCCGGTTGTGTGCCTACCTCTGAGCCCACAGTACCCCGGTTGTGTGCCTACCTCTGAGCCCACAGTTCCCCGGGTGTGTGCCTACCTCTGAGTCCACAGTTCCCCGGCTGTGTGCCTACCTCTGAGCCCACAGTTCCCCGGCTGTGTGCCTACCTCTGAGTCCACAGTTCCCCGGTTGTGTGCCTACCTCTGAGCCCACAGTACCCCGGTTGTGTGCCTACCTCTGAGCCCACTGCAGCCCATCCTGTAGGCCTCTTTCAGGTAGATCTCCCTCTGCTTCTCCTCCAGGGGTAGCGTGTCCCCGTTGGTCAGGAACCGCGTGCAGCGCTCCAGGACTCGCTCCAGTGCCCCCTTCACAAAGAAGATCAGCTCCATGCTCTGAAACAACAGACAACAGCTGTTTGACACTCTGTCTTCATTCCCACCAAGTTATTACATTCCTTACATGTTGGAAAAAAATATGCTTCTTACAAAAAGTTCATTCTAATATTTGACCTTTTAAGTGTAACCTTGGACCCAGAGACCTTGACTGAGGAGCATGTAAGTGGTGTGTGACACATCATGTGGTCATGGTAAAAAATAATCTGAAGTAATATTAAAATCCTTCAAGGCTTTTGGAAGTTATAGAGCTGACAGAAAATTCCTTGACAGTTGACCTTGAATTGTGACCTTGACCTTTGACTGAGGAGCATGGGAGTTGTATACGACACTTCGCCTGGTCATAACAATAATAATTCAAAGAAATATTAAAATCCTTCCAAACGTTTAAAAGTTATGGTGGAGAAACAGAAATCCTTGACTTTTGACCTTGAATTGTGACCTTGACCTTTGACAGACTAGCATGGGAGTTGTAGGCGATGAGTGGAATCTCTGGGCTCCCAATGTGTCTGCCTATCGACATACTTTCCACAGACCCACGAGGACCCTCAGGCCGCCTGACAAGTACTCGCCAGGCTTTAAGCTTGATAGAGCCGTCACGCGCCTGAGGATGGGAACTACTCTCCTGCCCGGTGACAGGGGAAAGTATGTCCTTGGGCTGGACCCTGGGTGTCCACGGTGCCGGGAGCCCTTCACGGCAGCCCACCTGCTGCTACAGTGCAACTCCTACACAGGGCAGAGAGACCGGCTCAGGGCCGCATTGCACTCCCATGGACTAGTTTTAAACCTTAACAACGTGCTAGACCCCAAGGGAGCGGCCAGGGGTCCGGTCTTCTCCGCCCTGTCAACCTTCCTCACAGACTGTCAGATCACTGACAAAATTTAGGTCTATAGGGGTGGGTAGGAGCAGTCAAAACCCAACCAACTACTTGACAGTTATTATAACTGTTTTTTACTATATGACCTTTTATGAACTATGAAATTCCCTGCCCTTTCTAAATCAGGTCAATGGTATTGACCTGGTATACCTTATTTTAAAACCATTTATTATGAGAGTATGACGTTAGTCCACCCTTACATTCTTCAGTGTCTTAATAAAAACCTTTTTATTGCAGTTTTTAATATCTAGAAAGGACGGGGCCTTCCATTTTTCTGGGTATATTTGACTGCATTGCACCCCCTCCTCACCCCTCGGACACCTTCAATTTCAAACATCCTCTAAGAACCACGCCGGATTGGAGTGCACGGTGCAAGGATCCTTTTTCCTTGCATTTATTTGCAGTCGGTCATATCAAGGCCAATTACCATAGATAGGTATTGGAATTTTAGAAATCATCAATACTGTGATAAGTACAGTGCTTAATGCTGTATTTTATATACTATATCCATTTTAACATCTGGATATGGCCTTGTGCAAGTTTTTTATCAGGGATTATAATAATCCTGTTTTATTCACTAACAATTTTACCAAATTGGTACAATTACACTCCCATAGTATTCAATTTCTTAAGATTTTAATACTTTTGCAACCTTTTGCTCCATTTTTAAGTTATTTAATCTTGCCGTGCACTCCCTCTGGTCCTAAGGACTCCACCAAATTCAAACATCCATACCAGTCCAATTATACCTCCTTTACCCACCCAAATTCACAGAAACCAACCCCTGCTGGCGGACCACCCTACACTTCTTATATTTCATCTTATTCCCCCCTGGGCGGCTTCTCGTTTCTTTTATTCTTCATGTACAATATATGTAGAATTGTACATGCTATAAATAATGTTCTAGTTTTTTAAATTCCTATATATAAAATGAACAATACATGTAGAACTGTACATATTATAAATAATGTTCCAGTTGTGTTAATTCTTAACTGTATATAGTGTTATTTTCTTAACATATTGTTTTAAGTGGCCCTATCTAGGTAACCGTTTTGTCACCAGCAGCCTATCTTGCTGCATTTTATGTAAATTTATATATATGCAGTTTTTAACTATTGTTTTAACGCCACCCTGGGGGGAAATTATCATTTTAAAATAGCCCAACCCTCCTCAGATTTAAACAGACAGGGTCTCAAGTTGGAGCACCTTGCTATATTCCCTGTCTGCAAGTGTTCAACATAAGCTAACCACTTATCTCATAATTGTCTATTATTTATAACTAATTAAATGCATAACTAACTTGCCTATGCAAGCCCTTCTCTTAAATAAACAACATCCAAATTCCATCAGTGGATGAACCCTGACTCATTTTATTCAATTTCAAGAGTATTTTTACTCAACATTTAACATGAAAAGGTAAAATAATCCTAAATACCACCCATTCACTGTATTAAGCTGAAATACCCATTACATTCAGGGTATATTTATTATTATGACCCCCTTTTAAATTATTTTATTGGCAAAATTCTGCCTCTCCATATATTGACAGCATTTAAATGTAATATTGACTTGACAATATCACATCCATTCTTTAAAAGCTATGTTGAACCACTTAGAGATCTGGTTATATATTAAAGTATTCATTAATTTACCCTAAATACACAACCGGTACTATTGTGCCTGTATTTTCCTCCAATTTTCTTATGTTTATATGGTTATTAAACAATATATTTGTTCCAGATCTCTAAGTTACAAAGACTCCAACAACCCCATTACAGCATATGCTGGAAAATGGGTCTAGAAATATGATGGCTCATATAAAAATATATGTTTCCCATCATTAAATCTTATCAGGTTGGGCTATCCTCTCTCTTTCTCTCTATCTAGGTATCAACTGCAAAGGAAACAATAAATAAATAAAGTTAAAATACTAATTATTTTTACATTCCTCAAATTTAAATAATTATGTCACTTTTATAGAGACATAATACTCCAAATATTATTATGTCACTTCCATTTCAGACATAATTCCTAAAATTTATACAATTATATCACTTTTTAACTCTGCATATTTTAACCTAGCAGAGCTTTGATTAAAAATACTTTCCTTTGCAAATCTAAATTTAGCGCTCGACACCGATTGGTCACACCCCCTTCTAAACAGCTAATTCCATTGGTTCAATTACTATCCGTTTTTGAGCGTCCTGTTTTATATGCAAATTAACTTTCCCACGCTCTGCATTCTTCGCAAAGGTCAACCAGTGCATTTTACTGCTATATTATTTTTTGTATATATTAACGCTTCTATGAATATTTTCCAAGAATTATTCAATTACAGTGCTTCTTGGAGTAATGACTATATTGTCAAAGACTTTTAACAGTAAAATAGATTTTTGCGACTAGATTTTTATTAAAGCACCGCACCCACACTGCAAAGATTTTATTGTAACACCCTTTGAAGAAGGGTTGTTTTAGTATTTTATCAAGCAAAGTTTTATATGTTAAGCAGTGTGCTCGGGCAATGGTTTTTAACCGAAGTCCCGAGGGTAAATAAGCCCACTCGTCGTTGTAGGCGACACATTGTCTGGTCATAGAGAATAATAATCTGAAGTAACATGTAAATCCCTCCAGACGTTTAGTAGTTATGAAGTGGAAACAAAAATAATTGACCTTTGACCTTGAATTGTGACCTTGACCTTTGACCGGCCATCATGGGAGTTGTACATGACACATTGTCTGGTCATGGGGATAATAATCTGAAGTTATATTAAAATCCTTCCAGGCATTGAGAAGTTACAGAGTGGAAACACACATTCGTGACCTTTGACCTTAAATTGTGACCTTGACCTTTGACTGACGAGCTGGGAGTTGTAAGTGACACATCGTCTGGTCATGGTGAATAATAATCTGAAGTTATATTAAAATCCATCCAGGCATTTTGGAAGTTATGGAGTGGAAACTAAAAATCATGACCTTTGACCTTAAATTGTGACCTTGACCTTTGACCAACAAGTATGGGAGTTGCATGCGACACATCGTCTGGTCATGTGGAATAATAATCTGAAGTTATATAAAATTCATCCAGGTGTTTAGAAGTTATGGAGTGGAAACAAAAATTCATGACCTTTGACCTTGAATTATGACCTTGACCTTTGACCGACGAGCATGGGAGTTGTTCGAGACACATTGTCTAGTCATGGGAAATAATAATCTGAAGTTATATTAAAATCCATCTAGGCATTAAAGTTACAGAGTGGAAACAAAGTCTGGACGAACAGACCCACCCACCCACAGACAGACGGTACGACTACTATATGCCCTCCTTCGGGGGCATAAAAAGACAAATTTCAGTGATACATGTAAGTCTCGCTAGCAGATAGGGGAATCATCATTTCACGTTATGTTACCAACTTAATCTAACAATAATCTAAATTTTAATCTAAACAATAATAATTTTCACACAATTTGGCCAATTTCGGTGTGAGAAAATGTTAGGTAACTGGTCAACATGTTTCAACGCTTTTGAGATAAACAAACAGAAATAATGTGTGAAATGAAACAGGAAACTTCAACATTTGAGACGAAATATCAACATAACTGTATGTTGAGTACACTCCCACTCTGGGAGTGTACTCAAGACCTCCCCCAAAGGCACCAAGTACTGGTTATACCCAGGAAACAGACTCAAGAGTGTATCAATAAGCCTTAGGCTTTCAAGCAATCAAGCTAAAATAAATAGGTTTAAACTAAACTAATGGAATAATATATATGAAAAAGACAGAAGACGGTAATTTATATGGGAAATAAGATGGAAGACAGCTAGATTTATGTTCCAAATTGAAATCTCCGGAACTTAAGGCCAAACAATTTTTTTCTGTGTTTCGGGGCACCTGACCCTACCTAGCAAAAACCCTCCGACCCTAAAGTTTTTAGTGATGATTGTTTTCCGTGAAATCCATATTCGTCAGATTTGAGATCATCTCAATGCTTTTTTTATTGAAATGTGTCTTTAAAAAAAGTTATAAAAAAAAAAAAATCCCGACCCTACCCAACGTTTTTGAGACCGTTGACAGAAACACACAATTTTTTTTTTGGCCTAAGCGAGTTTGTGATAACATGGTTCAGCTGTACTCACCTGCCCATATCTGGGTGGGTTCAGCTGTACTCACCTGCCCATATCTGGGTGTGCACTGGACTGCCATGTACTTATTCTCTGAGGAGAAAGGGGTCTCATCTTTTCTAATATACAGGTGACGTAGGTTATGTAGGTTCATCTGAAATATGCATAGTTACAGGTAAAACTGGTGATGCGAAATTCCATTTTACTTATAACATGGGATTCCCTTTTTAGCAGTGATGGGAAGCTGTAATTCTGATTTGAATATGACTGGCGTGCTCAAAATAGCTGTTGCAACTTAAATCATGACCCATGGTGCTAGTCAGTTATCAAAACATCAATGACATTTGTAGTACTTGTATATACTTATACAGTAAGTAGTACAATATTGGTGTTCAATAGGAAAGCTTAGAAATCCTGAACTACAAGCCATGTCAGTAGACTAACATGTCTGTTTGCACGACGAAAGAATGAAAATCTCATTTCTTATGTAAAGATACAATGAACAAGAAAACGATGCACCACACATCACATGTTCCTAGGCACACACCTTCAAGGCACACGCCAGCAGGGCGCCCTCTGTGGGCTGGCCGTGCAGCAGATCGTGACATATCTCAGCGTCACTGCAGATACAGCCCACCTCTATGACCTTGCTGATGCCCGGGTGGGACTGACTGTCCACCACCTGGTGGTTACATGTCACCTCTCCTATACCGTTGTAACCAACACCTGTCACCTAGGACATAACAAACATGTGAAACTTCGTACATGTGAAATTTCATAAAAGAGCTATTTTAAATATATTCTGAAGATACAGCTAAAGTGTGTTACAGCAAACTCACTTAAGTTGAAATTCTGGATGTGTCAAAAAGGAAAATAATTTCTACATTCTAATTTTATATGAAATAAATATGGTTATCTCAAAGTTTTAACTCAAATCGTCAGTTACATCGACGTGGTTTTCTATCCCAACAAGCACATTAATACTTTTTATCAGTTTAACTTAAAGAGTTGACTCCTGTGCCAAGTTGTACCAAGCCATGACCCACAACCCAAGTATGTCACACACTGCAAACGAGTTAACACCTCTTTCTCAATTTTAAACATGCAGCTATTGGTGAAGGCAGATTGAGTCCATATACATGACAAGTTCAAAACTATAAGTGGCCAAATATAATATTTATTACTTCAGGCAGTGACATTACCAATTCATTTATAAATATCTCTAATATGCTGTAGGACATGCTGTTTTACCTCTGCATAGCTCCCATCAGACGCATGTATCTGGGTGACTGTCATCTCATTCTTGGTCAGGGTGCCTGTCTTGTCTGAACATATCACATTAGCACACCCTGAAAATATTCAATGTTTGAGCATATCACATTAGCACACCCTGAAAATATTCAATGTTTGAGCATATCACATTGGCACACCCTGAAAATATTCAATGTTCGAGCATGAAACATAGGCACACCCTGAAAATATTAAATGTTTTAACACAGAACATTGTAATACCCTGAAAATATTCAATGTTCTAACATTGGCATACCCTGAAAATATCATAAAACATTGGCATACCCTGAAAATATCATAAAACATTGGCATACCATAAAAATACTCAATGTCCGAGCATAAAACATTGGCACACCTTGGAAATATTTAATGTTTTAACATATCATATTGGCACCCTAAAAATATTCAATGTTTTAACATATCACATTGGCACATCCTGAAAATATTTTATGTTTTAACATATCACATTGGCACATCCTGAAAATATTCTGTTTTAACGTATCACATTGGCACATCCTGAAAATATTCGATGTTTTATCATATCACATTGGCACATCCTGAAAATATTCCATGTTTTAACATATCACATTGGCACAGCATCCAAATATTTAATCTCAAAGCACATCACAGTGGCACACACTGTAAATGTTTGAGGATACAACATTGGCACACCCTGAAAATATTAGAAGTCAGAGGCCCTGAGAACATCACATTGCAAAGACTGGGAATATGCAATATCTGAGCATATCACATTTACACCACCTGAAATGGTCAATGTATGTGTACATGTACATAACACTGACAACAATTTGTAAGTGAATACATTACCAAGTGTCTCGACAATGGGCAGCTTCTTCACGATGGCTTTCCTCTTGGCCATCCTCATTACACCCAGGGCCAGGGTTACCGTGACAACGATGGGCAGACCCTCGGGGATAGCTGCCACTGCCAAACTGAAATGTAGTCATTTCACATTTACCATTAAATATATATTTTTTTTTTTACTTTGTTTTACCAAATAACTGTGGTTAATTTTGTTATAGAATAATTAAGGGTGTGTTATCAAATAACTGGTATTTTAATAGTGTTTCAGAATAATTATGGGTACGTTACAAATAAGTGATAATTCAATTTGGTTTATCTCAATTTATACTAAAACAAACATCTGTCCAGGGAAAAGTAAATGGAAACAAAGGTTTGTTGCCTGTAAGATGTGTGCTCTTCCACTTGCAAACAATGCAGAAAGGATTCCGGAATAAATAAAAGGTCAGAAAACATACCTTGCCTGAATCCTTTTGTAAGCTAAAGTATCAACACAACATTAAAAAATGTGAGTGAACGTGTATGTAACATACCTGACTCCAATAGTGAACATTTCGAGGATGTTTCTCCCCTGGAACCAGCCCAGGAACATGATGCCCCCAATGATACAGAATGAGTAAAAAGACAGCTGCTTGCCCAACACATCCATGCTGCGCTGCATCGGTGTCTTAGGAGCCTGGGGGAAATTCAAGTACATTTGAGGCGTGTTGTGGGAAACCCGGGCTTAATGCATTTGTGTTAATTGTTGTCCCAGATCAGCCTGTGCAGTCCACACAGGCTAATCCGGGACAACACTTTCCGCCTACTTTACGTTTAAAAGAGACTTCCTTGAAACAGAAAATGCCATAAAAGCAGAGTGTCGTCCTGGATTACCCTGTGTAAGGTTGCAAACAAACAAAGTTGGTTGGTAAATGTTCATCATTCCATCTAGTAACATTAAATGATATTGCTGAAATCTAAACCACATTTTACTTTTACAATTTAAGTGGATTACGAAAGGCAATCATGAATCTGACAATGGTGTTAGTAAAAACATGATGGCATTAAATGATGAAAGAAATCACACAAACACTGGTGACAAGGATAAACATAGAAACATACCTCCTCATTCTGCATCATCTTGAATATCTCTCCAAATTCTGAGTTGTGCCCTGTGCCTATCACAACGCCCTGGAACACATGTCATACCCAAAGATAACAGGTCCCACGACTAGAAAAGTTCTCAAACTAAGTCTAAGCTTAAAGTATTGGCCAATGAAATTCAAAGCCAATATGAAGCAACGATTTCATTGGTCAATATTTTTAAGTTGAGACCATGTTTAAGTTCGAGAACTCTCGTTGTCTGCGTGCCAGATAATGTATTAAGGTATAAAAAGAATACTATATAACCAGAAATTTTCAGGTCATGAAATGTTCATGATTTTTGTGCTTACAAATTATTCTTTGGTTTCTTTGGTATGGAATGCTTTCATAAAATACTGCATACATTTAAAAGTAATTATTGTACATCATTGCCTTTAAGCATCACTTTTGTTGCTGCTTTTAATGAAGCGTCATGTAGTTCATGATTTTCACCATGTAAGGAAAGATTGTCTGCATCTATCAACAGGATGTGTTAATAAATTGATTTATAGGTGTGCACATGCAATATTACTTTATAATTACAATTTCCTTTGGTTTCATCATTTTACAGTGTTCTGATTGGCTGAAATGCATCATGTGACAGGCATTTATTTTTCAATGAAGCTGGTTGCCTATATTAATATTCATGAGGGACTACTTTTTATTGTTGTTTACATGCAGCGCTGTCACACACGAAAAACACACACAAATAACAAGAGGGCCCTAGGACGCTCACCTGAGACCTTGTAACCCAATTGGAATTTGCATCCATGAGGCGTGGCTTATTTTTATCCCAGGGCATAAGTTGAACAACCTTGAACAAACCTCTGGGCCTTGCGATTTCAGGTAAATATTTTTAAAGTCATTTTGCTATTTAAGTCTACATAAACCATGTGACCCCTCGGGGGTGGCCAGATTTGACCCCAGGGGAATAATTTGAACAATCTTTGAAGAGGACCACTATGCAATGTTACGTACCAAATATAGGAAAGCTGCGGGCCTTGCCGTTTCAAACGAGAAGATTTTTAAAGTCATTTTGCTATTTAAGTCTACATAAACCATGTGACCCCCCCGGGTGTGACCAGTTTTGACCCCAGGGGCATACCTTGAACAATATTTGTAGAGGACCACTATACAATGTTACATACCAAATATAAAACCTCTAGGCCATGCGGTTTCAGAGGAGAAGAATTTTAAAGTCATTTTTGCTATTTAAGTCTATATTAACCATGTGACCCCTGGGGTGTGGTCTGTTTTGACCCATGAGGCATAATTTGAACAATCTTTGTAGTGGACCAATATAGGATGTTAAATACCAAATACGAAACCTCTGGGCCTTGCGGTTTCAGAAGAGAAGATTTGTTAAGACATATTGTTATTTAAGTTTATATAAACCATGTGACACCTGGGACGTGGCCAGTTCTGACCCCATGGGCATAACTTGAACAATCTTTGTAGAGGACCACTATACAATGTTACATACCAAATAACAAACCTCTAGATCTTTCGGTTTCTGGGGAGAAGATTTTTAAAGTCATTTTGCTATTCAAGTCTATATAAATCATTTGATCCCCTGGGCGTGGCCAGTTTTGACCCCAGAGGCATAAATTGAACAAATTTTGTCGAGGACTACTATAGGATGTTACATACCAAATATGAAACCTCTGGGCCTTGCGGTTTCAGATTTTTAAAGACATTTTGCTATTTAAGTTTATATAAAACATGTGCCACAGGGGCGTGGCCAGTTTTGACCCCAGGGGCATAATTTGAACAATCTTAGTAGAGGACCATTATAGGATGTTACGTACCAAACATGAAACCTCTGGGCCTTGTGGTTTCAGAGGAGGAGATTTTTAAAGTCATTTTGCTATATATTATATATAAACCATGTGATCCCCAGGGCGTGGACCGTTTTGACCCCAGGGGCATAATTTGAACAATCTTTGTAAAGGACAACTGAAGGATGTTGCATACCAAATATGAATACTCTGGGCCTTGCAGTTTCTGAGGAGAAGATTTTTAAAGTAATTTTGGTATATATTCTATATAAAAAATGTGACCCCCAGGGCGTGGCCAGTTCTGACCCCATGGGCATAATTTGAACAATCTTTGTAGAGGACCACTATATGATGTTACATACCAAATATGAAATCTCTGGACCTTGTGGTTTCAGAGAAGAAGATTTTTAAAGTCATTTTGCTAAATATTCTATATAAACTATGTGACCCCCAGGGCATGGCCCGTTTTGACCCCAGGGGCGTAATTTGAACAATCTTTGTAGAGGACCACTATAGGATGTTACATACCAAATATGAAACCTTTGGGCCCTGCGGTTGCAGAGATTTTTAAAGTTTACACTTTTAAAATCTATTTTTAGCTCTGGTGACCTACATATGCAGCGAACCGGAAAGATTTAAAAAACATTGAAAGAGGTTCACCCAAGGATCATTCCTGTGAAGTTTGGTGAAAATCTGCCAAGCGGTTTAGGAGGACATGTTGTTTGAATGAAAAGTTGACGACGCACACACGCACGCACGCACACACACACGCATGACGGACATTTATACATTCACATTTATACATGGCATTGTCAAAAAAAGAATTAATACTAAATATACATATTAATTAATAATCAAGTATAAACATGTACAATATATGTTGTTTGTTTCTTTTTGCCTAGTTGATGAGCATTATGCATGAAAGAAAAGAAAAAACATAGAGAAAATTCAACATAAACATAAACAAGAGCTGTCAGAGGACAGCGCGCTCGACTATTCAAAGTATTTCAGTTGGTACATATTTTGGATAGTGAAAGGGGCATAACTCTGTCAAAATACAAAACATAGTTATGGGTAATGTTGCCCCTGATACTAGAGTTGATGACAAGGGTTAGTTCCAAGTTTGAAGTGAATAACTTATATAGTTTTGAAGTTACAAAACTTATGAATATAAACTGTAAACAGAAAATCTAAGTGAAAAGGGGGCATAACTCTGTCAAAAGACAAAATAGAGTTATGGGTAATGTTGCCCCTGGTACTAGAGTTGATGATAAAGGTTAGTTCCAAGCTTCAAGTGAATAACTTATGAAGTTTTGAAGTTACAAAACTTTTGAATATAAACTTTCAACAGAAAATCTATGTGAAAAAGGGACATAACTCTATCAAAATACAAAATAGAGCTATGGGGAATGTTCACCCTGATACTGGAGTTGATGACAAAGGTATATTGCAAGTTTCAAGTAAATAGCTTTGTAGTATTGAAGTTACAAAACTTTTGAAAATTAACTTTAACCAGAAAATCTATTTGAAAAAGGGGCTTAACTCTGTCAAATACAAATCAGAGTTAAGGAGAATGTTGCCCTTGATACTGGAGTTGATGACAAATGTTAGTTCCAAGTTTCAAGTGAATAACTTATGTAGTTTTTAAGTTACCAAACTTTTGAATCAAAACTTGAACCAGAAAATCTAAGTGAAAAAGAGGCATAACTCTATCAAAATACTAAATAGAGTTATAAGGAATGTTGCCCCTGACACTGGAGTTGATGACAAAGGTATATTCCAAGTAACCACATTCAGACGCGGACGCGGAAGCCGACGCCGGGGGTAGTAGGAAAACTCACCTATTCTTTGAATAGTCGAGCTAAAACTTAATGTGACGTTTGTTTTTTTAAAGGGTATCTAAATTAGAAACAGTTTATAAAAGGGATGCAGAACACTAGATAATAAATATGCTGCATGTGATAATTAACCTTCCACTGTTAACTAATACCATGGTAATGTAGACCCAAAGGTGTGATATTTAACATTAACTATTAAACCTGTTACCTGTTTTTTATCATCTTATTGTAATCATTTCACTAGCACTTTAACCGTAACAATCTGGTTTAACCATATTTGTAATCGATTATATTAAGATACTTTAATGAAGCACTCAACTGAGATTTCTTGTAGTGAAATTAGTAATACACTGCAGATCCGTTATATCGCGATTGGCGGGGTCCATGGATCGCGATATAGCCGGATCAGGATATAACTTGTCAGGTCATTCATGTACATATATATATACATGTATACACTGGCATATTTTCACGATCTCAAAACATTCAAAAGTAATTAACGCACCTTCACAATGTGTTATAACCATATGTAAAATATTCCATTTGTATATACAAATATAATATTATTCCTTATAATTAATTTCAAATTGCGTATAATAAATTCCAAATCCCGCCTATCTGAATTTTATCATTCACATGACCTAAACAAGATTTCTATTTACAATTAAGCTGCACATGTATTTTGTGTAAATCCTTTGTTCTGCTAGAAAAGCCCACACAAATTACATTGACATGTACAACGTCATGTCATTCGCATGGAAAGCAAGGGTGTATTGACTGTCGTATAAAGAGAACATTGAGATATTTACTTTTGTATAAAAGTTTCGTAGCGCATAACAAAATTGGGTATCTATATCGCGAACGATGTGCAGTTAGCATTCCTCTTAAACAAAAAAGAAACAGTTACGCCTTATTGATAACGTTATTGTCGTTCAGATAGGTTAGTATTGATCTATGACATACAGTTAATGTATACACCCTCCACGTGGACGGCGTGTAATTCGCCTGCTAATTAAAGCGACAGCAGTGAAAGGACGTTGTCATGGGTGGCACGCGCGATGTAAGCTGATGACGTCAAACTGTTACACTGTGATGTTGAGCGGATCGGGTTATTATTTGTTGCACTACAAGAGTGTAAATGAAAGAGTAGCGAAGTAGGAGCGAAAAACCGGACCAAACTGGATTTATATATGAAGTTTATGAATGTCGTGTAATAGTAAAATATTAAAGTACATGAAAAAAATCAGGATCCACGGCCAATTCACGATATATTGGATATCCCGAAATAACGGATCGCGATATAACGGATCTGCAGTGGACAGAGGGAGAATGCTTTAATTTGTGAATGGTCAACAGTGTATTTGGATAAATTTAATTTTAATAGAAGCCATAACTCTGTCAACATTTAGTGGTTTGTAACCAAAGTTGAACTTGATCTGTATTTTATGATGATACACCTATCTACCAAAAATAATTTAAATATGTGAAGCCTTTCATTAGTTATCGTCCATGATTTTCAGAAATTTAAGTAAAAAAAGGGCCAAAACTGTGTCAAAAATTTAGTGGTTTGTAACCAAACTCGAACTTGGCCTGTATGTTATGATGCTACACATGTGTACCAATAATTATTTAAATATGTCAAGCCATTGTTGAGTTATCGTCAGGAAACTAACGATGTTACACATGTGTACAAAACATTATTTGAATATGTCAAGCCTTTCTTGAGTTATCATCTGGAAACGAAAAACCAACAGACCGACAAGCTCACTCCTATATACACCCCCTAAACTTCGTTTGTGGGGGTATAATGACCAATTATAAGGTATTTCAAACAACTCATTGAACCAACAGTAACAAGTTATAGAGATTAAACTAACTTTACTGGCTGTTAGGTGTTGCACAACTGATCCCAGAGAGGTGACCATGTAATATATTCATAAATGGTAAATCATACCAGTCCTCTTCCACATCTCACGAGGGTGCCCATGAAGGCAATGTTGTTGCGGTAGGTGATGCTGTTGTTGCTACAATTGCCCGATGGTATGGTCGCAGGTGTTTTAGAGGTCGGATTGGTCTCCCCTGTGAACGAGGACTCGTCCACCGCCAGGTCCTTGACCTTGAAATAAAGGGGCCAATTATTGACTTTTGTTAAGGTTTAAAATTATAGCCATTTTTATTTGGAAAATAAAAAATAACAGCCATCTTGAAATATATTAACTCAAAAATCCATTTTGAAATATTTTAACCCAGACTAGGGAAACTTTTAAGCATTTTAGTAGGTACTGGCTATATTGACTACTGGTAATTCTTACATAGCATACTCCATTGCAAGTCATGATTATTAAACAACACCTATGCACAGGACAGTTAATACAGTGACAAAGTGTACTAGTGATATGTTGATCATACGTAAAAATCAAGTAGCAGCGTGTAAAAATGTTTCAATGTCGATTACTGATGTCCCCTTTACAAAATCGATCATCGGATTTTACGAAGCGAGTTAAGGTCTGGTATGCAGTCACAATTTTGTTGAAACTGTTTTCTTCGTTTAATTCGTTATTACTGTATATTTTGGTGAGATGTTTTACAGGTTGTTCCAATTAGTATTTACTTGTTCTATATTCTGTATACAGAAGCTACTATGTTCACAGCACAGTAAGTGTTAATTACATATATATTGTTGAACTAAACAACGTACAAAATTATACTCACAGGTTTGTTCTGTTTGTTCAGGTTTTGTCACGTGTTCAACTGGTAAACTTATTAATTACCTGTTTATATTTAGTTGCTGTGCGTTTATTGTATTTGAGTACTCAGTCAGTGTTCTATAATTCTAGTCACATGTTTCTTGAAACTTTGCGCTGACTCTGTTAGATTTTTATAACGGAAGTCAATTCAACTGTTTTGTCAATAAAAGTTCTGTTATTGTTGTTAACATCTGTTACTCATAAACCAAAGAAACGATCCATATTTAAGTATTTTTCTATGTTTAAGGAAGGAAATATGTATTAGTACCAACTAACTTTTGAAACCAATTTTAATTTGTAAAATCACATCGGATGTGGCAACTGACTCCAACCAATGATCGATCACAATTTCGAACCAATGTCCCAACACTAACATGTACTCACTTCAATGAGGCGCAGGTCAGCTGGGACACGGTCGCCAACCATCAGCTCCACCACATCCCCCGGTACCAGCTCCCTGGCCAGGAACGTCTCGTGACTCCCCCCCCTCAGGCTGATATAATAGTGTAGTTAATAAATCATTTTCAATTTATTGTTGTTTATCGGCAAATAAACAACGATATGGAGTTCTGATGATTAGGAATTAAACCACGAGTGGTTTAACAGCCACGCATCAGAACAAAAAAAGAGTTGTTTATTGGCCAATAAACTAAGATAATGCGAAAATTATTTCGATTTGTACAAGTTATGACAAATATTTTTGCAATTGTAATAAAAACTATATTTTACGACGCTTCACTCAAAATCATGACTATTTTTTGCATTGTTCATTGCGTAGTTTAACAAAGCTAATTTTGTTCTTTGTCTATAGAAAAATTAGCAATTATAATGTTAGGATAATTAATATTAATTAATCAAATATACAATCTATTAGTTTATTAATTTAACAACATTTGAATGTTTCTGATGATCTTCAAAATACATTTCAGCACTGATGTTAATTTAAAGTCTTACTTAATGCTGCATTATTTCTTTATGGAATGATACACTGAGAGTTTCTAGATTTAAGGATAAGGATAAATTTAAATAAAGATTTGTGAATACCACTCCAAATTTTCAAAGGTACATGACAACAATTAAATTAAATGCGTACCAGTGGCATTTTGGGGGTACCAGTTTTGACAAAGCTTCTAAAGATTTCTCTGACCGATATTCCTGAAAGATAATGATACAATACAAACAACTGAACATGACATTGTGTGCACCTAACTAAAACTGTGTCCATTAATAGAACTTTATAATTACCAGGGTCGTATTATATACAGAGCAAACACTCATGAGTATTTTTTTATATAAAATAAACATTTGTCTTTAGAGTTTTTCGAACAAACAACATTGTGATCAAAATATAATTATGCATCACGCTAATAACTTCTCAAATATTATATCAAAGTTTTAAGCTTTAACAAATAAGAACAAGTTCATTCTGAAATGATTATCTTACTTACCTGGACAAATGCAACTGTTGACACAATTATTATGGCCTGAAATGATGACAAATAAATACTTCATACATAGCAACTATGTCCATAATATTAAGTAAGTTTAAATCTAGGATTGTCAACTTTCATACCCAGACAACAATATCCATAACAATTACTTAAGTTAGCTTAATAGTATGATTTTCAGTTGTCATCTTCAGTCATCAACAACGAAATTAGCTTAAGACAATTTGAGGCGTGTCGTGGGAAAACCGGACTTAATGCATGTGCGTAAAGTGTCACCCCAGATCAGCCTGTGCAGTCTGCACAGGTTAATCCGGGATGGCACTTTATGCTTTTATAGTATTTTCTGTTTCAAGGAAGTCTCTACTAAACATAAATCCACTTCAGGCAGAAAGTACCATCCCAGATCAGCCTGTGCAGACTGCACAGGCTGATCAGGGACGACACTTTATGCACATTAAGTCCAGTTTTCCCACGACGCGCCTCAGATTCTTTTGCTTCTATACGCTTTGCATACACTTTGCAGGAAAAGTGTTGAAAACCAATCATGTCTAAACTAAATCTAAAACCATTAACATTATAAATACATGGAACACAATACAGAATGATATATGAAAAACACTGGATACTGTTATGTGTTTCTACACAATACAGAGTAATATACGAAAAACACTGGATACTGTTATGTGATAAACATCATTCTAACATGATACTCGCTAATTTTTCTATAGACGAAGAACAAAATTATCAGTGTTAAACTACCCATAAACAACGCAAAAATAAGTCCTGATTTTGAGCGAAGCATAGTTAACAAGAGCTGTCAGAGGACAGCACGCTCGACTATTCGAAGTATTTCAATTGGTACATATTTTGGATAGTGGAAGGGGCATAAATTTGTTAAAATACGAAACTTTTAAGTGAAGCCTTGTATAGTTTATACATTTTTGGAACAAAAACTTTAACCAGAAACTCCATGTAAAAAGTGTGCATAACTGTCAAAATACATACAAAACAGAGTTATGGGTAATCTTGCCCCTGATACTAGAGTTGATGACAAACGTTAGTTCCAAGTTTCAAGTGAATAACATAATGTGTAGTTTTGAAGTTACAAAACTATTGAATATAAACTTTAACCAGAAAATCTAAGTGAAAATGGGTCATAACTCTGTCAAAATACAAAACAGCGTTATGGGGAATAACTTATGTACAGGGTTCACGTTGGCGATCGCCACTGTCGCCAAATGCGACAAAATCGCAAAAGTGGCGACAAATTGTCATATTTGGCAATTTTTCTGGCGACCGCGTTCTTTGTCCGAATTATTTACTATTGAAATGACTTCAGCAACATTTTAGCCTAAGCGGTCTTGCTGACTCGGTTAACCTAGACAGTTATCGTCTATCTATTGGTTTTTAGTGATGCACGTGGTACGATTTAATTAAGTGAAGCGTGAAACTGAATGCATATTGATAAGGTGATAACATGCGACTGATAATATGGCCTAAGGCAATCAAATTGTCACTGCATGTAGAACAAACAGTTTTGTCTTTAATCTCGATACCGGCAATTAATAGAAGTGTGCTATGTTTGTAACAGCTTAAGGACGAGATCAAACGATAATTAGAAATCAAAACATAATAGTAAGTAAACAGTTTTGTCTTTAATCTCGATACCGGCAATTAATAGAAGTGTGCTATGTTTGTAACAGCTTAAGGACGAGATCAAACGATAATTAGAAATCAAAACATAATAGTAAGTATGCAGTGTTTTCAACACGTTCATGATTAAATAAGCAAAAGTCCATATGTCAGAAGTTTGTTCGGACAATCTGTATGAAATGTTGAATTTGAAAATAAAATTCACTTGTCAAAATGGCCAGTTCAGACGTAAATACTCCTTATAAAAACGTTGGTCGTCTCGTCTGCATCTAACATGCTCAAACTTCAAAATTCTCCAGTGAACAGAAATACTAAAGACTGTTGGAAGTTGGAATTCTTTTGGTATGTGAACATAATATAAATAGATGTCTTCTGTATATTTTCAGTTTCCTTCCCAGTGTACCTTGCCTTGCCTAATGTGTGCCATTGTATTTATATGTGTATATTTATGTATTAATATGTATCATATTTATAAGTAAAATAGTAACATTTATGCATTGTTAAATGTCTATTAAAAATAAAATATTGATGATGTTAATACACATATTAATAGTGCATTGCTAAAATATTTCTTGTTGAAACTACTATGATCCATGGACATAATAATAAATAAATCATTATTTTACTGCATTTGTATATGAAATCTGCTGTTTTGTTACTTATTAAATTCAATGTTATTGAAATAAATTGATTAAAGAGATATATGGTGTTTTGTTTATTTATTGTATTCCTGATCAGGAACAATTATTAATGCATTACAGTAACAATTATAAGTGAAATTATATGTTATATATAGTATAGTTCTATATAGTATGCCACCCAAACGTCTCTAACTAAAAATTACGTGCGACACCTAATTGGTGCAAGTTTGCAAATCTCCCCCAAAAAAAAGTGGCCACAACTTTTCAAAAGCCAAAGGGAACCCTGTATGTAGTCTTGAAGTTACAAGACTTTTGAATAAAAAATTTAACCAATTCATACGCAGACGCCAATGCCGGGGGTAGGATAGCTCACCTATTCTTCGAATAGTCGAATAGGACAATAAACAACTCTTTGCCGTTCTGATGCGTGACTATTAAACAACTTGGGCTAACGCCCTCGTGGTTTAATTCCTATGCATCAGAACTCCAAATCATTGTTTAGCGGCCGATCAATCGAAAATTATTCCAATTCTATCATGACATGCGCAGTGTATGCAATAGACAAAGAACAAAATTTACCGTTGTTAAACTACCAATTAACAATCCGAAAAAAATAGTTATAAAACTGTAAAATATAGTTTGCATTGCAATTGCAGAAAAAGTGGTCAGGTCATGTTAGAAAGCGAACCAAGAGATGTTTGTAAAACATGTATGCCCCCCGACTTGCAGCAAAGTTGTGAATATGTGCAATTGTTAAGATTTTTTTTTAATATGCAAGCCCAAGCGAGGTCTCGATGTCTGGTATCTATGTATGAAGTTTCATTAAAATTTCTCGATGCATTTTCAAGTTACTGAGTGGAAACCATTTTTCAATTTTTAGTAATGGTGACCTTGACCCCACCCACCCCATATAAAATCCCAAGAGAGGTATCAATATAAGGTATATACGTATAAAGTTTCATTAAAATATCTCAATGCGTTCTCAAGTTATTGAGCGGAAACCGTTTTTTTATTTTCAGTAACGGTGACCTTGACCCCACCCATCCGATATGCAATCCCAAACGAGGTCTCAATATAAGGTATCTATGTATGAAGTTTCATTAAAATATCTCAATGCGTTCTCAAGTTATTGAGCGGAAACTGTTTATATATTTTTAGCAACTGTGACCTTGACCTTAATCACACCCGCCCCATATGCAACCCCAAGCGAGGTCTCAATGTAAGGTATCTATGTATAAAGTTTCATTAAAATATCTCAATGCTTTCTCAAGTTATTGAGGGGAAACCGTTTTTCTATTTTTAGCAACGGTGACCTTGACCTTTGAATTGTTGACCTCAAAATTTAAAGGGTTCTTCCTTTTCTCCCAAGTAACCAGCATACCAACTTTCATGATAGTAGGTCAAAGCGTTCTCAAGATATCGTGAGGAAACAAAATGGTCTACAGACAGACTTATCGACCGACCGACCGACGGACAGTTGCAAAGCAAGATACCCCCACTTCTTCGAAGGGGGGCATAATAATGTTCGCACTGCCTTTGTTAATTGGCTAATAAACAATGATTTGTCATTCTGATGCAGTTTAATTAATATGCATCAGAACTCCAAATTGTTGTTTATTTGCTGATAAACAACTCAAAATTGAAAATTATTTACAAAATGTTTTGAATATTGTGCATTAAAGAAGACAAAAAGAGACACTTACTACTGTGATGCTGATGGCATCGTCAAACTGTCTCATGAAGACGCTCACAACGGCAGAACCGAGCAGCAATAGAATCAGAGGGTTGTTAAACTGAAAGTACAGCAAAACTCGTCAGATGCACCTGCTGAGCTGCAATCTTGACATGCAGGTTCCATAAGTTTATTGGTTCATTATTCGTATAAACTTCAGTGAAGCTATGACAATTCCAAAATAAGGTTCAGTAAACAACACATAACTTGAAATAACATAAAATAAAAATATGACTTTTACTCAGTAAAGCACACACACCATTTAGATGCAAGCATTTCCGATAAATCTAAATGTCTTCAAAAAACATTAAATACATCCACAGAAGGTGGTCCACAGGACCGGCTACCTTCAAAGCCTACTGGTCCGATACTGAATGAACTGCTCCCGAAAATCATAATTGAAAATGGAAAATATGTTGAAAATCTATTATTCATTATATATTTTTGTATAATACATTTTCGGTCAAAATGTTGTTTGAATATTGTTGCTTAAATAAAGATGAGATATCAACTTCTTAAAACTGACCTAAATTGCAAATACATGCGTTTTCGTGTGCTGAGCATTCAACTCCCAATTAGAGCAATTAAAAAGATAATTATGTATCATTATATGATTGAGCTATCAGTACCTCAACGTTTTGCAATCATTCCCACAATGCGGAAACCTAGACCTGAATTTAGTTTACTTCGATTGTTTAAACAAAAACAATAATAAATTGTGTCAAAAAGAGAATACGTTGTTTAACTATTAATAATGCAGGTATAGTATTTAGCCAAACTTCGGAATTTCGGTGTTTGGTCAAAGAAATATACATGAACAAATTTAAATCAGCCTGCTAGTGTTGCATTTTGCACGTTATAATTTGATTAGAAGCTATAATAACTAATTCTTTATACAATATATGTTATTTGACTAAATTTGTTCATAAATAATAAAAGGTTATTAAATGACTATAGTTAATTATTATAAATGGAAATTGCTTCTCAAAAATGCAACTACAATTCCCGTCAGATATAATTTCTTTTGTCAAATGGTGTTCAGTTGATTATAATAAATGGAAATTGCTTCTCAAAAATGCGACTACAATTCCCGTCAGATATAATTTCTTTCGTCAAATGGTGTTCAGTTGATTATACAACGTATAACACTCTGTTATAACATAATTATTTGTAAGTTGAAGAATCGGAAAAGATGCGATTTATGAGTGTGAGCTGTAAGATGCCATAAACAATATCATAATAAATCACGAAATACACAATTGGAACAAGTCCAAAAACAACTGGTCATTGGACCGGTCGTCCTTCGCAGACAACCGGTCCGAGTGAAAAATCACAGGTCACGGACCGACGGACATGCGTTAAGGTTGAACCCTGCATACATGCAGGGTTTTCCCTTGAATTCTGAAAATGGGGGTCAAAATGAACCCCATGTTTGGGATTTTGGGGGACATTAAAACATTTTGGGGGTCATTCATGAAACTACATTTAATACACATTGTCAAATATTATTGATATTTTACTGTGCTTTCAGATTTTTTACTTTTAGCTTAAACAATTTTTATTTTATTTCTAGCATCATAAAACAAAGTGCAGAAAACTGAATCAGTTATAATAATATATTAGAATACACTCACAATTACTCAGGACTTTTCTCTTACAATTAAGTTACTGATTTTTTAATCTCACTTTCATTTTCACTACATGCATTTTCTGACGGAAATAACATTTTAAAACCTTTATGTGTTGCCTGAACCAGTCTTATATAATGTTGTACAAGTACTAAGTCAGTTAACTGAGCATTATTACGTAATTAGTCAGTAAAAATAATTGTTTGTATTAAGCTGACGTAAACAGAACTACAGCTCCATCTTGTTTATTGGATAAAGTGAGAAACAATCTAAATGGGTTGTTAACTGCATTACGATTGGTTGATCTTACATCATATGTAAATATTAATAGGTCACAAACTTTGGCTGACACTGTGAACCATATTTTCGCGAGTCAACAGAACGTTTACAATATAGATTTTCGGGAGTCAAAGTCATGTCAAACCAAATTTCTGAGCATCAAAACCCATAGATATGGGTCAATTCAATGCCTTGGACATCTCTTCATAAATTGTGTCCACATGTATGCAAAGAAATTTTTGTTGGGGGTCATTAGTTGAACAATTGCGAATGCAGGATTTGTGCGTCAGGGAAAACCCTGTCCATGTATGTACCAACTCCAGGTGATTCTTCCAAAAACATTCAACACAAATGTAACCACTCTAAATACTTTTTCGAAAAATATTTCACTTCTTCATACCTGCTCTAACCATTTCTTTTATAAACATTAAACTGGTACTACTTCCACAAATATTACACTTAAGCTAACCTGCTCTAGGTATTTCTTCCACAAAGGTGCTTCCTGGCTTATTTCGAAGTCATTGTAGCCGTGCACCGCACGACGGCGTGTCACCTCGGCCAGGTCAAGTCCCTGTGACAGATTCACGTCTAGAATGCGTGACGTTTCCTCAACCGACAGGTGGCATGCCTGACTCGAAGTCAGTGTCTTCATCATCTCCTGCCCAGGCAAGATCATGTGTTAAACAATATACATGTAACCTTTATATTATTGTATAGGGAAAGATCCAGAGCGACATAGCAGGATGCTGCATTCTTCAACTTTTTGGCCTTCCCTACCCCTGCTGCCCCTCTGGGCTGACCAACACACAAATAATTACATTTTTTTAAAATAATTTGAAAATATTAAATGACAGTGTTTAATGGAAACATACCATGATTTAAATCTTCAAATTTTCAAATAATTAGCTTGGGTAATGTCAAAGAATCATTCAAATGTCAAAGAATCATTCAGGCTTCCTGATGCTCCTTTTCAGCAGTACCCTTTACCTTTCCTGAAAAATATATCTTTCCCTTATTGTAATAAACCATGAAATTGCAATTTATTTATTCTATTATTGAAATTTCACTAATAAGTGTTCTGGAGACAAATATACATTACTGCTTTGGGGTATGGGCATTTTATTGGGTTTTATGAAGAAAAGTTGTAGAGAAATAAAATTTTCTTTACCACAAATCTCAAATTTGTAGCCATTGATGGGGCATAACTCAAGTACAATAAGAGCAATTATGTCGAAAACTAAACTTAACCTTCCTTTTATGCCTACCAACACTTGCCTAAAGTTTCATAATGATTGCACAAAAACTTCTCAAGTTATTTTCTGCACAAGACTTACCAGTACATTGCGTGCAAGAATGGGAACCAGCTGTACTGTAACGCGTTTTCGCGAGTGTCATTGATCAGGGATGCAATGGCTTTTAAGGCAAGACAGAAAGTGTAGACCCACAACCGTCATTAACGGAGGAAGATACTAGTAATTTTGTTTATGTTCTGTCAACCATTGACACAGACATTGTCAGTGTTGAGTCCGAGAGCAAACTTGTGTCTCTGGGGCAAGTTGTGCAAGTTGATACCCACCAGCACAGCATTTAAAACCATAGTCTGACTTCAATGCAATTAACAGAATAAATAGAACAAGTTGTTTTGGGGTTTATTTATTGTAACTTACTGTTTTTACATTCTTTTTGACAGTTTTTAATGAAAGTGGTGAAATTCCCAATTTGGCCTAAAACGATGATAATGTTCCCAATTTGACCGGTACCAGTACCATTCCCAAAGTGGTGAGGAAAAACAATGTCTAATCAAATTCATTATTGTAATGATTACCATTTTACAAATTAAACGCTATTCAAAATGGTACGTCTTACTTTAGTGTAGTCAATCTGACTGGCCTAAAGCTGTAAAGATCATAGGTGATTAACTGTTTGGCTTTGAAATAGTCATACCTTTAGTTGTTCTGTTCTGTGAACAATTAAATTCTAAAAATACAAAAATCTGCAAAGAATTCACTTTTAAGATAATGCGATCATTCAGCTGACCATAGTTTGGATAAAACATGTATAACAAGGCTCTGATAGTATTGCAAGCAATACAGGAGTCCCCTACCGGTGAAAACCCCTACTAATTAAACATTGTGCTATACCGTTAAATCGCTCTTTATCGGTTTCATATTCAAATCCCATTTGTCACTGCAGTGTTAAGTTGTTGTTTTTTCTATTTTAGTAACATTGACCAGACATTCAAGTTACTTTCTGAGTTATTGCAGTACTAAACTGGCAGAGGGCAATCATATATTCTGTGTACCAAGTTTCATGTTCTATTTGAATTATTACAGTATTAATATTATTTATATTTTAAGTAACAGCCACGTGACCTTTGACCTCTCGTGAAAATAAAGGGTCTTGTACAATCCTCACCTTGCTCTTTCTATGTATACAAAGTTTCATCAAAGTATCTTCAGTACTTTTTTAGTTATCGCAGGATCCAGGTTTTGGGGACGGGACAGACAGACAAAATGAGACTGACAAATGAACAGACAGACAGACGCACACAGACGGAGGGCAAACCCATAGTCCAATCTGTGTACCAAGTTTCATGAAGTTTCATGATCATATCTTATGCACTTTTCAAAATATTACCGCTTGCTTACGCATGTTTTTCTAAAACAAAGAATGCCTACTCAGCAATAAACGCACTCCCCTTCTTCATCAGTGTGTCAATTATCGATAAAATATGTAAGCAGGAGTAGCTAGATTCACTACAGTCACCCAGTCAGCCAATGAGAACGCATTAAATTTCCAATATGTAGATGTGCGTAGTCGATAGAATGTTTATCATGCCCTCATTGTTGATAAAGGTGAACAAATTTGTAACACATTTTCGTGAGGTATTCATGTTGTTAGCTGAGTGTTTGTAACACCCACATAATAAATAAAATACTACATACTAAAAGAAGTCAGGATATTATTGTTTGCAAAATGTTTACTTAAAATACGAAATGGGATGTTGACAAATTGTGTTTGCAGATCGCATAGAATTTTAGTGTGTAATGTCAACGGTACGTCTTCATTCGTTTTAATAGAAAATATTGCTATGACTACGTGTGTTTTCGAATAAACGAGCTATTCTAAAGTATAACTACACTGATTACACCCAAAAACTTATGCTGCCACATTTTCACGAAGTTAGCGAAAGTTAAGTCAGTGAAAGTAAAAATGTTTTATTACTCAACAATGGATTTTTTAAAATAATTGTTGGATACAAAGCATTTATTGTTAAAGGAGTGTGTGCGGAGGGGTGCTTTGGTAACAATTACTGGGACCCCAACTCTTTAGGAGTAGGGAGTCCATGTTCTGCAATCCTAGCGAGCGGAGCAGTTTCCATTTGATCTGCGCATTCGAGTAATTTCGGCCCAGATATCAGCTCGGCCATTTGGGCAAGTGCTGAACTCAAAATGGCTAAAACAGAATATACACCTGGTATTTGATTTAATTGGCGATCTTGTATTAATATTTCGGCATATTTTTATTGACAGTAATGTTATTAATACATGAATCATGTTAGAATAAAAGTCTGAAAACCATAATTGCTTTCAATTTATTTGTAATAAAATCATTGATATATATACTTTAGAGTGAATGAAAATCTACAAACAAATTGCGGTCCACTAAATTGTTGTACGGTCCAGTTGATTTAGCTGGTATGGTGGACCGATGGTCCACTGCTTTTATCACTTATTCGTGAAGACTGCAGTACCATAAATCCACCATCTTGAATTTGTTCCAAATTCCAATAAAACAATGTTACAACATGAAATATACTTGTTTTGCTTTGTTTTTCAACATAAATTCATCGTTATGTTATCCAATCATCAATTTTCAACATTGAAGACAAATTAAACTAGAGGTTTCTTATGTACTTTTTCAGAATCTTTGACACAATAGTAGACACAGTGTGAAAAATAACAGAAAATGTGATTGTTCTATATTTCATGCAAAATCACTCTAAATAAATATTTTTTGATTTTTTTTTCTGTCTAGCATGTTTTTAAGTCAATCCAACAAAAGAAATAAATAATCATACCCTTAAGTGTGCTGATTATTTAAAACAATGGATCATCTAAATATGGACCCACTTGGAATTAGGGCCTTTTACGATACTATATTTATTAGTATAATATGAACCTTGAGTATGTCTGCTTTTGTTTTGGTGACTTTTGAATATTTGAATTTTAATCTTCAAAATTAAATTTTGACCCTTGACAATTTTGATCAAAGGGTCAATGACTCTTGATATTTACAGTCTACTGAACTGCCAATGTTGTTGTGGACAATCGATGGTCAGAAAAAGTCGACCTAAACTACTAAACTTACGTCGTTATTCAAATCTTTGTCGCAATGTTTCTGTAAGCTAGCTGCATCATTCGCTGCTAAAAACATGAGTGATGGTCGATTTGGTTATCTAAAACCAAACATAATCATGAAAAAGATTAGTTGTTTGCTGTCACATCTGAATGGAAAGATGCACGATTCATCTATGTTATCTGGGAGTTTTATTACGGCTACACACTACTAATAAACACAAATTGAGTTGCCAATCGTGATAGTAATCCACCGTTAGTAGCTGGGCGAATTTATTGAAGGCATTAGACCTTTTATTGCTTGATTGTTACTTTAGTGTAAATAATAAATTATTAAACGCTTTTTATAGAACCAGATGATTGCATAACTTTTGGGTGTAAAATTACTACTTTAGCTTAAACATTTATTTATTGATAGATCTAGCTTTGGCTTAAAGAATATACCTTAGCAGTTTTTGTCATTTATCTAAGCTCCTTTCCGGCTATTGTTAAATTAGAGGATTCATGGAAATAATTAATTATCACTTTAATCAGAGAAATTTCGTAAATTTTATTGTTCAAACCAAAATAGATACATAATCGAATAAAAATGACTTAAAACCTAACCCGGGTTACGGTCTACAACGGAGTAAGGCACGCTTGTGATCGACATGTCATTTATCTGTATAGGTTCACTGTCTGTTGTGCTTTTTATGCATTTTATTAACTCACTACATATAACCCAACCTATGCTTCAATATAAACAGCTACTGATTAAAACACACATCTAGTCAGTCAAAAATAAAATCCTAATTTTACTAGAGCTAGCCAGAGATCTATTCACAAATATGTTTCTTGATAGATCTTTGAGCTAGCATATCATTTACCGGTAAATGTTTTTTCTCTCTTGTTCGTAAATATTTTTTGAACACGTATTTTTCATATAACTTGAACCGCTGGGTCCACAGAGCTTGGCTCCTTAATTAGTGAAAACTTAAGTAAATTCCTTACATCCATACAATTTCTTAAATGACATGATGGCAAGTGCATTTAAACTTTGTCTTAAATTATTTTAATCGGATGAACAACATTTGTTTTTATCTTACCGTATTTCAAAAATAATGCATTGCTATTATAAGGAAAATATGTTTAAAGTATGCGCTGAAACAAGTTTTATTTTTAAATTTCGTTAAAGATATTCGGTCTTCTGTATCGATGATTTAAACACTATTACATATAAGAATGCAACTGAAGACTACTCCATTAATTTTATAACGAACGGCTTCTTTGCAGTGACTTTTATGATCAAGCAACAGCTAATATTCAGGCAAATTTAAAAGATAAAGTGATTAGGTAAGGCAGTATACGTTAAATGAATTTACTCTAGTCCTGTATACATCAACAATTATATTGACCCAGCTTGGGGATTGCAGTCGGAAAGACCGGGCCTGGTTAAAAGTACAACGCGTGAATATTTTTTACTGTATGGCACAAGCATTATCATATTTAACAGCTGCTATATACGGATATGATGAACCTTTTTCAAAAACAAGAAAAGAAAGAGATGGTTCTTTAATACAACTTATATATTCCCATCTAATTACTGTTGATGTGGTTTATGCCTTTTAATTTAAAAATGCCATTAGTAGCACATCTTAACACTTTCAAGTTTAGATCTGCTACCTTTTATCTCCATATGTGAAGTTTACTGCAAAAGACTAGTAGAATAATTCTTAGCATATTTTAACATAGCAGGGGGGCCAGTGTCAGTATGGCATATTTACTGGAGGGCATATTTCTGGGTGGCAAATGTTCGTGAGGGCATATAAACGTTCGCCTGACTAAAATTGCTAGAAGGAATATGTCAGGGAGGGCATGTGTCTCAATATCCCATATGCCTATGTGGTGTATAACCTTCAGAAAGAAAGATTCGCTGTTTTACATGTTGTGTTTGACAAAATACTCGTTAGCTAAGTAAAACTGTTTCAATAAACGTAAGCTTTATCTACATACAGAAAATCGTTGACTTTCAGCAAATGTGGAATGAAAATTGAACTTTTTTTTCAATATTTAAAACTGATAAATATATAGCAAAACAGAAAATACTGCGTAATCAGTAATACAATCAAAGCGCTGAAGGTACTACAGTTGTTCGCTATTGCACATCATGGGCAGTCTGGGCAATTAGATAAGGATGATATACGTCACCTTAAATACAGTGGTTGTTATTGTTTAAACGAAAGTATTCATTTACGTATTTTTACAATAACATTTCTTCAATATTATAAATATGACTTGAACATTGCTAAGCCATTTATATTATTCAAAAAAGTAAGTTAAATACAATATTGCCTCGTAAACATGTCAATCAAATTTGTCAATCAAATTCTGAAATAAATTTACCGTCATTGTGTAATTATGTTGTTTTTTGTCTCTCAATCATGCCGTTTTGAATTGTTTAGTTGTCAGTGTCAGTTCAAATCAATATATTTATTGCGTCAAATGTTTAGCTGATGAATTTAGGTCCATTGTAAAACGTACGCCACTAATTAAAACGTAATCAGATGTAAAACTTGATAAGGTCATTTTCAGCACTTTAAAACTCTGTGCGAGTAATATATTTATAAAGCTTTTAAAAAATATTCAATACAAAATGAAAAAAAAAAGTTTGTACAAGAAACTTAATGAGACAAATTCTTTGTCCGATTTTCAATTGTATGCTCTTTCTTTGGGCTACAAACATATATAAATTTAATGGCATTCCTAACGACATTCTGACATTAATTATTCATTACTAACACACATTCCCCGGATACACATGTACATACATATAGTGAAAAACGACCATTATGACTTTCCGGACACTCTTTGTGGAAGACAAATGATTACGCTGTCGAAGATCAAAAGCTTTGGAGTTGAACAAAACTCAATATTAACCTTAAAAACAAACAAGATGCTGAATATTAAAAATATTAAACACATTATATGAATGCAACGACTAGTCTACAAGCTTTTTAACCATATAAACAAGTGTTTAAGTTAATTAAAGGGAGTTAGTATCAAAATATTGTTGGTTTCTTTTGGAAATGTCTTAAATGCATTCCCTTTCAATTTATTAAGCATCTGGAGTTGCAAATAAAAAGTATATGCTAAAATTCTCCGCCATTGCCGGAATCGAACCAAGGTCCTTCATAATGCGAGTCCGACATGCTAAAAAATGTCATGTGTATTATAATGTGTACCGGTGTATCATGTGATAAATTACATTTATGGTTTCTCAACAAGTGAATTTATTAAACCTGTTACGTCAAATTCATGACACCCCTATTTTCGATATTGACTCGAATGTTGTTTTTATGTTTGTTGCACTATTGTGTATATGACTTTTTTATTAACTTATAATGGTGAATTCAAATGAGTATTCACTAATGTGAAGAACAACACAACACGTGTTACCACTACGAAGTTTAATAATACAGCGCGGCATCTGAACAGGGTACTAGGTTACCATTGGTGGTAGCTATAGTCTGTTTCATAATACAACATCTCCCTTCTTTTCTAAAAGACAAAAGATAATCATGTTGGTATAATGCGTTACATAATTATGCAATGTAAATATAGTATGAGAATATCAAAATATTAAAATAACAATAATGAAAATTAATCAGAGTTTTCAACACAATATTAATGATTAATAATTGTCAATTAATAATTCAATAAGGGATTTGGATGCCTTCCTCTTGCTAGATGGTAATTGTCTCTATTTTGTCCATTCACTTCCTACGTATTTACGGTGGTAATCACTAATAATAGTTGAGTTTATTTACCCTCGGTACCGGTTGAAAACCATATGACCGAGCAGCCAAGCACCGCCCGCTAGCTCAGCACATAGAGCGCTAGCAGTGCTCGACTAGACCGACCGACCCGAAGGCCCGCCAAATGGTCAATCAATTGTGGTAATCACTAATCGTCCTGCCCGTGTCTTATAGCCTGAAGCTGGGTTCATGTTCGGGTCATTCCGGCGTCTGGGATTGACTGTGGTTCCGCTTGGGGGTTACCTGTGGGAACGGATCGTTTATCAGACTGCAGAACTAAAGCATCGAATGGCTCAATATCGCTAGTATTTTCGCGCGTTTTGTGCAACACTGACCTGTTTCTGCGATACGTGCTACCATCGGCCGTTTGTACTATGTAGGAACGGTCACTGTGAATTTTCATGACTCTCCCAACTTTCCAGATTTGTCCAAACTTGATACGAACGGGGTCATTTACTGACAATGGCGGTAACGGTCGCGATGTTTTGTCGAAATTCGACTTTTGTCGTGCTTTTGACTCGTGCATTCGTGTACGTACCTGTCTGCCATTGATCAGTGCTGGTTGCAGTGCCTTGTTTGTGACTGGTACAACTGATTTGGTTCGGCGACCAAGAGCTAATTGACTAGGTGTGTAACCGCACTGCAACGGGGTGTTGCGATATTCAAGTAGTGCTAAGTACACGTTGGTTTTCGTGTCGAATGCTTTTTGCATCAGCTTTTTAGCTGTCCCTACTGCCTTTTCGGCCAAAGCATTGCTTTGTGGGTGACCTGGTGAGGAAGTTCTGTGTTCGAATCCCCAACAATCGACGAATTTTTTTAATTCGGCGCACGAAAATTGAGGGCCACTGTCCGATATTAGAATATCGGGAATTGACATTCTTGACATGTGTTTTTGCAATTTCGTTATCACTGTTTGTGATCGTGTGTTTGGTAAATGGTCAATTTCAAAGAACCTACTATAGTAGTCTACTGTTAATAGGTATTCTTGTCCGTTAAAGTGGAACAAATCAGTAGCGATTTGCTGAAAGGGTCTGTCTGGGAATGGGGTCGTTATCAGCGGTACTGGGGCATTCGCATCTCTGTGCGTAAGGCAAGCCGGGCAATTAGTGACGTAATCGGTTATTTGCTTAGACATGCCTGGCCAAAACAACGAATCCTTGGCGCGTTCAAGTGTCTTTGTAATTCCCAAGTGTGACGAATGAACTTTTTGCACTAGTTCATTTCGCAGGGATGTTGGGATAACCAATGTGTGACCTCTGAATATCAGATTGAAATATTCTGCGATGTTTGGATCGCATTTTTTCACGGATTCCGTCCAGCCCTCAATTATAGCCCGTTTCAATTTTATCATTTGCGGGTCTTTCGTGATTTCGGTGCGTATTATCTGGATTCTGCGATCTGTGACGTGAAGTTGTGGATATACCGTGTCAAGACGTTCAACTATTTCGGGACATGTGTCGGGCAACGCGTGTCTTGACAAGCAGTCACTCACCGGGATTTTTTTCCGGGTACGTGCTGTACATTGACCTGATATTTTGACATTGCAAGAAGTATTCTTGATAGTCGCGGCGGTGCAGCAGCAAGTGGCTTTTTCATTATTGCAGAAATCGGCTTGTGATCGCAGTGAACGATCACTTCTCTACCGTAAGTGAATTGGTGAAATCGCTTTAATCCAAAGAGAATCGCGAGAAGTTCTTTCTCAATAACGGCGTAACCAATTTCCGTTTCCGTTAACGATTTGCTGGCATACGCAATGGGTCTCTCGTCTTGCATAAGACAGCAGCCTAACCCATATTTACTCGCGTCGGTTTCCAGTATGAGGGGTTTCTTAGGGTCATAATACCCTAGAACTGGCGACTGAGTAATGATGTCTTTGATCTTTGACAGGGCCTCTTCCTGTGGGGCGTCCCACAGGAACTCTACATCTTTCTTTAGGAGGCTCCTTAGGGGTGCAGTGACCTCGGCTAAGTTTGGCGCGAATTTTGCCATGTAATTCACGAGCCCTAGCGCGGTTTCGACCTTTTCGCGGCTTTCTGGGAACGGCAATTTTGTAATTGCCTCAATTTTCTTCGGGTCGGCTTGTAGTCCGTTGTTAGTAATCACGTGACCAAAGAATGGTACTGATTTTACCCCGATTGTGCATTTTAGCGGGTTTAAACAAGGCAATTTATACTGTTTAAATAATTAGCAATAATTACGTCCAACTGTTTGAAAATGTAAAAAGGCTAAACGAAAAAGAGCTTGAATTTGGATCATTTTTCCCCTTCTTAAGTGCTTAAATGCTTGTATTTTGTTAGAGAGTTCCTTTATGAACCCTGTAAACTTATTTCTTGTTTTCTTAATCAGGATACAGGAAGTTCTTGGCTTTCCTATCTCCCAAACGCAACAACAGCAGCTACAGGAGCCGCCACCTGCACCAGCTTTGCAGGAAAGTGCATTTAGTGTTTTAAGACGTGATACAACAATAACCCTGACAATAAAGAATGAGTTGCATGAAGGGAGACTCATTGAGCTGACCAAGGAGATGGTTGAGGAGTTGAAGAGTCCAGGTGTCAGTGACCTCAATGAACAACTTAGGGGTGGTTTTGGCAGGGTCTACATATGTAAGTAGAAAGTTAACATATGTAAGTCTGAAAAACATTCATAAAAGAAATGAGCAAATGCAATAGTTCTGTGAATTTAAATGATGAATTCTGTTGTATAATGTTTATTTTGCACTGTTACTCATGAGTGTAGACATTTTGTCTGGTAAAATTGTTTAAGTTGCTTTGTCTAGGTTAAACCATATGTCAAAAAAGCAGAAGTCACTTGTTGCTTTTTACACTGTCCCACACACTTATATGTATAAGTCATTTCTTTAAACACTTGTTTTTTAGCTTGACTTTTCGAAGAAAGAAAGTCAAGCAATTATCGTTTCCCTGTCGTCTACATCTGCATCAGCATCTGCGTTAGTTAAGTTTTTCAGTTAAGTAGTTTGGTTAAGTATTTTGGTTAAGTTGTTTGTTAGAGTCTATTTCTCAAAAACTGTCAAAGGTATCCATTTGAAACTTTAAATACTTGTTCACTACCAAAAAGGGACGACGATACAACATGGCAGGTACCAATGTGATTTGTATTTCCAGAGTTATCTGCCCTTGTTTGGATTTACAACTTAGCATATTTTGACAATTTCATGGTAAATGTAAAAACTTTCAATAACTATCAAAGACATGAAATTTAAACTCAAGGTTCTTGTTTATAGTGCTGACCCCATTCTGCAGACAAGAGGAGGTAACTCTTTCAAGGAATTTGTTGGAGTTATTACTCTTTTTCAACTTACAATTTTCCGATTAGGTCAAATTTCTCAATACCTATATCAAGTATTGACTTGAAACTCAAAGTACTTGATCACGGTGATGAACTTATTCTGTAGACAAGAGGATATAACTCTATTAAGGATATTTCTAGAGTTATTGCCCTTTTTTCAATATAGAATTTTTGCTTTAGGTCAAATTTCACAGTATCTATAACAGATGTTGACTTGCGCGTAGCAATACCTGAGTCAACTTTTGATCATGTTCCTGGGGGGTGCGTCCCCAGACCAGGATGTCGTCAACCAGCGGGTGAATACCTGGTAGTCCCTCAAATATTTCGTTCACTTTTTGAAAAAATATGTCGCTGGAAGCGGAAATGCCGTAAGGAAGGCGCAAGTAGCGGTACCTTCCAAATGGTGTCGCAAATGTCGTAAGGTACGACGATTCTTCGTCTAATTCAACACTCCAGTATGCGTGTGTTAAATCAAGTAAACTAAAGCGCGTTGCGCCTGACAATTTTGCAATTACGTCTTCGATTGTTGACGTTGCGTAATGCGTTCGGCGTATCGCGTTGTTGAGTTGTTTTGGATCTAGGCAGATCCGTAATTTGCCGTTGGGTTTTTCAACAACCACGATTGGATTGACCCAGTCTGTTGGTTGAGACACAGGCCTTACAATTCTGCCCTTGACCATTTCCTCAAGTTCGCACTTGAGGCGAGATTTTAAGGCTTCCGGCACGCGTCTTGGTGGCGTCACCACCGGAATCGCATCTTCGCGGATGTGCAATTTACTTTTGCCTGGGAGGGTTCCGATACCTTTAAATAGCTCGCCATATTCAAACATTTCATAATCCTTAGTCATATGACTTTCATTCTGTTTGTCAACCGCGTATGTCAATTGCAACAGGCCTAAATCAAGCGAGGTTTGCAGACCAATCAGAGGCTGTGCGCTATTTACAATGTAGAACGTCGCCCGCGTCTCTGTTGCACGGTATTTGCATTTCAGATTGATTTTGCCCAGAACATGTATGTTATCGCCTGAGTACGAAGTCAGTCTTCAATCGGTGTCTTTCAAAGGGGCTTTGATATTGAGCGATTCGAAGTCTTTTTGAGGGATTGTGTTTACGCTCGACCCGGTATCAATTTTGAATTGTATGTCATGCAAATTGGGACCAATGCTTACATTTACGAGTGCCTTATTAGGAGTAGACGATTGGGCAAACGATTGTGTTTGAATTACCGTGTCTATAAAATAAGTGTGTATCCACGAATCGTCTTCCTGTGTGGGTTCACTGTCACTGTCATAATGATAGACATCATACACGTATTTCGCTTTGCACACTCGTTTCCAGTGATTTTTCTTATGACACCTGTTGCATGTCTCTCCCTATGCAGGGCATTGTGTCCGTTCTTTGTGAGGCGGGTTGCCGCAGCGCTCACACCGTCGATCCCGTCCATTTGCCTGGTTTGGGGCTGTCTGCTGGACTCCCATATGTGCTGGGTGTCGACCTTGGTCTCGATCTCTTCTTCCGCCACGTGCACGTCCATTGTCACGAGTGTTGACGAGGTGTACGTCTTGTTGGTTTTGGTTTGTTAGCGACATTTGTTGTCTACAGTATTCGAAGTTTTGCGATATTTGTATTGCTTTGTCAATGGCAAGTTTTCACCTTCGTTAATTAGTTTCTCGCTTAGTTTTTGATTGTTGACACCAAATACTATTTGGTCTCGAATCATTTCATCCTGTGTATTAGCTGGAAACCGACAGTCAGTAATTTTTAGTGTGAGCCTTGTCACGAATTGTTCGATGTTGTCATTATTCTGATTTTCCTTGTAGAATTGATATCTGGCAAATACTAAATTAATTTTGGTTTCATGTGTTTCTGGAATGTGTCAAAGTATGTCTGTAGTTGTGTTTTTTCTTCTTCTGTCAAAGTCCATGCTTGAGTAATGTCTTGGCCTTTTTCACCGACCCATATGAGTAAGAACGCAATCTTCGTCTCTTCCGATTTTTCTTTCAATGGTCCAGAGAATATTAATTTTATGTGTCTTTCAAATTTCTCCCACGTGGATGGTAAGTTCGAACTGTTCCAGTCCATAACTGGTGGTGTTATTCCAGATAAAGCCATTTCTTAAACTTGCTTCAGTAAATTATTTAGCACAAATTGTGTTTAACTGCATTTAAGTAATCCGATTTTGACGTAGGTCCATTGTTTCCATTCTGACACCATGTTTTATGTTTGTTGCACTATTGTGTATATGTCTTTTTTTTTTATTAACTTATAATGGTGAATTCAAATGAGTATTCACTAATGTGAAGAACAACACAACACGTGTTACCACTACGAAGTTTAATAATACAGTGCGGCATCTGAACAGGGTACTAGGTTACCATTGGTGGTAGCTATAGTCTGTTTCATAATACAACAAAATGTAACCGAAATATTCACCTGGGTGTCCTGGAAAATAAGACTACTATATTAATGCGCTACATCGGTTATTTGTGGCTTGTTGTGAAAGTGTTATTTCTTGATAACGATTCCTATTCTGAATATTTTGACAACAAATTACTGCAATTTGTTAATTTTAAACTGTAATATGGAAAATCGAGAGCACGCATCGTATGACCTACTTTTGACACAGTAGGCTTCGAATCACTAACAATCGATGCTCCTTACTAGCTTTATAGCAAACTCCTCGCAGCGGTTACCTCCCCTATCGCTGAACGGTAACAACTGCCATCATGTAAAATCCTTCCATATCTGGAAGGAATACGTGTTAGTAACTTTTACTTATTTAATGCAATTCAGTGCAATTTTCGACATAATTGGACTTTTTATATATCATTTGCAGTCAATAATGAAAACAGAAAAAGAAAATAACTAATTAAAACCATAAATAATATCTAGAAGATTTAAATCGATCATCATCGCGTGGTTTGTTATGACGGCAGGGATTTTATTAGAGCTGTGCTCGGAACAAGTCAAATCTCTGCGCGGAGGTTGGCTTTATATGTTATTCTGCATGACCCGTTGCAGATTGACTTGTTAACTGGCATGTATATTATTCTGTTATAGACAATCAGCTTGAGAATTAGTT
Organism: Congeria kusceri; assembly: GCA_027627225.1. Taxonomy (NCBI): domain Eukaryota; kingdom Metazoa; phylum Mollusca; class Bivalvia; order Myida; family Dreissenidae; genus Congeria; species Congeria kusceri. Next base: position 33,591,811 of record CM051036.1, read on the forward strand.
GTTCGTTACTTACAAATCAGTTTTTGTTATGTCGTATACTATCGAATAAGAAATCACATTATTCATTTTAAAGGTGGGAAATTGAACTTCATTCAAACAAATGTTTCCTTACACTCATAATTCACATGCTTTTAGTTTCTTTTGTCGCCACCAGTCTTTCTACGCTGTCAGCGTTTTGATTTTTATTCGGCTCGCCTCGTGACCCAACAGTTTCGTTCATTAATAAATGAGGACGACGCATAACGCATCATACTATTTTATTTTCATCCGCGAATACAGTCATAATTTATCCTACATTGAAAGTTGTTGACTTAAGTTTTTCCAACACGTCATGTTCTAATCAAATTCATTATCGTCATGATGACCATTTTTACAAATAACCGGTAAACATAACATAAAAATTCACAATTGTTCACGAAAGTCGGAATAGATAAACATTATCACATACGCCGAATTATATCAGGTTTTTATACAGATCCTTGAAATTTCTTTCTTTGTTCCTTGAAAAGTGCTTGTAAGGTGCTTATTAGTGTAGTTAAAACTGCAACATTTAATAATTATTGCACAATGCTTATTTTGAACGTGTACTCATATTATATGCAACATAACATGATAAGAACGCTTTTACCATTCTTTGCGTAAAGACAATGTCTAAGTTAATATGAACACATATCGTGAGGTTTAAAAAAAAAATCGATTCGTACGCAACGTACGCCGCTTTCGCTCCCTTTCAATCCGTCTTTGGCTATGGTATATTAGCAACAACAAATATTTCATATAAATTCGTGTGAATTTTGTTTTATACTAGTATTCTAACAAACATGAAACAAAGAATAATATTGGATAGTGACACGATCATGTTATAATTAAGTATTTAAGTAATATCAGATATTTAAACAAAGCAAATGAGTCGTACTTCTCCCGTAAATGCACCGCGCGGTTTTTTGGTTTACAAATGATTTCTGTTGACTGCACGATTGCCCGCACGGTGAAAGATCGTGCAAACACCTGTTAGGGTCGTTGCGGCGACGTTGCGGTCGTGGAAAACGCATGGTCGACGCATACATTTGACAATAATCTCGTCGTAAGCTCGCCGTACGATGGCCGCAACCCGCTGCCAACGTGCGGTCATTTGCGATCAAACATCGGGCACCTTGCAGTTTTAGTTTTGAATATGCCAGCCGAGAGAGAAACCAAAGGGCTATCTTGCGATACACACTGCGATGAATGAAATGGACACCTAACGGTTGCTTCAAAACAAATGCAGTTATTGCAATAGACGCACGACAAGACGCATAGTTGATGTTTGCTGAAATAGAAAACGCACACGCGGCACAGCGTCCGTGCGTGCGGTGAAATATTTTCCAGAAGTCATCAATACTTCATTTTGTCAACAGTTATTAATATAATTAAATATAATTAGGTTTATTTTGAAGAAAAAAAAAACACCCCCCCCACAAACCTTTGTGGCTCCCTTCGTAGCCATAGCTCCATTTAAATGGATTGCTGCTGCATTGCAGAACTTTATAATTTAAATAAATGACACATGTAATTTTTCGCAAACTGTTGGTGGCCGTAAGAAAATCAAGTAACCGACTTTTGGACTATAACAACTGTTGAATGCGCATGCGTGGATAATGTCCAGATGTTGCCGTCTACATTTATTATCATTTGTATTTATTCTGCAACGTAGTGAGGATGCGTTGTAGTAGCGCTTGAATACATTTATAAATAAAGCATATTGTTATATTTAATAAAGTGTGTAACTAGGTTATTAACTTATCTTTAAAGCAATTTTATAGACTACATAGCACCATAACAAACAAAGTGAAAGTAGAAACGGCTAACATTTTTGTTATTGAAATATTTGCTGTCAAGTTGTTAACTTAAGGCAGTCATGCCTTTCAAGCGTTTTATACTGTTCATGCTCATGGAGCTGTTTTCGAGGATATTGTGCCAAGATACTGTCAGGATCAACATTGACGTGGAAGCAGATAAAGGTGACATTTGTTTAAATTAGCATGGCTACATGATTTTTTGGGGATGTTTTGATCATGAATCCCAATCTATTTCCTAGAAGGTACATGTTTTCTGATTATAAAACTGAAATGATCATGACAATATCTTACTTGGAAGTGAAGTTATTACAATTTTTGTAGAGCACCCGTCAAAGTGCAATAAAACGTTATACAAGAAAAAAACATGAAAAGTCAGCCCAACTATGAATTTGTGTTTATAAAGCTAACAGCTATGGGGGGAAATGTATTTTTTAAATGGTGTATGTTTTCTGATTACAAAACTGAAATAAAATCATAATTATCTCACTTAGAAGTGTTGTTATGACTATTTTTGTACACCACCCGTAAGGCTACAATAAGACGCAAATTGGGAAAATACATGAAAAATTAAGACTACTGTCATTTTTTTCATTATTAAGATAACACACTTTGCCAAAATGTAATTTTGTAAAGGTGCATGTTTCCTGATTACAAAACTGAAATAAAATTTAATTTATCTCATATAGAAGTGTTGTTATGACTATTTTTGTACATCATCCGTAAAGGTGCAATAAATGTAATGCAAAAACAACATAAACAGTAATACCAACTATGAATTTTTATTATTAGGCTGAATACATAATGTCCATGTGTGCAGCCTAATTTTAAATACTAGTTGGTATGATTGTTCATGTTTCTTGCATTACATTTTATTGATAGTTTTATAAAAATCAACTGTTCTTTATGTGACTTGTTTTGCCGCAATGATTTTTACATACAAACATGATATATAGTCAACAATTATTATGCCCCAATTTAGTTCTTAACCATATTCTAAAGATATGTGTAAAACGGTGTATATTTCAGCAATAGGAAAATTTATAGCGATTGCTCGTAAATATCCACTTAAACATTAATTGAAATACCAGACTGACAAATGTACGAACCGACTGGGTACGAATTGTTTCGACGTAATTGGTTTTATAATTAAAATAATTAAACAATTGACAACGCATATGCCCTTGTTTAACATATAGGATCCATCTTAATACACGCAATATATCCCTACTAGTGTGTCGACAGCAAATATATCTCAAATATTGATATTTCTTCCGTATTCACGGTATTGTTATTCGTACACACCGCCGCCATCTTGGAATTGCGTTCAGTTTAACATGGGTTCGGAAAAGACCCATAAACAATAACTTTCCGGTTAAATTCGTTCTAAAGAAAGGTAGCATTTAATAAAAACCAAATTCATTGTTAAATATGTAGCCTGAAATCCAGCGAAATCGTCTTGTTTTTAAGAAATATTGGATTTTACACTTTTTCTGCGGAATTTTCGTATCTAAAAATAATACTCACGTGGATTCTTTTATGGTTTCCCTGGTATTTCATCATCGTATTACTATATGCAAAGTAGATTGGTTCCAGAAATTTACGTTTTATATGAATGTAAGACCGAAATAAAATGGTCCCAGCATTGGGCCGCTTTTCGCTACTAATTAATATTCATGAGCTTCCTCCAAGGGACACTACTCTCGCTGCTTTGGCATCGCTATTTAAATTGTTTTTTATTAGCACCATAGATCTAGCCTGTTGTGTCCTAAATTGGTCGTCACCTAAATTTGACGATGTTTTGTTATTATAATTATAAGATCAAATGTCACTTTAATGTCAGTAAAACTTAAAAAATGAATATTTTATTAATTTCTCGACAAATTTTATTGAAAAATCACGCATTATTTCACTCATTGCAATACAAACAAAATATCGTCGATTTTAGGTTCTACTACTACCAGTGTCTGGGAATGGATTTTTCCGTATGAGATAATTTCTCTTCACCACAAAAGTTTATGGGCTTTTTTTAAAAATCTATGGGCCTTCCTCAGATTTTTATGGGATTTAAAGCAATTACATTTTGTGAAAGTCTAGCTGTTTCAATTGAGAAAATACACCACGCTGATGCTCGCACTTCCCGTTCAAGGTGTCATGAACGTCTGCCAAATTAATTTTAGGGATAAAATCTCACCACATAGTGACCAAACTGCAAGTCAGCCAGACCGAGCATTCTGTAATGTATGGCAGCGTTTCTCGATTCGTACCCAAAAATGTCGGTGCAACGTAAAATCACATCGGTGAACACTCAGTGTTCTGCCTTCAATTTGAACTATTGGGGGCAAGGGCCCTCTAGGCCTAAAACAGTGGGGACAAATTACAAAAATGTAAGGACACAGACAAAAAAAGGTTAAAACCTCATGAATATTCCCAAAGCGGATTTTTGTTTTGAAAAATACGTACTTGCTGTTTTAATTCATATTTGTTTTTCTTTTCTTTTCAAAAAAGGATTATTACATAATATTGTGTTCTTAATTAATTTATAACTTTCTGTTGATCAATGATAAACTGCATTCTTAAATACCTTGTAACCTTCCACAGGGCTCGAAATTAACACTCGCACACTCGCAAAATGCGAGTGAAAAATACAGATTGCGAGTGACGTTATAAGCCACTAGCATTTTTTTGCGAGTAAAGAAATAGTGAAAAAAAAAACGATTTATATATTGCTGAATGCGCTCGATGTCATGAATGCTGATCCGTAGGTCAATATATAGAACGTCTCAATACCCGTATGAGGAAGCGCGCACCTTGTAATGTAGACTGGTTTGCGTTTAATACAGATATATGTTAGGCCGGTATTGCTATAAACAACGTGACACAGTCGATTCACACGTGTTCATTGACCTTGAACGTTAAAAACAAACATGACATCGAAGCGAAAAATATGAATGTTCAGTACTCCTTAAATTGTTTTATACTACTAAACTAAAGTCCAAACTTGCTTTTTATATTTCCAGCAAAATTTGCGAGAAATTTTTTGATTTTGCGAGTTGGAATTAAAGCTGCTCGCATTTTTTTGCAAGTAGAAAAAAAAATTAAATTCGAGCCCTGCCTTCCATTATTATTTCCAATTTGAACAAACAATAAAATCCGTTATAAACACAAGGCATTAATAATGAAACCTGTTAAAACTACAAAGTGTTACAGTGTGACGTCATCAATTAGCCGGGCACTGCAAGCTGTTAGCAACACCCATAGCAACGGTGTCGGTTAATTCGACTTCAAAAGGCTTTGATTTGTCTGTCGAAATGTGCCTGTAATCTAGCAGTTTGTCGCTGAAAAGCGTTTTTCAAGCTTAGCATGTGGACCGCACGTACAATTATCGATTTATACTACTGTGTCTGAACTGCTCAAGCGCTGCCGATAATGAAGTAGTGTTCTAGGGAAAAAAATTGGTTATAAATTGACGTGACATGACGATCAATGATATAAATTTTACTAATGCCGAATTATTTACTTGTAAATTGTGTGCGCCCGCGGACCCGCTTACGAAAATTTGGATGGGGGACAATTATCCCATTTTGCATGGATTTCTGAGTCACTATACTACTAGGATATTTTTTATTTAGATATTCTGTGAGATAAAAGTGAAACACGCAAGTATGTAGTTGATTCATAAACAAATAGGAATTAGATAAGTATTCAGTATTTTTTTGTAGGCTTTAATATTTCCTTCTCTGACCATCCCCACAAAATAAAATTAAGATTCAAGTCACAGTGTTGTAATGGAGATGGTCTCTGCTTGTGATTCGGATGTTGTGAGCTCATCCCTATTCAGGCAACTATCGAATGGTATTTATCAAGTCACCAAGTTATGGTTCTACCCAGGACACACACTCAAAAGTGGCTCAATAAAACCCAGAATTTCTACAAAATTTTAAATCTAAAATAAACATGTTTTAAGTTTAAACAAAACTAAAGCTAGCTATTAGAAAATTACTGCATCATACATTATTTTTCAACATTAAACAAGTTGCCCAAGTTTATGAAAAAAATTCCTACTGATGGATAATAGAACTGTTCCTGTATTTTATGACTCCAATTGTATTATAGTGAGTTTTCATTATATGTATAACATCTTGGGATATTTAAAAAACAATATTTAAAACATAACCCTAGTGATGGTCTGATGTATAATTTCAGCAAACAAAAGCATAATTGAACTGCTAAATATGAATCTATGAACTTCTAGATGGGAGCCCTTAAATAAAATTGGTTTAAGGCATTTTTCTATAAGTGTAGAAATTACCAACTTTGAGTATAGCAGATAATGAGATTGCAATTTTAAATGTCACTACATAGTTCTTTTATATTTGTACAATCAATATTGTGATTTGAAATATATAAATTAATTCTTTCATATTTATAGAATCAATGAATATCTATTGTACTATAAAGAATTTATTTTTGATTATATTAAAAAAATTTGCTCAGTGGCATTCTATTTTTGTTGGTTCGCCGATCTGTACAGCAGAAGCTTCATTGTATACTTTTAAATACATTTCATCGAATGATGAAAATAGTTGTTAATTACATGTCTGTACATTTGATAAAATATAGCTCTACGACCAATCCATGCTCTTGTAATGGTGAATTTCTCTGTTGATGTGAACATAGTTAATTAATTACATTTTGTCCTTGGTTACTTTATTAGAGACGTGCGGCATATCATTTTGTCAGTTTTTGCTTAAAACTTTGTTTTTTCCAACGAGTGTATTTAAATATTGCACTAACAATAAATCATAAAAGTACAAAGTCCTTATAACAGTGCATTGCAAGTACATTAGCAGATAAAAAAAAAGAACCTTTAGTACCAGTAGTGTGACTGTTTTCTTGTCATTATGTTGATCTCATGTAAAATTTGACAATTTTTACATAACTGTTAACAGGCGCGTACATGCAGGAGCTGCGGCTGTGGATCCAATATTTTTGGGAAATTCATCATTACTTTAAGAAGATTTTGCGGAAAATCATCATTACTTTAAGAAGATTTCTCACCGTAGAACTCTGCGACTGTAAAGTGAATAGGCCCGCGAATAGATTGGGGCCGCGGCTGCAATAGACATGGGGCCGCGATCCTGCGATTCTGATCAATAAACCAGTACAAAACGTGTCAATAAGCTTTCGAGAATTGGCGGATAACTGCTTTAACTCTAATTAAAACTCTAGGTAAGATACCCCAGTTATGCAATTGTGAATTGTCAGATACTTGCTCCAACTCTAATTGAAACAGGAGGTAATTACCATAGTTATGCTTTTAACCTACAGATGACTTCCCATTATTTATCAAAACAATAACCATTAAATGTTTGGTCAATAAATATAATTTTGCAAAGAAAAAGGCATGAACAGTTTCATTCATTATTTTCTTTAACGGTCCTGCCAAAATACTGATAAAAAGAATCTCTTATAATTAAAATGTGTGATTGAGTTTACTAGATAAAATGCTCAATTTCTTTTATTGAAATTAACATGCAGCTATTTTTACTGTTTCTTTCTTAAATCCAAACGTCATTAAAATGGATGTTCCAAACCAAATTCGAAATTTAAAGTATTCTAAAGTAAAACGATCATTTGGCATCAAAAACCCTGAGCAGAGATCATTTTCTTTTAATGTTCAGTGGTTTGATATAAATCCTTGTTACATTGCTTTAGATAAAGGATATTTTTTAAATGTTTTTCATATATATTTAAAGAAATACTATTATTGAACCCTGCGTCATTACTCCATTTAAGAATTGATCTGACCTTGAAATTATAATTTCAAACTGTGTATCTTGAATCACCACTTTTAGGACAGAAAATGCAGGAAAAGCCGTGTATTAGATTGACATTTTCCCGCACCCACCCCTTTCGCGGCCGCAATGTTCGCAAGCTTCTTACGTGCCTGGTTAATGGATGTATCATGATATATAATTTATAATTATAGTGTATATTGTGTCCATTTTTTCTGTCATTTTTCAGATATGGTAAATAGAATTATAAAAGTTGTTTATTGATTTGTGATGCTTTACTACTAGTATCATACAACATTGTCACTTTATGTACCAGCATCTCGGGACCTCTTTATTATATGAGGGATCTTTACATCTTTTGTATCGTGCAGCCTTTAGCCATTATTAAATCTTACTGGATCTGTGAGTTAAGGTGGTCTTTAGTAACACCCTTTAGAAGATAATGCAATGTAATGTTAATGGATTCATATGGCCATCGCCGCCTGTGTCATTATAGTAATGGTGATGTGATATTTTAAAGAGAATGTTAAGAAATGTATGAGTGGCTTGGTTAAACAGAACTTTGACGCAGTTCTTGTAATTTAAAAATTGTCAGGCTTCACAATACTTTGCTGGCTGATAGAATAAGAACGTTTAGTAGTAATGTCTAATTTATGGAGCCGGGCCCGGCTAGCTCAGTTGGTAGAGCGCTGGACTGTCAATCTGGGGATCATGAGTTCAAACCCAGCCTGGCCACATAACTTGTGTGGGGATTGGTCATGAAACTATTTCTACGGCCATTCTCCCCCTACGTCTGATTCAAGAAGAGCAGTTGTCAGTTACTGGCATATGTATGTGCACTTACCAGGGTTCGATCTTAACGCGTGTCCGTCGGTCCCTGACCTGTGATTTTTCGCTCGGACCCGTTGTCTTCGAAGGATGACCAGTCTGGTGGCCAGTTGTTTTTGGACTTGTTCCAATTGTGTATTTCGTGAATTATCATTTGTGGTTAAGAATACAGTGAACCGTCCGAGATGATAGTGTTTATTGGCATTATACAGCTCTCGTGTATAAATCGCATCTTTTCCGATTCTTCAACTTACAAATAATGATGTTATAACAGCGTGTTAGACGTTGTAAAATCAGTTGAACACCATTTTGACGAAAGAAATTATATCTGACAAGCGTTTAAGTCGCATTTTAGAGAAGCAATTTCCATTGATAATAATTAACTATAGTCATTTAATAACATTTTATTACCGGTATTTTAAAACAAATTTAATCAAATAAAGTATATTGTAAAAATAAAGAGGTTATATTAGCTTCTATTGATAATATTACTCCTGGCTGTTTAATAGTTTAACAACGTATTTCCTTTTTGACACAATTTAATATTGTTTTTGTTTTTACAACAGGTAGTTTTAAATTATATCTCTATTAAAAAAACAACAACAAAGTAAACAAAATTCAGGTCTAGGTTTACCGCATTGTGGGAATGATTGCAAAACGCCAAGGAACGGATAGCCCAATTATATAACGATACATAATTATGTTTTTAATTGCTCTAATTGCGTGTTTATTGCTTAGCACACGAAAACGCATGTATCTCCAATTTAGGTCAATTTTAAGAAGTTGATATCTCATCTTTATTTAAGCAACTATGTTCATACAACATTTTGATCGAAAATGTATTATACAAAAATATATAATGAATAATAGATTTTCTTGTGTGCTGCACATATTTTCCAATTTCAATTCTGAGAATCATTTGTTTGAGCTATTTATGTACTATGCAGTACGATGTATTTTGTTTTTCGGGACCAGTTCATACAGTATTGGACCTGTAGGCTTTGAAGGTAGCCGGTCCTGTGGACCACCACTTCCCAAAAGTTAAGGTCAAACCCTGGCACTTAGTACTGGTAAACCGCATATATCGGCTAAGCTTGCCCAGGAAAAGTGTGAGTAGGTTAACTGACCGCCGTGATATGACTGAAATACTGTTAAAAATGGCAAAAAATCCAAACAAACATAACACATAATCATATTTATGGAATGTGTATGTGTGTTGGACCCAATTTATTACAAAAATAAAGTATTGTTTTTTTTTACTTACTGGTACATGAATAAATAAACAAAATGTATCAGTTTGTAATGAAGCTATAACACATGATTTGTTCAGTGAAAGAGATAGAGAAAGCATTGGAGGTAAAGGCTGTTTTGATAGTTGATAGTTTGATGGCACCAGCTGTCACATTTGTTTATACAACTACAGTTAGTTTCATGTACATGCTGCTACTTGCCCAAGGGTTTTAGATGCATTGGATATTGGTGATATGAACTGGGACTGACAACAGATGATGCAGGCAGCACCTTGTATGTTGGATGACAGCTGGTGTACAGCCAAAGTCTCTAAGCCTATTATATTATCTGTAAATTGTGATACTGGAAAAATTGTGTAATATTAAAGTATCTTAAATACTAAAAATACTGTTATTTGTGAGGCCTTATATGGTTCATTATTGCTGTGAAGTATACCTGTACATTGTTTATATCCTGGCTTCCACGAAAATAATTTCCTTTTTGGTACTGGTCTAGTCTGTTCATTTACCCATTAGATTGGAAATTGTTGAGTCATTTTATCTTGCAGATAATGAGACAATCAATGAAGCAGTTCAAACATGCACTTATGTATTGATATGTTGCAGCTGCATCTTTAACTGTTCAAATAAGTAATGCAGTGATTTTTCAGCCATTGAAAGGAATGTTTCTAAGCCTATTTGTTAGGAAAAATGTTGAAGGGTGAAATTCAGTCAAAGGTGAAGACAAGGAAACCAATTTCTTTTGATCTGTTTCAAAACACTGTAATCTCCAGTTATACTAGTACAATATTATGACTAATTATTAAATAATTCAATACAATATTTTGTCTATATCATGCACTTTAAAATGCTCATGACATGATTGGAAAAGATTAAGAGATTTATTGATTGATACTGCAAAGCCGTTTGTACGGTGCCAATGTGATCCCCAAAGTGGCAAAAGCTGTTTGTACGGTGCTAATGTCATTCACAAAGTGGCAAAAGCTGTTTGTACGGTGCCAATGTGATAATCAAAGTGGCAAAAGCTGTTTGTACGGTGCCAATGTGATACGCAAAGTGGCAAAAGCTCTTTGTACGGTGCCAATGTGATCCCCAAAGTGGCATTGTGAGACACTGCTATGTCACACTATTCACGGTTAGGAGACTCACCGGACCACCTCATTTCGAGGTGGTAAGAAAATGTCTGGTTGTGATTTATGAGGTGGTCCGGTGGTGCAAAAATATTGTATGACTTACCAATTTTGTATTATTTTCTTGTGAGGTTTCGTGAACATCAGCTAACTCAGCACTACCGGACCACCTCAGCACCACCGGACCACCTCATTTCAAGAAATTCCCATAAAAGTAACCAAAATTACAAATTATTGCAAAACATGTAATGCGTATGTGAAGACATTTATATTTGTGATCATCGTCATTCGTCAAACGCTTCGTTATGGGTTGTAGTAAGACCTCAGACGGGTAAACATGTCAGTACATAGAGTATCATAGAAATATTCTTTCAATGATTTCAAATTATAAAAATCCCACAGCCTTTGTTTCTGTACATTATTTAACGAAACTACGAACGAGTGTTCTTAGATCATTCCTACTGGTAATGACATTGGCCGATTTTTTAAAAAGCACCCTTAACATAAGAAAACAATACAAAATTGGAAAGTCATACATTCTGTTCAAAATATTTGTGCACCACCGGACCACCTCGGAAGTCACCACCAGACATTTTCTTAACAACTCGAAATGAAGTGGTCCAGTGAGTCTCCTAACCGTGCTATTGTAATTACAGCTCAAAACTGTTAATTGCATAAGCAATATCCTAGACGTTACATTTTGACTTTTATGTTTGGTCAAAGTATCATCAGAATGCAATCATAGAACTTGAAGTAATAAAATAAAAAAATAACAACAGTCATGTCAACAACCAAACATACCCTGAATATTTTGTCTTTTCAATTTCAGGTTTATAATTCAATACATTTTCTGAAAAAACAACAAAACACCCATAAAGCTCTGTACAAGTTAAAGCAATTCATTTCTTGTTGTGCAGGTATTTTATGTGTTTTCAGTAATGGATTCATTTACTATTTAACAGTTATACACGTTATTCTTAGTCTTTAAATATGACCACATGGGGTGCTACTAAGGAGAACTATTAATTAGAACAAGGTTGCCTAAGCTGTATTGTTCTTGTCTCTGCATCTATAAAATACAGATGACTCATAATAGTAATTTTTTATTTGCAGTAAAATGCAAGCCAGAGCAAGTACACATTGCGTATGGAAACAGCTTGACAGAGATGGTGGTGATGTGGGCGACCCCAGGTGAGTGCGAGTCCCAGGTCTGGTATGGCCCTGGGCCCTGGGAGATGACGGAAAAAGTGCATGCTACAAAAGAGACTCTCACATACCTGGACCCAGTGAAAGCTCCCATGTTCATGTACCGGGCACTTCTGAATGTAAGTACTTTTGTATGCGAGTCTCTGACTGTGTTAATTATGTTAATTCATACAATAAGTTCATTGATATTGGATTCCATGTACATGTACCAAGCACTGTTGAGTGTAAATACTTTTAAATGTGAGTCTGAAACTTTGTGACTATTGATGTTGATTGTTACATTAATATTTATTTAAACTTACATAATTATTCTTTAAGCTTAAAAAAATAAACTTAAACCATTCAATGCTAGTAAAGATGCTAATTTATTAGTGCAAGCTACTTTTTAGACTAATTGTTTTAATATTTACATTATTATGCATGTACATGTAAGTAGTAGTATTTATAATTACTGGTACGGTGCAAAAAAATGAATTTATCAACAAACACACTATTGTGTGAAGTTAGAATAAGACATCAAACATTGAATAGACTGTTTGATTACACCAGTGTTTTAAATGCAATTAAAGACGTTCGCAACAATTTCCTTCAATTTCTTTCCAACAACAGATTTTCTTAAAAATTGGCACAAGCATGCTTCGATGTATCTTAAAACTAAAAAGCCTTAAAAAATAGGGGTAACCGGCCTTTTTCCAGAAATATTGACTTTTGAATATGGTACCTGTCTAGGCCTTTTAGCTCACCTGAGCGTAAAGTGCTCATGGTGAGCTTTTGTGATCGCCCGTTGTGCGTGTGTGCGTGCGTCGTCAACTTTTCATTCAAACAACATCTCCTCCTAAACCGCTTGGCAGATTTTCACCAAACTTCACAGGAATGATCCTTGGGTGGACCTCTTTCAAAGTTGTTCAAATCTTTCCGGTCCGCTGAATATGTAGGTCACCAGAGTTAAAAATAGATTTTAAAAATGAAAACTTTAAAAATCTTCTTCTATGAAATCGCAAGGCTTAGACCTTTCATATTTGATATGTGACATCCTCTAGAGGTCCTCTACAAAGATTGTTCTAATTATTCCCCTGGGGTCAAAACTGGCCACACCCCAGAGGTCACATGGTTTATATAGACTTAAATAGCAAAATTACTTTCATAATATTTTTCTCTGAAACTGCAAGGCCCAGAGGTTTCATATTTGGTATGTAACATTGTTTAGTGGTCCTGAACAAAGTTTGTTCAAATTATGCCCCTGGGGTCAAAACGAGCCACACCCCGGGGGTCACATGGTTTATATAGAATATATAGCAAAATGACTTTAAAAATCTTCTCCTCTGAAACCACAAGGCCCAGAGGTTTCATATTTGGTATGCAACATCCTATAGGGGTCCGCTACAAAGATTGTTCAAATTATGCACCTGGGGTCAAAACTGGCCACGCCCAGGGGGTCAAATGGTTTATATAAACTTATATAGCAAAACGTCTTAAAATCTTCTGCTCTGAAACCGCAAGGCCCAGAGGTTTCGTATTTTGTATTTAACATCCTATAGTGGTACTCTACAAAGATTGTTCAAATTATGCACCATAGGGTCAAAACAGACCACACCCAATTGGTCACATGGTTAATATAGACTTAAATAGCAAAATGACTTTAGAATTCTTCTCCTCTGAAACGGCAAGGCCCACAGCTTTCCTATATTTGTTACGTAACATTGCATAGTGGTCCTCCAAAGATTGTTCAAATTATACCCCTGGGGTCAAATCTGGCCATCCCCCGAGGGGTCACATGGTTTATATAGACTTAAATGGCAAAATGAGTTAAAAAATCTTTACCTGAAACCGCAAGGCCCACAGCTTTCCTATATTTGGTACGTAACATTGCATAGTGGTCCTCTCCAAAGATTGTTCAAATTATGCCCCTTGGGTCAAATCTGGCCACCCCCCGAGGGGTCACATGGTTTATATAGACTTAAATAGCAAAATGACTTAAAAAATCTTTACCTGAAACCGCAACGCCCAGAGGTTTGTTCAAGGTTGTTTAACTTATGCCCCTGGGATAAAAATAAGCCATGCCTCTGGGATGCAAATTCCAATTGGGTTACAAGGTCTCAGGTGAGCGTCTTAGGGCCCTCTTGTTTCATTTTGTGTTACTTAGAATGTTGAATAATATAAAGCGTTTATATTCAAACAAAGATGGAGATTTTTAAATGCATCTTTTTTTAAAATGTTTTGTTTGGCAATATACAAGTGCAGTTTAATGATAAAACGCGCTTTATCTACAGTTATCATTTAACAAATAACTTTTAATGGACATTTAACAAGGTTAATTGTGCATTAAATATGCCAGGGAAAACATCAATAATTTATCAAATATACAAATATCTTTTGTTCCAAACGACAGATTTTGTTAAAAGATCCCACATACATGCGTCATTGTATACTGAAACTAAAACAGTCTTAAAAAATAGGGGTCACCGGCCTTGTTCGGGAAATATTGCGTTTTGAATACGGTACCTGTCGAAGCCCCTTTTTCAGTTTGGATTTTTATCACTGTTTTAAGTGCATAGGACAGTGTTTTTTTTCAAGCAAGGTTATGGTTCTTTCAACTGATATGTTTGTACATGCTTTGTTTGACAATATACAAGTGTATGTTGATAATAAAAACGCTTTACCTACATTTAGTTCTAAAATAATGAATTTGACTGGACCTTTAAGTGTGTCTAATGGGAACTAATAATGCTTTCTGAAACTTCATTTTTTTATCAAATGCATATTTTGTTCCAAACGACAGATTTTCTTAAAATTTCGCTCATACATGCATCAATGTATACTTACACCAAAACATTAATAAAAAGAACTTGTTTGGGAAATATTGGATTTCACATAGGGTACCTGTGTTGCCTTTTTCCTGTTTCGTTTTAACATACATTAACAACATGTCCATAGAATGGATATATTTAAAGGATCATTTCTGAACTAATTTGTTTTGAAATACATTGCATAGTGTGTTTTTGATTATTATATATGCTTTATAAACTGTTACTATTCAAATATTTATTTTGAATGGACATTCGAGATGAAATTAGTATATTGTAACCTATATACAATGAGTAAAAAATGAAGCAAAAGGAGAAATTTACCCAATTATTTTCTTTTTGTTGCGAACGTCTTTAACAGTATGTAAGTCGAACTATTTGCAAATAATTAGATGATTACAGTTGACATGCATGACTGCATACAAAAAATTGAATTTACACGAAATAGCATACTTGTATGCGTTGAGAAACTTTTGACAATAACAAAAGAACCATGTCCTTGCATGCATGAACAGGGTTGATCAAAACAGTGAAAAACGATCAAAGACAAAAGCAGTTCTAAACCAAGAGTAATAAAAAATGCAAATAATACCATAAGTATTGTGTGTATTAAAAAGCAAAATTAAAGAGCATGACTTGTCCCGTTGTATGCGAGTAAAGACCCTGTCACACTGTGCCGAATTTAAGTTACGAGTTCTGGCGAGTTGTAACTCGACACAACTCGCCTTGTGTCGTGGATCCTGTACACATATCGTTATTTGTCGCAGTGATGTGTACTTATGTCTTCTTATGTCGCCAGAACTCGCCAAGTAGTAGAGTTTAAACCGTTCATAATTCTCACTGCTTCTCTGCAACTTTTAATTCTTGTACACGTGCCGAAGACATGTCGAAGGAATCTTGCAAACTCTCAAAGACACTCAGACACATTCTGTAGACATGTAATTCCTTGTTGAATCGTTTTGCTGTATATTATTGTTCTATGACATAGCACATGTTTTCTGCAAGTTTGGAAGACTTGCCTTTGACATCTGCTCGTTCGTTTCTCGTAAAATGCCATCATAAACTCGTGCTCATGTTCTTACATGTCATACAGACTCGTCCACACTCGTACATTCTCAAAGACAAGTCTGCGATTGTCGAAAGGAGATCGTACGCATATCGCGGCTGATCTCGTGATAAAATCCGATTATCGTACTTATGTAATGTCAATGTTGTGTCAAGCTTGAAGAGAACTCGAACAAATGTTGTCTCGTCCACTTTACGGCGAGTTATAACTCGCCAGAACTCGTACAGAACTCGAAGCTCAAATTTGCCACAGTGTGACAGGGCCTTAAAGAAACACTACAGATCCATTTTCTGTTTGATGTCTTATTTTAACTTCACATAATACAGTGTTAATAATAATAATGAAGACTTAAGTAATCTACACCAGTATTTAGCTAATAATTAGTTATCAGAATCTTTTCCAGTCTCTTGACTATTGGGAAAAAATAATAGCATGCAATTTTATCATAGAAATTTCAATCCATTTGCATTGTTGCATAGCAGCAAAATGTGTTTTTCAGTAATAATAACTGTAACATGCATAATGTTTGTTAAAGGTTTTAGATTATTGATTTATGTTCAAATTTGCGAGATTTCTCAACAGAAAATTCACTGTGTATCGAGTACAGGACCCATTCCCATTTGCATAAATAGAATTGTGGTTAAAGAAGTTTAATGTAGCCAAAGTTTTCCATCCATGGCATTGAGGACACGAAATATTTGTATGTCTTGTAAACAAACCTGCAGTATGATACAACTTTGTGTTGTTTAAAAAGATGTCTTTATAGTTAATGTCATGGTTATTTATGGGATAGATAAACATAATAGAAACAATTTCAAATTTCAGATCACCATTTTCTGAACAAGAAATGGTTTGTGTTTCTAAATAATGTATTTGTAAAATAGATGTGATAACATTGTTAACAGATTTAGTATAACAATGTGTAATACAATGGTAATTAATGACATTACCATGAGGAATCCACCATCCTTTCTCTTGGATACTTAATCTGTCAATGTTATCAGGGATTTAAGGTCATAGACTCATTATGTGGTAACTGCCATGTCCTTAATCTCTGTTGATTACATACATAATTTGATAATTTATAAATTCTCCTGATAATTGCTGGAATTAAAGCTTTCATTGGCTTGAACAAAAGCATTGTATGCTATGTAACAACTGCAGTAGAGTTATTGTCCCTGTTTCCATTTATGTTCAGCTTAGGCAACGGTAATTGCCTATGACGACCAGCAAATTTTCAAATAGCTTTTGACTGAATTTATATACATCAATATAAAGTTAAGCTGTACCCACAAATTTGAAATTGAAGACTGCACAAGAAAAGCAATGATGCAAAGCATCAAAGGGCTCTGTACAGGTATATTGTATGCTGAACCGAAAAAGAAACTTGTGTAAAGAACTTGCCAAATTGTCACGCTTACGTAAGAGATGTACGCACATAAGTATATGTGGTTATTGTAAAATAGTTCTACTTAGCAAAATCGACCAGTTAATCTCCGTTGATTCATAAGACAAACTTATACAATAAACAAAAGATTTCAGTCAGATCTATTCAAACGTTAAAAAATTATCTACATTTAAACTTAGAGAATATTTTCTTTTTTGGTTCAGTATGGAAAAAGGAAAAACATTTGAATATTTTTTTACCATACTTACACCATGAAAAAAGCACGGCCTTCACTTGTACTATAATTACGTTAGATGATATTTGTGTAAATTGTGTATTTGTGCATGATATATTTATATATATTTATGATGTGACGCCTGCTACTGTAACGCTGGATAGTTTGCATTTTTCACAATTAAAACATTTGTTGCTTACCTGTTTCCAACGAAAGGGTAGTCTGGTGGCCACATAATAAATAGTCATATACAAAATGCAGTGACTTGTTTCCTTATTTAACAGGGTCCGGTCAAAAGCAGGGCCAAATTGGGTTTATTGTACCCAAATGGAATGAAAAAGAATCCCGTTTTGCAAAGCATGCAAAAAATGGCTGAATTGTTTGTTGAAATCTGTTTCAGAATTTAGAGCCCGGTAGGACCTACTTCTACATGCCTGCCAGTAACGATGTAACCAGTGAGCCTTTCTATTTCAAGGTACCGCCCTCTGGTCAGGTAAGTTTGCAGGTCACTGACATCACTGACATAAATGGTTATGGTATTATATTAATTCTAATTTCTCCTTATTAGGTTGTTTGTTTTGTTATCAAATTATGTTGATGGGTTCAGATATATGAATTAATCAGTTAAATTCAGAGTTTTGAGGTTTATCGATAATATTTGCATTTTAGTATTGGTTTTAAAATATCCTTTAAATCTCTGAAATATTTTAGCTTTAGTATTCTTCTAGTCTCTTATTTGCCGTTAATTAGTGCCTCTTGTGAGTCTATTCCATCAATTATAAGAAACCACATCGGGTGCTACTACTTGTTTTCCTAATGTTATTTATTCCGCATTATTTAGGCCTCATCCTTAAGAAAAAATCCTTAAAATGTATGCATATTCCCACCCATTTATCAATTTATTGCAATATTTCCCACCTATTATCAGGGCGTTGGCCCCTCAAAAAGCCGATAAATTTGTTGTGTATGATATAGAAATATATATAATAATATTTCCTCGCGAATTCAAAACCAGCGTGAATAAATGTGTATGTCCAAATGTTAAATGTCCGAAAATATGCTACTCGTAATGTACCATATGGTAATAAGTCAAATTATATTATTATTAGCAATTTATATCAACGACATAGGTGTGGAAATTTGTGAAAACAGCCTTTGTTTCTGTGTGGTGTCTTTTTAGCTCACCTGAGCACAACGTGCTCATGGTGAGCTTTTGTGATCGCATTTGTCCTTCGTTCGTCGTGCATCGTTAAAATTTACCTCGTTAACACTTTAGAGGCCACATTTATTGGCCAATCTTCATGAAACTTGGTCAGAATATTTGTCCCAATTACATCTTGGCCGAGTTCGAATCTGGGTCATGTGGGGTCAAAACCTAGGTCACCAGGTCAAATTGAAGAAAAAGCTTGTTAACACTCTAGAAGTCACATTTTTGGCCGAATCTTCATGAAACTTGGTGAGGACATTTGTCCCAATGATATCTCGGCCGAGTTCGAATCTGGGTCATGTGGGGTGAAAAACTAGGTCACTAGGTCAAATTGAAGGAAAAACTTGTTAACACTCTAGAAGTCACATTTTTTTGCCCAATCTTCATGAAACTTGGTCAGAACATTTGTATTATTGATATCTCGGCCGAGTTTGAATCAGGGTGATGTGGGTTCAAAAACTAGGTCACTAGGTCAAATTAAAGAAAAAGCTTGTTAACACTCTAGAAGTCAAATTTTTTGCCCAATCTTCATGAAACTTGGTCAGAACATTTGTCTTAATGGTATCTCGGCCGAGTTTGAATCTGGGTCATGTGGTGTCAAAAACTAGGTCACTAGGTCAAATTGAAGAAAAAGCTTGTTAACCCTATAGAAGTTACATTATTTGCCCAATCGTCATGAAACTTGGTCAGGACATTTGTCCCAATGGTATCTCGGCCTAGTTCGAATCTGGGTCATGTGGGGTCAAAAACTAGGCCACTAGGTCAAATTGAAGAAAAAGCTTCAATTTCAATATGTACTTCCCAAATTTTGAATGTCTGTTGTCACTTAAGTTGTTGAAACCATGATGATTAAGGCGGCATTTCCGTCAGTCCATATCAGTATATCCATATCCGTATAAAAATCTAACACGTGGTGAGCGACCCAGGGCCATTTGGCCCTCTTGTTCTTGTTATACTTAGGACTCCAAAATTCCTCTATTGTGCATAACAAAATTTAGCCTAGGAGAAATACATGTAATAAATAAAAGATTGTGTATGAAATATCATTAAGATGGGTTTTTTGTGTAGGAAATGCCATGAGTTAAGCCAGACATGACCTAAAGCTTTCTAAGTACAGATGATTGGTATTTGTATTATGACATTAAGTCTCCCCAGTCCCTAGAATAATGGCATGTAATTTCTACCCAAGGGATGGAGTTTGCCTCGCAGAACTCTTGTGAAGCTGATTTGTGGTTTTTATTCACTGATGTACCATGTTAGGTTAGTTTTATGCAGCGATTAGTTTTAATATCTGCATAGTTTTAAAACTGATATTATGTGTGGTTTGTTGAAGAAAATTTTGCAGATAACTTTTTGTTTTAAGACACTGTTGAGCTGGTTGTCAGTAAGTTCTTTGACTCAGACTGTATCTTGCAGTCTTTAGAGGATCATATTGAATAATGGTTGCTAGATCTCTAGTATAATGTTCGTCCAATCTCTGTCATTATATACATGGCTCAGCACCTGCATTCCTAATGGAATTTCTGCTTATTAGATTAGATGAGCTGCTGTAATTTGTCTGTTGGTTTCATTTGGTAACTGAATGGTTTTCTAATACTGTTCAGCTCGAATGTAGTCATTGCTGTAATTCATGTTATCCTTAGCCACTCTAGTAGTGAAACATTGCTTCTTTTATTTATTAAAAAAGTATGTAAGAGGCTTGTCATGGGAAACCCGGGCTTAATGCATGTGCATCAATTGTTGTTCCCGATTATACAATGCAGTCCACACAGGCTAATCCGGGATGGCACTTGCCACCTACAGTGGATTTATGTTTAGAAGAGACGTCCTCAAAACAGAAAGTACCATACAAGTGGAAAGTGTCGTCCTCATATAAATATTACAAGGCTCTAACTCACTGTTTCTTCTCATTCAGGCCTGGTCACCACAGTTCATGATATATGGAGACCTGGGCATCCACTCCAAGAGCTTGGCCTTGCTGAGGCAGGAGGCACTGCGGGGGAAATATGATGCTGTTCTACACATAGGAGACTTCGGATACAACCTGTATGACAATGTTCCTGATGGGCAATATATGGGAGAAAATGTAAGTATTCAAATGTAGGATACTACACAGCGCGGCTTGAACAGCATTGCATTCATTACTCTTGGGAAATTTGGCAATCTTTTTACCATTGACTTAAAGGAACTTGTTCACAGATTTTTGTAATGTTTAAGGTGTGTCATTCAATGTTTAAACTTGACAGATTAAAGCATTGGAAATAAAGAGCACAAGTATAATAACGAGAAATAGGGTAAAAAAAGAAAAGAAAAAAAGTTGCTTCGACCAGGTTTCTAACCTCAGACCTCCGGATCAAAAGGCTAATGCCTAAACCACTCAGCCATTCCGATATTTATATTTGTGTCTGCATTTTTTAGCTGACCTGAGCACAAAGTGCTCATGGTGAGCTTTTGTGATCGCCCGTTGTCCGTCGTGCGTGCGTGTGTGCGTGCGTCGTCAACTTTTCATTCAAACAACATCTCCTCCGAAACCGCTGGGCAGATTTTCACCAAACTTCAGAGGAATGATTCTTGGGTGGACCTCTTTCAAAGTTGTTCAAATCTTTCCGGTCCGCTGAATATGTAGGTCACCAGAGCTAAAAATAGATTTAAAAAGTGAAAACTTTAAAAATCTTCTCCTATGAAACCGCAAGGCTGAGAGCTTTCATATTTGATATGTGACATCCTCTAGTAATCCTCTACTAAGATTGTTCAAATGATGCGCCTGGGGTCAAAACTGGCCACGCCCCAGGGGTCACATGGTGTATTATAGACTTATATGACTTTAAAAATCTTTTCCTCTGAAACCCCAAGGCCTAGAGGTTTCATATTTGGTATGTAACATTGTAAAGTGGTCCTCTACAAAGATTGTTCAAATGATGCCCCTGGGGTCAAAACTGGCCACACCCCAGGGGTCACATGGTTTATAAAGACTTAAATAGCAAAATGACTTTAAAAATCTTCTTCTCTGAAACCTCGAGGCCCAGAGGTTTTCATATTTGATATATAACATTGTAAAGTGGTCCTCCTTATACAGACTCAAATAGCCAAATGACTTTAAAAATCTTCTCCTCTCAATCTGCAAGGCCTAGTAGGTTTCATATTCGGTTGGTAACATAGTATAATGGTCCTCTACAAAGATTGTTCAAATGATGCCCCTGGGTTCAAAATTGGCCACACCCCGGGGGTCACATGGTTGATATAGACTTAAAAATAGCGAAATGACTTTAAAAATCATCTACTCTGAAACCGCAAGGTTTTATATTTGGTAGTAACATTGTATAGTGGTCCTCTACAAAGATTGTTCAAATTATGCCCCTGGGGTCAAAACTGGCTACACCCCGGGGGTCACATTGTTTATACTGAAGCACCATAATTTCAATAAGCCTCTAACACTCAAAAATAATACAGCAGACTACATTCCAGCCAGGTGTATACAGTGTGCTATTTTTAGATCTTATCAAACCAGCTAGCCAGTTACACAGTGTTGTGAGGGTGGTTTAGAGAATCGTTGGAGATGACCATTGAAATGCGTAGAAAATGTTACCTACCAGCATGGTCAATCATGTTGTTGTGTAAGTAAATTAGCTGGATGTAATGTTTAGGCAATGTGTAAGAAATGTTGTCAATCAGTCTTAATATATAAGACCTTCTTATATAATACATTTTCACTTTAGATCTACTACATTTAATTTATTTACAGGTGAAGTGTATATTTCTAATTTAATAATGAAATGCCAAATATGAAATGATAGCATTAGATCTATATCTAGTCTAACTAAGGTGGAACTGCACTATTTTTTGTAAGACAAAATGATGCAGCAATCGAGTCTGTGGCTCTGACACTGCAGTCTGTTCACCAGCATGTACAGAAAGTCAGGCCTTTCCCCAGGATTTTGCTAAGGCACAGGGGCAAATAACTGCTGTTGGGGGTGGGTGTGGGTGTGGGAGGGGGGGGGTACCCCCTTCGACGTTAGATTTGTAAAAACTTTGTATGTGTACTAAATCAAAATCTACAGTACTTCTGCACAACAACAATAAACAGCATTTTGATATTTTATTTTTTCTCTCTTTTGTTTCCCAATGACATAACATAATCATAAAATTCACACACTATAAATTTTTTCAAATGTATACCTCTTTCATTAAAGTATTGGTATATGATCACAATCACAAAATCATCAGAAATGACTTTAAACAAAGCTTTATATTATGCTTTATTTCAGACGACAGTCGGGTCAGATTTTGCAAGCGCTTGTAAAATTTTCAAGCGCTGATTAAACAAGATCCGTATGTAACATTGAATAGTGATACTCTACAAAGATTGCTCAAATTATGCCTATGGGGTCAAAACTGGCCACATCCTGAGGGTCACATGGTTTATATTGACTAATATGACTTTAAAAATCTTTTCCTCTGAAACCCCAAGGCCTAGAGGTTTCATATTTGGTATGTAACATTGTATAGTGGTCCTCTACAAAGATTGTTCAATTAATGTCCCTGGGGTCAAAATTGTCCACACCCCGGGGCTCACATGGTTGATATGGACTTAAATAGCAAGATGACTTTAAAAATCTTCTCCTCTGAAGCTGCAAGGCCTAGAGGTTTCATATGTGGTATGTGACATTTTATAGTGGTCCTCTGCAAAGATTGTTCAGACGATGTCCCAGGGGGTCAAAACTGGCCACGCCCTGGGGGTCACATTGTTTATTTAGACTGAAATAGCCAAATGACTTTAAAATCTCCTGAAACAGCAGTGTTTTCATATTTTATATGTAACATTGTATAGTGGTGCTCTACAAAGATTTTTCAAATTATGCCCCTGGGGTTAAAAGTGGCCATGACCAAGGGCGTCACATGATGTATATAGACTTATATGGCAAGTGGGCCTTGAAAATCTTCCGTGTTGAAACCGTAAGGCCCAGAGGTTTTATATTTTGCATGAAACATTTTGGAGTGGTCCTCTACAAAGATTGTTCAAATGCTGTCCCTGGGGTAAAAATTGGCCACCCCCTAGGGGTCACATGGTTTATATACATTTAAATAGCAAAATGACTTGGAAAATCTCTGAAACAGCAAGGCCCAGTGGAATCATATTGGGTATTTAACATTGAAAAGTGGTCCACTACAAATATTGTTCAAATTATGCCCCTGGGGTACAAGGTGGCCATGCCCTGTGGGTCACATGGTTTATGTAGACTAAAAAAACATCTGAAACTGCAAGGCCCAGATCTTTATACTCAGGTAAGGCGTTTAGTGCCATTTTTTCCTCCTTGTTATTAGCCATTATGATGCCTTAAACTCAGGTGAGCGACCTAGGGCCATCAGGGCCCTCTTGTTTACTTTATGTAAGTGATCCACTTCTTGTCAACAATTTTAAGAAAAACAACAGAAACACTCCAAATAACTCCATTGTTTAGCATTACAAATGCTTTATTAGTCCCCTACCAGTGTTTCACCGGAGGGGACCATAGGTTTGCCGTCCGTCCGTCTGTCACACCGTCCGTCCACAAAATATTGTTCCTTAGATAACTCAAAAAGTACTGAAGATACTTCGATGAAACTTGGTATACATATAAACATTATTTTTTACCAGAGGTCAAAGGTCACGTGACTGTTACTAAAAATAGAAATAAACTAAAACAAACTGGATCCTGCGATAACTCAAAAAGTACTGAAGATATTTCGATGAAACTTGGTATAAATATAAACGGCAATGTGAGGATTATGCAGGACCTTTTATTTTTCACCAGAGGTCAAAGCTCATGCAACTGTTACTAAAAATAGAAATAAACTAAATACTGTTATAATTCGAAAAGTACATAAGATTTGACCAAGAAACTTGGTACAAAGATTGAACTATTGGTTTGCCATCCGTCTGTGTGTCTGTCTGTCTGTTCGTCCGTATGTTTGTCCGTCCGTCTGTCTGTCCGTCCCCAAAGCCTGGTTCCTGCAATAACTCAAAAAGTACTGAACTTGTTTAGATGAAACGGGGTATACATATAAATGGCAATGTGGCAATGTGAGGATTATGCACAACCTTTTTTTTTCACCAGAGGTCAAAGGTCACGTGACTGTTACTAAAAATAGAAATAAACTAAATACTGTAATAATTCGAAATGGACATAAGATAACACCATGAAACTTGGTACAGAGATTGAACTTTAGGGTTGCCATCTGTCTGTGTGTCGGTCTGTTTGTTGGTCCGTATGTCTGTCTGTCCGTCCGTCCCCAAAACCTGGATCCTGTGATAACTTGGAAAGTACTGAAGACACTTTGATGAAACATAGCAACAGCAATGTGAGAACTATGCACGACCTTTTTTTTTCACCAGAGGTCAAAGGTCACGTGACTGTTGCTAAAAATAGAAATAAACTTAATACTGTAATATTTTGAAAAGTGCATAAGATATGATCATGAAACTTCATGAAACTCGGTACACAGATTGAACTATGGGTTTGCCCTCCGTCTGTGTGCGTCTGTCTGTCTGTTCGTCTGTCGATCTCATTCTGTTTGTCTGTCCCATCCCTAAAACCTGGATCCTGCGATAACTCAAAAAGTTCTGAAGATACTTTGATGAAACTTTGTATACATAGAAAGAGCAAGGTGAGGATTGTACATGACCATTTATTTTTCACCAGAGGTCAAAGGTGACGTGACTGTTACTTAAAATAGAAATAAACTTAATACTGTAATAATTCGAAAAGAACATAACATATGATCATGAAACTTGGTACACAGAATGGACTATATGATTGCCTTCTGTCAGTTTAGTACTGCAATTACTCAAAAAGTAACTCGAATGTCTGGTCATTGTTACTAAAAATAGAAAAAACAACAACTTAATACTTCAGTGACAAATGGGATTTGAATATGAAACTTTGTACATCTACAGATAAAGGGCGATTTTGACGGTATTGCACAATGTTTAATTAGTAGGGGCTTTCACTGGTAGGGGACTCCTGTATTGCTTGCAATACTATCAAAGCCTTGTTATTTTATCAATTTGAAATGATGATAACTCCTTAACGAAACGGTATGTACAGTATATGTCCTCAGTGTTGTTTCGCTCCTTTATATACAATATTCTTTTATTTTTGGACTCTGTGACAAAAAGTTGTCAATTCGTCAATCTGTGAACAGGTCCCTTTATAAATTTGCATACAAAATTGAGAAACAAGAGAATGGATGTCAGGCAGCATTGCTCTTCACTTTTCAACTGATTTGATTACTGTAACATGGATTACATCTATTGCAGGACTTAGGGTTTATTTTATTGGCAGATAAAAATATCAGCTGATGAGTTGTTTGTCTATGTTTGTATGTTTGGTTGCAAAATTAATTACCACATAGCCAATGGCAAGTAACAAAATGCAAAATACTGACCAAGTTTTTGTTAATGAAACAGCAAAATGACTTGATCATAAATGTAGATCTTTTAATGGAATGGATTTTTGGACAGATTATAGGACAATTATGATTTTTAGAACAGAAAAAATTTGAAGCCAACTGTTAATAGTTGGTTATAAATGATTAAATCTGGATATGTCTGCTTCTCTGATGTTGCCTATAACAATAATGTACAGGTCTGTCTCAGATGTCTCGCACAAGTCAAAAATGATAGTATCAGTATTATTGAACCAGCAGCAGCTGTTGCTGTGACGAATGTTTTTGTGACGCTGAATGAATCCATGTCGCCATGAATCATATCTAAATAAATCGTCATATAGTCTTTTTGTTGTTACGAACATGATGAAATACTTTATTTTTGAAAAATGTAATTAATATTTTATCCCATATGTACTTTATGTAAGCTTTGAGTTACCTCAATTGTACAACAGTACTTATTGTACATGGCCAAAAGTAATATGGTAATCTTTTTGCTAATAGTGCTTCTTTTCAATCAGTGTTATCCCCTGATGTAGTTTTTGTTCTCTGTTATAAGTACTTGTTGTAATTTGTTGTTCAATGAAATATTGAAGTTACTTTATAAAGTTAAGTAGTGGACACTGTGTAGGGCATGAAGATACTATTGAAGACTCATTTTGTTGTACATGTAATATTTTATGTATGTATTCAGGAATTGAATTTGGCTCACATGCTCACAAAATTGGAGTAAAAAATATACCCGGTAATCTGCTAGTAATTTTGTCCAAGATTGCAAATTTGTTTAAGTGAAGAAAAGGAATATAATTGCTAAAATTTGTGCAATATAATATTTGAATAGTAAATCTAGCTTACATTGTGTTATAGAGAATCAGGGATCTAGGAAACGCAAAATCAAGCGTATTTGGATGCATCTTTTTTCAAAAGGACACTTGTCAAACCCATGCCAAGAGTCCTTGGGACGCATGCTTTTTGGCTTACTGCGTATTCCCTGTTACTTAACACATATACATGAGTGCCTGCAGTAAACTCAGCAGTAGTCGCGATAAAATCAATATCGGCCCCAGTACACACTGCAGCTGTCAAAGTCTAGTCCTTTAGCTCCACCCACAGCAGTCCCTTAGCTCTGCCCACATCATCCCAGACAGTTACTGTTAAAATGTGCACAAGTCCATTAGAATGTGCGAAATCGCCGAAATGTGTCAAAAGGCGTCCTCAATAAAGAACAGTTTTGAACATATTTGACAACTTGAAACAAACAGCATTGTTAAAATAAGTGAAAAACAGCTTCAGCTGATTTCATTAATTTATATTGCCGTGAAAAACAGCTTCATCTGATTTCATTAATTTATATTGCCAATCCAATTTCATAAATAACAACTAAATCTCAGTAATACAGTGATAGGAGTTTTGTTTTGACAGAAATTTTATATGAAAATCTAGGGCTGAAGTTTGACAGGAATATAAAAACATCGATCAATAATCATACATAAAGGAACTTTCTAGTATAGATAACACCTATGACAAGACATAAATTAACAATACTAGCGGTAATTTAAGTACAAAAATTTTGCAACGTCACATATTTAAGTACGAAAATTTTCGTCGCCGATTTTACAGGTCACAAACATTTGTAAAACACATGCAAACACATACTTTGGTGTTTAATATCACCAATAATTGCTCCTTTTTACATTTTTGTGTTGTAAACCTGTTTCACTTGACAGTTACTTATGCTTTACTGTAATCACCGCATCATAACTTTTGACTAGGCCTACACATTACAAATCAGTAAACAAGTTTAGACCATCAATTGCTGATTGTCCAGAATTTACCTGTTTTAAAATTAACGATTGGTACAAAAATATTGTTTTATAAGACATGATTAAGTATTATATATTATCATTATAATTACATAACCCAATAAAAATAATATGAATAATAACAGTAATATAAAGAAGAATAATTATAATTATTATTATTATTATCATGATTATTATTTTATTTATAACTGTCATATATGAATTGTAAAATTCACTTTCGCGCGTCACATACTTAAATTTTATTTCTTTTTTATTTGGGACTCATACTTTTTAGTGGGAAGGAGTCCCAGGACTCCTATTTTAAAATCCTAGTGAGATCCCTGAGAATCCTTTGTTATTCTTGGAAAGTTAGATAAATAATCAAATAAAACACTTGTAAAGTAATATTTTGGGGTAATATATTCATAATTCCACCTGAAATAAATATCCTTCTTTTCTATGTATTCAACCAAACTTAGTTTCGTGAACTTTACATTTGACCTAATGTGTTTTTGAGAGTTACAAAAAACGTTTGTCATTTTGTGGATTGACACAAAATAAACAAAATATTAAGAGTGTGTTTTTATAGTCAATTTCTAACCCTGGTATTACTGTTGCAGGTGGGGGACATTTTCATGAGGCAGATCGAGGAGATTGCAGCCCATGTTCCATACATGACTGCCCCTGGAAACCATGGTAACTATCAGCTGTGCTCACAAACCCCTGAGATCATGAAAACAGCTTAAAGACAAATGCCACTCCATTGTTAAAAATGCTTTCCATGAATAACTGTACTTGTAACGGTATTTACTGTCTTCAAATGGACAAGTCATTTAAAGGGCCGTCTATGAAACATGTTGAACATTATTCGAAGTTTACAATATATAATAAATTCAACAATTTACGAACTAAAAATCACTTGGTAAGTTTTTGTCCACCAATAAGTAAATTTGCATGGAAAAACCACGCCAATTTGTTTA
The DNA here is from genome assembly GCA_027627225.1 of Congeria kusceri. Lineage (NCBI taxonomy): Eukaryota > Metazoa > Mollusca > Bivalvia > Myida > Dreissenidae > Congeria > Congeria kusceri. Next base: position 33,620,764 of record CM051036.1, read on the forward strand.
TAATTTACCTATTTTTTCGATTTGCTGTGCCAATCTTTTTGTTACTCTTTTGTCCGTCGTGCATCGTGCGTCATGTGTCAACATTTTCATTCAAAGAACATCTCCTAAACCACTGGGCAGATTTTCACCAAACTTCACAGGAATGATCCTTGGATGACCCTCTTTCAAAATTGTTCAAATGGTTCCCGTCCGCTGCATATGTAGGTCGCAAGAGCTAAAAATAGATGTAAAAACTGAAAACTTTAAAAATCTCTCAAACCACAAGGCTTAGAGCTTGCATATTTGATATGTGATATCCTCTAGTGGTCCTCTACAAAGATTATTCAAATGATGCCAATGGGGTCAGAACTGGCCGCGTCCTGGACGTCACATGGTTTATATAGACTTTTACAGCAAAATGACTTTAAAAATCTTCTTCTCTGAAACTGCAAGGCCTAGAGGTTTCATATTTGGTATGTAACATTATAAAGTGGTTCTCTACAAAGATTGTTCAAATGATGCCCCTGGGGTCAAAACTGGCCACACCCAGGGGGTCACATGTTTTATATAGACTTGAGTAGCAAAATGACTTTAAAAATCTTCTCCTCTGAAACCGCAAGGCCCTGAGGTTTTATATTTGGTATGTAACATTGTATAGTGGTTCTCTACAAAGATTGTTGAAATGATGCCCCTGGGGTCAAAACTGGCCACACCCTGGGGTTCACATGGTTTATATAGACTTAAAGAGCAAAATTACTTTAAAAATCTCCTCCTCACAGAACTGGCCGCGTCCTGGACGTCACATGGTTTATATAGACTTTTATAGCAAAATGACTTTAACAATCTTCTCTGAAACTGCAAGGCCTAGAGGTTTCATATTTGGTATGTAACATTGTATAGTGGTTCTCTACAAAGATTGTTCAAATGATGCCCCATGGGTAAAAACTTGCCACGCCCTGGGGGTCACATGGTTTATAATGACTTGTATAGCAAAATGACTTTAAAAAATCTTCTCTGCAACTGCAAGGCCTAGAGATTTCATATTTGGTATGTAACATTGTATAGTGGTCCTCTACAAAGATTGTTCAAATGATGCCCCTGGGGTCAAAACTGGCCACACCCCGGGGGTCACATGGTTTATATTGACTTAAATAGAGTATTGACTTTAACAATCTTGTTCTCTGAAACTGCAAGGCCTAGAGGTTTCATATTTGATATGTAATATTGTATAGTGGTCCTCTACAAAGATAGTTTAAATGATGCCCCTGGGGTCAAAACTGGCCACACCCTGGGGCTCACATGGTTTATATAGACTTAAATAGCAAAATGCCTTAAAATCTTCTCCTCTGAAACTTCAAGGCCTAGAGATTTTATATTTGGTATGTAACATTGTAAAGTGGTTCGGTACAAAGCGTGTTCAATTGATGCCCCTGGGGTCAAAACTGGCCACACCCCCTGGCTCATATGGTTTATGTAGACTTAAATAGCAAAATGACTTCAAAAATCTCCTTTGAAACCGCAAGGCCCAGAGGTTTCATATTTAGTATGTAACATTGTATATTGGTCTTCTACAAAGATTGTTCAAATGATGCCCCTGGGGGCAAAACAGGTCACACCCTGGGACTCACATGGTTTATATAAGACAGCCCTACATCACTTATTTATTTAGTGTATTGTGACCTGCATATAAATTTGTGTTAGCTTTCACAATTAAATAATGTGAAATCAGTTCTTATGTCAAAATCATGGCATGTAAAAAATGTCTAAAATATCAAGTTGGCAGAATTATGAAAAACTTAGAATTGAAGAAAACATAGAACTAACTTTTACCACTATGTCCTTTTGTAACTGCGTAACAGTAAACAAAAATGATTCATTCTGTATAAATTTTATAGTTATGTTAGCTAAGTACTATATTTTCAAAAGCAAACTTGAAAAACGTGTGCCTCAAATAGCCAGTTTTCAAAATGTCCTAAATCATAGCCTCAAAATTGAAGAAATTATAGCAAAGTCAACTAATAAGAGCCAAATACATCAATTACGCTGGAGATGTTTTATGGAGGCATCTGACGAACGTGAAAGCCCCATCCAAACATCCTAACTAATTTTTTAACCAGCTTTTCATTTATTTATAACTTCTGGTCACTGTTCAGTCACTTTTGTGAAATAATTGTTTTTTTTCCAAATACACTTTTTTATTATTTTTTTTTCCACTGGTAGAGTTAAACAAACAAAACTTTTATTTTCAAACACCCTACTTATATTTGATAGATTTGTTTTTTCCCTTTTCTTCATATACACCTTTTCAATTGACCTCCCTGACAAAACATTAAAACATCTTTATTTTTTCTAGACATACTTATGTACAAGGTTTATAAATGGTGTTTTTGTATGTTATAGTATAACAAATATGTCTATGAAAATTAATAAATTTGGAATAACAAAAAAAAAAAAAAAAGAATTATGAATATTTCTGTACACAGCTGTAGTTTAATTTGCTGTAAAATAAGCTGTTGGAATTTTAAAATACTGGTAAATTTCTGTTTAATAGATCTCAGCTCTCTAATTATAAAAGGTAACATGGAAAAATGTAGGGTTGGCAACTAATAACCAGTTATTCAATAGAGAATGCGGTTAACAGGTTACAAATTATATATAAAGTTATTTTGACTGCATGTCTTTTAAATGAATTTCTGCGTCAAAAGTATCATAGTTTAATTACAAGTGTCTTTCATTTCTTACGTGTATTCACTGATTTATTCATTTATATAACAGTGCACCAGTGTCAGTTTACCACACAAAGGCAGACATAGTGGGGTGGAAGTCATTCTAGATTAAAACAAAAAATCTTAACCTGCTCACAAATTTTGATTTCCTTGTTGCTTATATTATTATTTATATTTGCATGAATACATAAATAAAGATGATGATGAAGAATATCTGATTAACTGGTTAACTGCTCAAATACCAAAACCAGTTACCAATATAATTATTACTTGTTGCCATTCCTAAAAAAAGTTATTTGTTTCATTACTCTTGGGTTAATGTTTGTTGTTATTTTTGTTTATGTCTTGAAATTGGGGCAAGGAGTTTACTACATCTTTAATGAAGTATTTTTGTTGAAATTAGAAAATATTTTGTGAATTTATCATACTGAAAAAGTTGTGAAAGCTTCTATGTTTCTGTTAGACATAAAATATATAACACAAATATCTGTAGAGATTAGTTTATGACCAATCCCCACACAAGTTATGTGGCCGGGTTGGGGCTCAAACTCACAAACTCCAGATTGAGAGTCCATCGCTCTACCAACTGAGCTAGCCGGGCCTGGCTTTTAATTAAGGTAACACTATGTTTTCTAGATAAAGATGCCAATATAAAGATTGTGCTGTATTTCTATTGCAGAGATTGAGCCCAGTGAAGATTTCAAGCAGTACAGTGTGCGTTTCTCCATGCCCAATACTGATTGGCCGATTCCATTGAACAAGATGTGGTACAGCCTTGACATTGGACCAGTCCATTTAATAAGGTGAGGACCTTGACTGCAAAATGTATTTGAGGCATGTTGTGGGCAACCCGGGCTTAATGCATGTGCGTAAAGTGTCGTCCCGGATTAGCCTGTGCAGTCCACACAGGCTAATCTGGGACAACACTTTCCACTGTTATTGTATTTTTTGTTTCAAGGAAGTCTCTTCTAAACATAAATCAACAGTAGGTGGAAAGCGTCATCTTGGATTAGCCTGTTAGGACTGCAAAGGCTAATCCGGGACGACACTTAACACACATGCATTAAGCCTGGGTCTCACACAACACGCCTAATATGTTGCAAATTAAAAAAATGTTTATGTGTGTTCTCTATGTAAGTTATATTGAACAAATTCAAAACATTATATTTTCATCAATTGTTGGAATATCTGGGTACAGATTAATATATTTATGGGAGTTTTCTGTAAACTTCATTTGTATAGAGCTATATGAATGTCATTTGCATATATCATTAATTAAGTCTGGTTGCTGCTCATTCATTGCTGACTTAGATTGTAATTCCCTAATGTGGACAATTATTTTACAATTTTAGCTCGACTATTCGAAGAATAGGTGAGCTATCCTACTACCCCACGGCGTCGGCGTCAGTGTCTGAATTGGTTAAAGTTTTTATTCAAAAGTCTTGTAACTTCAAAACTACATAAGTTATTCACTTGAAACTTGGAATATACCTTTGTCATCAACTCCAGTATCAGGGGCAACATTTCCCATAACTCTGTTTTGTATTTTGACAGAGTTATGCCTCTTTTTCACTTAGATTATCTGGTAAAAATTTATATTCAAAAGTTTTGTAACTTCAAAAATACATAAGTTATTCACTTGAAACTTGGAACTAACCTTTGTCATCAACACCAGTATCAGGGGCAACATTCCCCATAACTCTTTTTGTATTTTGACAGAGTTATGTCCCTTTTTTACATAGATTTTCTGGTTACAGTTTATATTCAAAAGTTTTGTAACTTCAATACTACATAAGCTTTTCACTTGAAACTTGGAACTAACCTTTGTCATCAACTCCAGTATCAGGATCAACATTACCCATAATTCTATTTTGTATTTTGACAGAGTTATGCACCCTTTTCACTTAGATTTTCTGTTGAAAGTTTATATTCAAAAGTTTGGTAACTTCAAAACTACATAAGTTATTCACCTGAAACTTGGAAATAACCTTTGTCATCAACTCTAGTATCAGGGGCAACATTACCCATAACTCTGTTTTGTATTTTGACAGAGTTATGCACACTTTTTACATAGATTTTGTGGTGGTTAAAGTTTTTGTTCCAAAAGTGTATAAATTATACAAGGCTTCATTTAAAAGTTTTGTATTTTAACAAATGTATGCCCCTTCCACTATCCAAAATATGTACCAACTGAAAATTTCACTTAGATTTTCTGTTGAAAGTTTATATTCAAAAGTTTGGTAACTTCAAAACTTCATAAGTTATTCACCTGAAACTTGGAACTAACTTTTGTCATCAACTCTAGTATCAGGGGCAACATTACCCATAATTCTGTTTTGTATTTTGACAGAGTTATGCACACTTTTTACATAGATTTTGTGGTTAAAGTTTTTGTTCCAAAAATGTATAAATTATACAAGGCTTCACTTAAAAGTTTAGTATTTTAACAAATGTATGCCCCTTCCACTATCCAAAATATGTACCAACTGAAATACTTCAAATAGTCCAGCGCGCTGTCCTCTGACAGCTCTTGTTTGTAATTATGTTAGACTTTCCGCACATTCACTTTAAAAATATCATCATGTTAACCCAGACAGCATTGCCTTGGAACAAATATTTGCAGTATTCATATTCATAAATTGAGGCGTGTCTGGGCGTAATGCTTGTGCGTAAAGTGTCGTAGCAGATTAGCCTGCGCAGTCCATACGGGCTTATCCAGGACGACACTTTCCGCTTTTATGGTAGTTTCCATTTCAAGGAAGTCTTTTCTAAACATAAATCTACTGTATGCGGAAAGTGTCATCCCGGATTAGCCTTTGCGGATTGCACAGGCTAATCCGGGATTACACTTTACGCACATGCATTAAGCTTGTGTTTCCCACAACACGCCTTAATTCTATTTGTGTGCATATATTTGTGTTCATATGTTTGTGTGCATATTTCAGCTACTCCTCAGAGGTGTTCTTCGTTCAAGACAAGAGCTACATTGATGTCCAGCGTCAGTGGATAACTGTCGACCTGGAGACTGCGAACAAGAACCGTCACTCAACCCCGTGGGTTATTGCCCTTGGCCATCGTCCCATGTACTGCTCAAACAATAACTCCGATGATTGCAGGAAGACCGACTCCCTGGTGAGACTTGGGTAGGTGCTGTTGTTATTGGCTTAGGTTTTCTATCATAATCATTGTAAATGTTGACATACATTATTAGACTGTCTGATCCATTTCATGTTCTACTTTGGTTGCACAATTTTACTGTTACTGTGATAATTTTTTTCCGAAAGCATTTCTATTATGTAGACCTATTCATCTTTTATACATGTTTATGTAGCTTTAATCATGTTTTTGTTCTAATTGCTCACCGAGACATACATTATTTAAGAACATGTGCACTATAGTAAAATTAAATACACCATGTATTTATTAACAACTCGGATAAAATTTTAATACTTTATATTTCATTTCAGGTAATTATCTTCTTTGTTTTTCTATCATAAATGAAAGACAAAAAAATGTAGCAGTGGCTCAATGAAATTTCTCGTAAATATTAAACAATTTATGTTCATGATTACATGTACATTTCCAGCCTAGAGTTCTTCAAGTACCCAGTAGACCTGGTAATACAATTATGTCAATATGCTGATGAGTGTTGTACATTTTCAGCCTAGAGGATATGTTATTCGAGTACTGTGTAGACCTGGTGATACAATTATGTCAATATACTATTGAGTGTTGTACATCTTCAGCCTAGAGGATATGTTCTTCAAGTACGGTGTAGACCTGGTGATACAATTATGTTAATATGCTGTTGAGTGTTGTACATTTTCAGCCTAGAGGATATGTTCTTCAAGTATGGTGTAGACCTGGTGATACAGGCACATGAGCACTCCTACGAGAGACTGTGGCCGATGTACAAGGGTGTCGTCCTGGCAGAAAACTATACCAATCCCCGGGCACCGGTACAGCTGGTAACGGGCTCAGCTGGGTCAAAACATGGGGCAGATATGATGTTGCCCATAAATGGTGAAGATTTTATTTCATTTAAAGCAGTGTGTAATATTGGTTTTAGGAAATAAAATACTTTTGGTTTCATTCATTCTGCGAAATTGTTTGTAGAAAAGATCAAAGTTAAAAAGACTACAAACATAATTTTTTCATCCCCGTTTTTATGTTAAAGTACATTCAAGTTTGTTCAGGTTGTCAGAACTTAATTCTTCATAGCAGTTGAACACAATAATTCACACAGGTTTTTATTAAACTTAATTATTAATTATTCTTTCAGATATTAGATTGTACAAATATATTATATTCGAATATCAAAATTTCTTGTTACCTTGCATATAAAAGTGTAGTATGTGATATTTCTGTAATTGATTGAAAGCGTTTAATTAACAGAAACCTGGTCAGCGTTCCGTATGGACGACAAGGCTCTCAACAGTTACGGGCGCCTGAAGGTGTACAACGAGAGCCACGTGTACTGGGAGCAGGTGGCAGTGTTCGGTGGGCAGGTCCTGGACTCCATCTGGCTCACGCAGGAGTCCCATGGGCCCTTCTCCAGCAGTGTATTCCAGGGGGAGCAGAAGGATCAGATAGACAAGCAGATGAAAGTGGACGAACAGAGCATTGAGAAACATAACCTCCGACCAAAGCCAGAAACTACTGGCGATACTTTGACGGAGAAAGTTTCTAAAGCTATTCAAGGTGCTGATATTAAGGTGATCATCGGTGTGTCTTTTGCCGTGTTCATTTTGGTGTTCTTGTTGGTTGTGTGTATTGTTCGCGCCTGCAGCGGAAGGAGGACTAAGTCCTACAGGCGATGGGACAGTCTAGATTACGGGAAAAAGTTTTACCACAATGTGAAGAACGATGACAAAGACGTGGATGATTTTGAAGTGGATGTGACTGATGGCACTACCAAGCTCATTGATTCAAACAGAGATTAAATCTCAGATTTGTGATATATTTTATTTGTGTTGTGTCAGTTTTTACTGCAAATCCACACTGTGTCTGAATGATTTGTGAGAGAAGTTTAAAAACAGTCATCTTATTGGAATTGTGAACAGATCTTTAAAAATGACATGCCTGAAAATTGTTAATTTAATAACCTTAGATAACAGTTTGGAGCTTTACCAAATACTTTAAAAGTTATTGAAATATGTCATACATAGTAACTTAGTAATAGTTTATTTAGAAAATGCTTTTCAGTGACAAGTGTTACACTAAAAAATTAATTTTTGTTTTGTGTTTTATATGCATGACCGAATTATGTTGTCTTTTGATATTGAATATAGTAATACTGAACAAAGTTTTTAATGTAAATACAATATAAAGAATCATCTCAATAATGACAGTTTTGTTATAAAAACAAAAAAAGAACATACATATATGTACATTTAAAATGTGCGATGGGTGCTGCCTGGGATTTTGGTCTACTTCCGTGAAGAAATCTTTTTTTATATATAAATGTACAGGGAATAACTCTGTGTACGTGTAAACTGACATCAAAGGTTTGAACAATATCAATGCAAGTGTTCAATGCAGGTGTACTGCAGTTAGTTGATTGTATTGCAAGTGGATTAGTTGATTCACAACTGTTTTAGTGTTCAGGACAGCTAGGCTATATATTCACAAAGGAAAATCTAGTAGTACTAAAGTGAACATTTCAGATCAATGTTGTATGTGAAATCGAATTATTTCTGTTTACGAAAGGGTAAAATACTAAACATCTAAGCAATATTTACAAGTTTAACACAATTTGTGGCGCGTCGTGAGAAAACCGGTCTTATTGCATGTGCGTAAAGTGTCGTCCCAGATTAGCCTATGCACTCCGCACAGGCTAATCCAGGACGGCACTTTCCGCCTACAGTGAATTTATGTTTAGAAGAGACTTCCTTGAAACAGAAAATACCACCAAAGCGGAGTGCCGTCCCGGATTAGCCTGGGCAGACTGCACAGGCTAATCCTGGTTGACACTTTACGCACATGCATTAAGTCCGGTTTTCCAACGACGCTCCTCATTTAATTTAAAATGACGTAGACATGAAACAGCCACAGACTTAAGGAATTTTATGAACCTATGAAATTTACTTTTTTCCCTATGGAGCTTGGTGAATATGGGCCCATGCATTAGTTACAAAAATCTCGGCGCTTTTCTGTTTACGAATGCTTTTGCTTCGTGTTTTTGTTTGCTATGTTCCTCGTTTCATGAGATTACTGCTTGTACACATATTTAAGCTTAGCGTTATAGTCCGCAACCACTTTACATGGATCATGCACATTTGTTTCAGGATGTCATATTTCTTTGAGTGTAAGGTCCAACAGAATGTATAGTCGACTCCCGGTGGCTCGAAGTTGCAGGAACCAGTAAAAAACTTTGAGCCATCGAAACTTCGAGCTAGACAGAGTTCGAGAATATGTACGTGTACTGGCGGAAATGAGTCTGACTTATTTTCCAATCTCCAGTGGAAGAGTATTGAAGTAGATATAAGGGTAATTTATGGAAAACAAACATCAATTTATATATTTCCTTAGTGTTATTCAAAATTGTGAAAGCTGTAAAGTAAATAATTGTATTCTCTGAACACTTGACACTAATCAAGCGCATCTAATCTATCAACGACTTGATGTGAGCAAGGTGTGTTTGAGCTCAACAAACAAATGAGTGAAAACTGTAACTGGGACTGTGACAAGCACTTAGCCATTAGAAAATTCAACCCTCGCAACCCTGGAGCCGAACGACAGAAATTTATGTGAATATATAGCAACAAAATATCGGTCCCTCAAAGAAACTTCAAGCCAACAACAAATTCAAGACAAGAGAGTTCAAGGCATTGGGAGTTGACTGTATTGGAAAATTTAAGATAAAAAGTAAACACATTAAAAAAGATATACAAGCAGTATACTTTCACAGAAATTTTAAAATTAGTGAAATTTTGGAAAGTTTAATTTTTTATACAGGCAATTTTTGAAAGTAATTTTTTTTTATACAGGCAATATATTGCAGCTGAACTGTGTTATCTCATACTGGCTTATTTGGATGATCTTAACATGAGCAGGGTTGCCACTTAACTTGAAGTCAGGGGAAAATGGTGTTTTCAAGGTCAGTGAATTGTCAGGGAAATCTAGAAAATGGTCAGTGAAAAATAAAATTTTAGAGAAGACAGGGAAAAGTCAGGGAAAAGTGAATTCGGGGTTGATGTTATAAATGTTTAGTTTCTATGACAGTTTCTAAGCGGTATTTATAAGTATTTCCTAACACATTTTGGTGTGATTCTGTATAAACAATGATAATGTGTTTGAATCAATTTTGTGACTTTTGAAGACTGAAAGGCCTTGCAACCCTTGCCTCCAGAGCAGTCACATGCATCCTAACTCTACAGTGTGTTAGTCAATAATAAATCAAACGGAATGGTTTATAGTTCATAAATGAAACATGCATGCTTCAGTTTTAAGGTTAAACTTACTAATAGATTAATAATTATAGATCCACAGATATGAGTAAATTTAAGTTTCAAACATAGTAAACAACCTATATTTAATGATGCTTGGTTGTCTGACTCTGAGTTTTCAGCATGGGTAAGAAAGGATTCAACGAATGTCAAAAAAGCATGTAGTCATTTGTGTGGTGGAGGAATTTTGCTTGAAAATATTGGGAAGCAGGCTCTTAGAAGCCATGACAACAGAAGAAGCACAAAGATAAGTTTTCTGTAGTATCAAAAGTAACAAACATTCTTTCTGCCTTTGTAACGGTTATAAACCCTAGTAGCAACCATGAAGCAGAGTTACTCATTTTTGTAATGTGCACATTATTATGTTTCATGTAATTCTGGTGTTTAATATCTGAAACAAAATAAATATAAACAGTGGATTGGACGACTGTATGGGAGGAAGAGGCCGAAAAAATACTGGTATTGGTCAGTGAAAACGGGAAAAGTCAGGGAATTTCATTTTCTCAACAAAGTGGCAACCCTTATGAGGCGTGTCGTGGAATGCATGTGTGTAAAGTGTCGTCCCGGCTTAGCCTGTGCAGTCTGTGTGTCGTGGAATGCATGTGTGTCAAGTGTCGTCCCGGCTTAGCCTGTGCAGTCTGCACAGGCTAATCCAGGACGGCACTTTCCGCTTTTATGGTATTTTCTGCTTCAAGGAAGTCTCTTCTAAACATAAATCCACTGTAGGCGGAAAGTGCCGTCCTCGATAAGCCTGTGCGGACTGTACAGGCTAATACGGGACGACACTTTACACACATGCCTGGTTTTTCCCATGACATGCCTCATATTTAGAAGTTTTAGATTGAAATTTCAGTTTATGTTGAAGTGGTTTCCTGTTACTAGTATTTAAATGCATGTGTATTTCTATTTGTTTAAGTTAAAAATTGTGGGGAATTCTGTCAAGTCATACTTCGTTGAAAATGTTGACATAAAACTTCCAAAAAGTCTGTATTTGGATATATTAATGTGGCAGTCATTTTAAATTCCTGGACTTCGAGATCAAGACTTTCAGCTGTGATTAAGTAAATGAATAAAAAATTTGTAGACAGACATTTTAAAACATTTTACACAACTTATTTGATGTAGTGACTTGTGAAGGTTGTTGATGTCACATCTACTATCTTAAAGGGACCTGTTCACAGATTTTTCACTTTTGAAAAATGTCGTTAAACATCTTGTTTGCAAAAACTAAAGCATTTGCTCGAAAGAACTCAGATACAATGTATATAAAAAAAAGCATTTAAAAAAATTAACGCTAAATAAGCGATACACATTTAAAAAAATTTCAACAAAATAAAAAGAAGTACATGTATAGCTTTTATTCAATTATGACATTTTACAAATGCTCAATATAGTGTTATCCATTTCAACAGTTGATTATTCATTCATAACACATTATTTCTATTATATTTCTGTGTTGGACGTGGTATTTCACTTCTTCATATATAACTGGTATTTGACATAGTATTAGCTTAGTTTTGTGCTGACCCATCGAATTATAATATTGTTTAATTTTTTGAATCTGGGACAAAATAATTGACATTTTCAATTTGCCAATCTGTGAATAGGTCACTTTAAGAACCAGAGACAATGTGTCTTGTAGGTTTTAAAATCGGTGGAATGTATGTTCATGTCAAAGACATGTGTTTGGGAATGCTCAATTGTGTGTTTCCCATTATACTAGTCAAAACATTACCAGGTTGAACATTGCAATCTCAGTATTTTTTTATATTTTCAATGAATGATTTCCTTATTGTAAATGTAATGGATTGAGTGATTGTCATGTGTAAACTATAATATTTTAGCTTAATTGGGATGATTGAACTGTTTTGAGATGTACAAAGCTAAGGATTTATATCACAAGCACAGGAATGCATTCTTACACTGAGAGTTTATTTACTGTCATGTAAATTTTTTTTATAAATCTGTACAGGTGATGGTTTTTTCATTACTTTAAATTGGCTGCCATTGTATGTAGTATAGCTCCTTTATATTATGTTCTTGTACCAATTTCAGTCTCTGTTTTGAATGTTATTCTCTCTTTTTTTCTGCCATGGCCCCAATGATGTTTGTGTGTGTGGGGGGGAGGGGGCGGGTAAATAGTGGTCGCCACTTTCATCTGTTAATCTATTTTGCTTTTTGTTTGGAGTATAACTTGAGAATAGTGGTCGCCACTTTCATCTGTTAATCTATTTTGCTTTTTGTTTGGAGTATAACTTGAATACATGTAGTATTAAAGGGATTAATGAAACTTTATATGAGGTGTATAATGGGAAACCCGGGCTTAATGCATCTACGTCAAATATCGTCCCGGACCAGCCTGTGCAGTCCTCATAGGCTAATCCAGGACGACACTTTCCGCTTTTATGGTATTTTCTGTTTTGAAGGAAGTCTCTTCTAAACATAAATCCACTGTAGGCAGAAAGTGTCGTCCTGGATTAGCATGTGTGAACTGCACAGGCTAATCCGGGACGAAACTTTACGCAGATGCATTCAGCCCAGGTTTCCCCATATCTTGATAGAAGGTAATGTGAGGAAGACTACACGAGCAGTTCTCTGTCCTAATTGTTTTTGCAATTTTTTGTCCTTCCTTTAATTTTCTTGTGGGGTGTTTGGCTATTTCTAATGAAGGGTTTGAATTTAACCTTTATAATTAGATATGGCATTGAGAGGAAGTGCAGAGTATTAGAATTATGAAAATAGCAGTAACTATTCAATAGATTTCTTAAACGTCATATACTGATGGGGACATTGAGTGAGTGCATGTTATCCTACATGCTGAATAAACGTATAGAAGGAAACTACAATACAAACTAAATAACTTTTGCTTTATCTGCAAGTTAAGCTGTATCTGCTACCTACATGACTTTACATTATTTTCACAGACCACTTTTTCAATGAGCCATCCGTCATTTTGACTGAAAATATACAAATTTTTTTTCCTATGTCCTGTTCAGGCTAAATAAGAAATACACACATGTTGTGTAGCAAATACAGATGTTATGTATATGTACATTTACATTCCTATCATTGAATTATTGACACAGCTTTGTGTCATTTCGTTTTAGTTCTGTATAAATGTTATTTACAATAAAAATGTGGCATAAATATTGGTGTTTTTGTTTATTCATAGGCATTGTGACAGAAAGATGGTTTTATTTCACACCATACAGTAAAGCTCAAAGGTTTATTGATATTTCTTGTACTATATGAAAAGGTTCCACTTGCATTAACTTACAAGCACAAATAACATTATTTTCAAATGACATTTTGAAGTTTTTACTTTAATTGTAAAATGGATTCTTAGCAAAATGTTTTAATGTATATGTACAAAAGCACCATTTCAGTAAAGTGTAAATAAAAGTAAACTAAAAACGGAAATTCCACGAAAACCAAATTTTTCGAACGAAATGCATTAAAGTCAGCACAAAAATAAAAGTAATGGTGACCTTGACCTTGACTCCACCAACCCCATATGCAATCCCCAAGCGAGGTCTACATATAAGGTATCTACATCTGAATTTTCATTAAAATATCTCAATGTCTTCTCAAGCTATTGAGCGGAAACTATTTTCAGTAATGGTGACTTTGACCTTGACCCCACCCACTCCAATCCCAAGCGAGGTCTAGATATAAGATATCTATGTATGAAGTATCATTAAAATATCTTAATGTGTTCTCAAGCTATTGAGCAAAACCGTTTTTTTATTTTTAGTAATGGTGACCTCGACATTAACCCCACCCAACCTATACACAATCTCAAGCGAGGTCTCAATATAAGGTTGCTATGTATGAAGTTTCACCAAAATATCTCGATGTGTTCTAAAGTTATTGAGTGGAAACCGTTTTTCTATTTTTAGTAACAGTGTACTTGACCATGACCATATCCACCCCAAATGCAATCCCAAGCGAGGTCTCGATATAAGGTATTAAAAATGTATTAAGTTTCATTCAAATATCTCGATCCATTCTCATATTATTGAGCGGAAACCGTTTTTCTATTTTAAGTAACAGTGACCTTGACCCCACCCATCCCATATGCAATCCCAAGCAAGGTCTCGATAAAAGGTATCTACGTTTCATTAAAATATCTCGATGCGTTCTCAAGATACTGAACAGAAACCGTTTTTTCTATGTTTAGTAACAGTGACCTTGACCCCACTCGCCCCATATGCAATCCCAAGCGAGCTATATCCTGAAATCTTTTTGTAAAAAGAAGGGATGTAGTTGATACTTGTTAGATCGTTCATTTCATCGTTCCTCAAAAAGTTGTAATTCTGTTGCTCTGGTTTCCTTCCTATCATTGAGTAATTAAATGGTAATTAAATTGAATACGTTTTATTCGCTTTTATTACGGTTTAATTTGAGTTACAATGCTATGAGGTTAATATTTATTTACAATTAAGTGTACAAGAATACTGCTGGGCCAAGTGTGAGGTTGAGCGCTCTAAAACCGGTTTAAACCCCCAATGTTTATCATTGACCGTTCCAAGGCGGTGACCCCAGCTTTATTCGATTATGTTTGTATGTTGTTTTGTATCGTACAGTGCTGTTTTGGCAATTGGTCACTTTCCATAAATAAAGGACCAAGTGCGTGTGTGTAATGAGAGAGCAATACTGCTGGAGCAACTGGAGTTTCACTTCTTTATATTGTGTCTTATCAGGTGCTAATGTTTGTATATTTCAGCTCATACATTCTTTATGAGTTCTTCAAAGATGGGGAAGAAGATTGTGAAGAGTGTCATCTGCCACCGACAGTGTTCTACCTGTAACTGGTGGAGACGTCATCGCCCTGGCCAGCCAGTACGACAACACCGATGTGTACGAAATCACTCTGGAAGTGCTCGTTCTATGGAGAGTGAGAGTGGAGAGAAAGCCGTACTGGATTTAGCTAAAGCAGGTACTCCAGTTGAAATTCTTGAAGGTGATGGCGACAACACTTTATTAGCCAGACTTCAAAGCAAGCATGGGATCCGTTTGAAAAAGAGATACGATAAAAACCATGTGATAAAAAATTTAGGCAAAAGCTTGTACGGTTTACAAAATGAGAAGGGAATCAAAATCAGCAAGATAACAATAAGTCATTTACAAAAAAGTGTGTCATATGCCCTTTCTAAGAACAGTGGGGACTTGAATGGATTACAAGAAAACCTAAAGGCAATAATTCCACATAACTTTGGTGATCATCAGTTGTGTCAGCCACGGTTTTGTGGTCATCTGAGAAATAAAGATGTATCATATATCCACCGTTCGCTACCATACAAATCAAGTTTGACTGGCGAGAAGTTACGGCAGCGGTTAGAGGACATTATGACACCTTTTATTGCCAAAGCCAGCCAACTGGTGGACCTAGGGTCCAGCCAGCAGTGTGAACACGCCAACCGAGAAGTGTCCCTAAAGGCTCGAGTTCAGGCAACTGCCGCATTTATCAACGAAGGAAGGAACTACATAGTAGAGGTATGAGCTGTTGAAAAGTTGTTGTTTTTCCTTTTTAATGGGCTTGTTGTACAGCAGTTGGAACAAACAAGTATTTTTCCCAATTTAAAGAGTATATTGCGAATTTCTTTGTGGACTGTCTTGCACAGTTTTGATAAAAGTTCCAAGTGCTGTAATTAAACAGTTACTTTGTTTATTGTTTATATTTGTGAGTACATGCTTTTAGAGTTTTAACTGTGCCGTTTGCAGTATGACACTTTGTTAATTTTTCGGCTGTTTTACTGTTTCAATGTTCTTTTGATTTTCAGTTTCAATGTTTTACAGTTGAGTTACACTGTTTGATTTCTCCTACAGCTACAAGTAAGTGCATACACACCAATCTTTATATTTAGTAACGTCATATTATCTTACAATTTCAATCTTCACGTTTCTGTAATTACATCAAAGACACAATTTGTCTTTCAGTCTATGAATATCTATTTATACATGTACACTTCCCCCTTTTGGTAATATTGATTGTTCATATTTTTTGTCCTCGGACAATTTCCTCCAGATTAATATATACATATTTTATGTTGTTGTTTTACGAATAAGTGTAATTTCTGCAGGAAGGAATATGAGTACCGGTACATTTTATATATTCATCACAGGCAAACAAAAGTGCTGATCTGTCTCCTGGCTACTACACACAAAAGTATGCGAAGCAGTGTGCCATCAAACGCCATAAATGTCAGGAAACCTTTGCTAAGCCGTCAACAAAGGGAAGGCGCCTGTTCCTGAAAAAAGAGCGTGCTGTCAACCAGTCAGCTACAGAGTCACTCGAAGGGGCGACATATCAGTCAGGTTTGTTTGGTTTCTAGTCACCTTTATATACTTGTTTCTATACCGGGTACATTGTTTTCATTCAAACATAATGGTAAATGACTGTATAATCCATGTTTTTGATTCAAGTCTCTGTTTATGCTAATTACTATTAATTTTGCTCTGGTCTGCCTGTTATTACTTCTCAGTCTGTTATAATTTGTGTATCTGTTGTTAACCTACATGGTGTTTTTGAGTGTACATATTTATAAACCAATTCTCTGTGTTATTGTGCCAGTTTTATTCTTTATGATTTACATTTTTGCAGAAGTTGGCCATACGGATGACACTGACATAAACAAAATCCCCGATCCCATACTTCGTGGTGTATTCAAGCCCGTTTGTGCCAGTGGCGAACCATCTTATATCACTGTGGATCTTGAAACAACAGACCTTAGATAGCAGCCAAACATGTGGGCACCGGGAAGAGCTTCAACTGTGTTGCCTAAACTACCTATGAGTGCATCAGCAGAACGAGTGACTAAAATTGTTGTAACAAACAGTACAAAGATGTGTGTAGATGGTGTTCCTGTGGAAACAAACACTATACAAAAAGCACTCGGTGACTTGTTCAGCTGGCTGAAACAGTTTCGCAATGTGTTACTGATTGCTCATAATGGAAAACGCTTTGACTTCCCCATCATAGTTATTGCCTCTCAAGCTACTGGAATGTTTGATGAGTTTTGTTGATGTGTGTTTGGATTGGTAGACAGTCTTCCAGTATTCAAATCTATCTCTCCTAAAAGTGAGTCTTACAAGCAGGAGGACCTAGCCCGCACATTGCTCTCCAAAGTGTATAATGCTCATAACGCCATGGATGATGTTGAGTGTTTATCCGAGTTGGTCAGTTATGCTGTTAAACAGGATGACAAGTGTGTGACAGTCAAGAGTTTCTCTCCTTATAATGTGAAGTACAATCTGGATTCCAACAAGGAGAAAAGGAAAAACTTGCCATCCCTGTCAGTTCTGGTTGCAAGTGGTGTCATGAAGTCGTCAACTGCTGAAAATGTTGCAAGTTCAGGGTTAAACTTTAAACATTTACAAACAATTTTTCTCCGAAATGGGGAGGATGGACTGTACAATGTGTTTACAATGAGAAATAGTGAAGGGTTGCCAAGAGTGACTAATTCTAAGAGAGTGTTGGAAGCCGTTATTCCTAAATTAGTGTCCTACTTTGAAGGAAAAAAATAACTTGAATATGTCGATACCGGACTAATATTTATTAAATTCTCGGTTCTAACTGTTGTTATGTAATGAGTTTATACTAGTTTTTAACCTTTTAAGAGTGGTTTATTTGTAAATCATGAATTTAATTTGAAATATATTGTTTAAAGTTGTGAAAACATTTGATAAAGACATTTTAAGCATTTTTTCAGAATTTAAGGGGGGGGTCATCTTGTTTTTCCAATTGTCTAAAAGAAAATGGACGGTAAAAGTTTTTGATATTTAAATATGTTATTACCTATACTTTTAATAAAATTTTGGTACCAAATTTACATGGTTACAGTCATTTCAATGTATGAATTTTGACATTTGAAAAAATTCCATGTAAATACTTAAAATCTGAAATGTGTCATTTTGAACTAAAATCACTGTATATTTTTGCTTATATTTTCTTGAACCCTTGTTTACTATTCATGAATGTTGTTTTTTTGTAAAATATATATACAGATGAATAGAAAACTTGCTGAAACATATTGATTTGTTCTTTTTTTGGGGAAGAAATAGAGTATTTTGTAAAATAGGGCTTAGACTATTTTGCCGCTCAATTGTTGAAATGGGGTATTTACAAAAAACGCGTATAACTCTGAAACTACACGGTAAAATCTTTTAATATTTTAGATTTAGATGTACAATATGATACAAAACAGCAACATAATGTGCAATTTTAGGGTCTTGATATTGCTCATTACCCAGGTCTTACCTTAATATAAGGTATCTACGAATTAAGTTTCATTAAAATATCTCGATGTGTTCTCAAGATATTGTGCGGAAACCGTTTTTCTATTTTAAATAACCTTGGCCCCACCCACCCCATATGCAATCCCAAGGGAGGTCTTGATATAAGGTACCGATTTATTAAGATTCATTAAAATATCTCGATGCGTTCTCAAGTTATTGAGCAGAAACTGTTTTTCTATTACTAGTAACAGCGACCTTGACCGTAAACCCACCCACCCCATATGCAATCCCATGCGAGGTCTCGATAAAAGGTATCTATGTATTAAGTTCCATGAAAATATCCCAATGTGTTCCCAAGATATTGAGCGGAAACTGGTATTCTATATTTAGTAACAGCGACTTTGACCTTAACCTCACCCACCCCATATGCAATCCGAAACGAGGTCTCACTATACGTTATCTATGTACAAAGTTTGATTACAATAGCTCAATCCGTTCTCGAGTTTGAGAGCAGAAACAAAAAGTGCTACGCCCAACGACATACGCCACTCTAATAACCAACATTTTTCTTCAAACAATTTGGTTAATGATAAAAATGAATTGTATTTGCAAAACCAATGTTTTGTTACTTATAACACAGGACACTGCACAGCAACATCTGAAGCTTTGATTTTGATGGCCATCACTTGAAGTTTTGAGGGTAAATGGATTTTCACGTTTTCTGGCTCTGGAACTTTCAGTTCAAAGGAACAGGGAATATACCGGAATAACAACTATTTCTATATTTGTCGGTTTTGTGTAATAAGGTTGGTTAGTAATGCAGTTAGATGTGTGGTTGAAAAGTTGTAACTGTTTATCAGATTGTGATATTCTTTGTGTGCTAATTAAGTAAAGTGTAATAACTGTTTATTACATCAACAACTTCACATGGCTAATAGTGTTTGTAGTAACATGAAACAATTGTATGTTTGTATGTTACACTGTTGAAAAAAAGTAATACAAAAAAAAAGTCTTTATTTGATGGTCGGTACAAATATGCCAGAATCCATTGCTGAGAATGTATGCAGTGGTGAACACAAATTGACAATTACTTTAGGATGTTATAGTAATAAACTTGGCTTTGTATTTGTTGCATCTTGCAAAATATTTTATACCCATTGCATCTTGATTATTGATGATAGGTTAGCATATAATATTCACAACAATGAACTACATATAACAGCATTAACAAACTACAATAGCAAACTGCTACTGCTCAAATCAACGATGCAAACTTTCCTTCTATTGAGGTTATTATTTTGGTGACTGGTACCATACCAACAGTAAATGCATCTTGAGCATTGTATTTTTTTAACACTAACACTTTAAATGCGTACAATGTAGTCCAGTGATAGACAATGCATATATGTTCAATGTGTTATTAACATGCATGTTTAAAATTCTGAATACACAATGGTGTCTTCAAAAATATTATAAAAACTACGGCTATAATGTAATATGCAAAACATTTATCACATCTGCATTATGACTTGCATGTTTAAAAATCTGAATACATAATGATACCTTAAAATATCATCATGAAAATGAAAACTAAAAAGCTATCTATTGTTAAAATGTAATTTGTAAAATGGACAGAAAAAAGTATCACATCTGCATTAGGCTGCTTTCACATGCATCCGCTTGCGTCTGCCTTCTGCGCGTACACATACTGTGTCCGCGTGACACAAACAGAAACCCTTTTAAACGAGTTCGTCTGTGTTTACGATCTTTCTTTTGCAAAAGAAATTGTCCATGGAGTTGAGTGAATGTAAATGAATTTTTTTTTATGTAGATGAAGTATGCCATCAGTATGAAAATCATGCATATACATTACAGCAAAAGTGGAATTACAACAAACCAAATAATACCCGTCAAATCGTCGACATCAAGCGCAGTAAGAATGCCCTGCCACTAATTGTTCACTACCTAACTGTCTTTGCAATATTTTTGTGTTTGGTCATATAAAACAAGACGTTGTCTTATCAATTCAATAAATTTTTCACATATTGCGGATTTATTTAAACGACCACTCATGATGGTATTTTCACTGGAAATGATTTCCACGTGTCCGCGTGTAGCCATTTTGCGTGGACAATGATTTTGACGGGGCATACATGCCGTTACATGTCAAAAGACCAGTTTAACTGTTAAATGATGCTTGATCCATTTATTCTGTCCATTTTTTTAGCAAACGCAGACGCATGACCTCGACGCAAGCGGATGCATGTAAAAGCAGCCTTAAGCACTGATCAGTTTGAGCAAGAGACGGTAAAAAACAATATTTGTTGACCCGTTGCAATATTTGCAGACACCTTTATATTCTTGTCACACATACCCTGCTTTACACAGTGACATATACAATATGCCTGGATGTTTTATAAACAAAAATACTCAGTAAAAAGTATTAGATCCAAATAATAATATAACAATGTACATTATCTATAAAAGATTTTCTTTTAAAAATAGAGAAACATTTTGTTTATTAAAAAAAAAAGTGATCTTAGTAGTTTCTTTACAATGCAATCACATAAAACTAGTCCACAATAACCAATTAAGCATTATGTTTATGATTTGCATATATTTGCATGTTTAATTAATAACTTACAGGAAAATCAGGATACATACATGTTTTAGTACTGTTATATAAGACTCAAAGTATGGTAGGACTATGCTTGTTCAAGCACTGTATAGCCGATGAGTGTCATCACACAAAAGACACCCAAATTAGACTTTTTCTGGGAACAAATCTTTTGCCAACTGTTTCTTGTTGACTTTGCCCATTGCATTTCTCGGCATTTCTTCCAAGCAAGTGACAATTCTTGGAACATGGTAGGCAGCCATTTTGTCCTTGCCCCAAATCTGAAGGTCACTGGGTGTCAAGGCCCCGCCTGACTTTGTTACCACGACAGCTGTTAGTAACTGGCCATACGTCAAATCTGGCACACCTAGAACAAAGACAAAATGCTACCAAACTCATCTGGTATGTTGTGATTACAAACAAACTCTGCGCATTTGTTCAAGATTGGATGAATATCAATGTCTATATAGATGTTAGTCACATTGTTGACAGCATGCAGACAAAACAGAAGTTCCCTAGGCCAATAGTTCCCTGAGTGTTGGGCTAACAAACACCAATGACAACCTAATCATAACAAATGTAAATATACCAATTATTTTACCCGGTAAATATAAAATTAACAAACAATTACATTTTCACATTACACTTATTAATGATGATATATAATTATTGAGTCTAACCGACAATTTGATTAATCAGTCAACAAGAAGGAAAATGGTTACTGGCATTCAAAAATCTTACATCACGATACTATTGACCAATCACGATACTATTGACCAATCACGATACTATTGACCAAAGACAACCAAAGTAATGAATATGGTGTCCACCTTGAGATCTAGAGGTCTGAGTTTGATCCCTTTTCAAAGAGGGTTCGAATGATCTCTTTTAAGACACCAAGTACTGGTTCTTCCCAGAACCAGTACTTTTCTCAATAAGCCTCAGGCGTTCGACACAATCAAGCTTAAATAAAAGGTTTAAACTAAAGACAAATAAAAAAGTGAACCAACAAATCTTATGTTACGAATGCAGACTGACCTATGACTGCCACATCCTGTATGTCTGGGTGGGCCAGCAGATGGCGTTCCACATCGAGTGCGCTGATCTTGTAACCTGCGCTCTTAATCACGTCCACTGATGTACGGCCTACAATCCTGAACACACCGTCCGTGAAGACTGCAGTGTCACCTGGCAACAGAGAATGTCATCAATAGATGTTATAATATTTGATAATCATGAAGAGTAATAATATCTATTCAAACATGACACGTGGCTATTTTAACATAGACGAAGAAGGAAATCAATAAAAGATTATTCTCCAATAAGTAATGGGCAGAGCCTACTGTTTTGAAAATAGAGAAATTGCGGAAATTGTACAGTACATTGCACATGTTTAATCGCGCAGTATCGACAGCAAACAAATAATTTCTGTATAATGTATGGAAACAAAACCACATATTCAAAGGGATGCTTTGCACTTGTGGTTTACGGTAACTCTACACATCTATACTCTTTACACCTTACCAGTACCAATGTTTTCAAACAGAACTTATCATTTCGATACTTTTTAACCAATACTATGCAGCAAATTGTTAAGCAAATTAAGTTGAACAGGTAAAATAGCCTATAGGACAGCAAAACAGTATATAACTACCTACAAGCTACTTGAATCTTGCTGTATTACAGACTTATCCTTAATACAATGTACATAGATACCCATACATACAATGTACCCATAAATCAAAACCAGAACAGAACAGAACAGAATAGTTTACTTTCAACTTAAGCATCTTAACAGCTCATCGTTATAAAAATACATGCCTTTTTTGTTATACAAAACATATACATCAGTTCAATCACAAGTACAATAACATGAGGTATACATGTTTGGCGTGACAATGCCACAAAGCTACCTGTTTTGAACCAACCGTCGTCTGTGAATGCTTCGGCTGTGGCAGTGGGTTTATTCCAGTATTCAGAAAACACATTATCTCCCTTGATCAACAGCTCTCCGGATACAGCCTCCTTCCCTAAACGTTATAGCAACCTCCAATAAGTGCAATTGCACTTACATGTTTATCAATGACAGGTAAGTACTTATTACAACACACAAAAATGTAAAAAAAATAACTACCTAAATATTGGTGACTGATTTGATCTATACGATGATAAAGCCTGTAGAAAATGATATTTACAAAGGAAATTTAAAAGAAATGGACAAATTTCAAACTTTTAATATAAAGATTTAAATCAATAAAAAAGATACAGCAAATTTGAAATTTGAAGATTGTTCATTATGATACAAAAATTTATTTGAAACACTTACATGCAGGAAAAGGTTAAAAGTCTGGACCCATAAATGAGACACAATAACACTAACACCATAAATTATAGACCTCAAAACATTACTGACTGCTGATATGTTAACTACCACACAATCAAAATACACAGAATCAGAAAATCACCATTAAAATCATTTTCTCTGGCTATAGACTACCTGTGGTAACTGTGACATGGTCAGTGTCTGCCGATACTACCACATCACCCAGGTTCCCGTCGTCATGGTACTCCACAATCCTAGCCGACACTCCAGGGAAGGGCAGACCTACAGCTCCTGTGGTACCAACACACATCAGCAATAACATTCCTATTGCAACTGCACATTATTCACACAATAATGGACAAGAGGTTTTATGAATTCTATTTGATGGGCATTGTATTAGTACATAAATGCTTGAAATGTCTAAATGTTGGTGAGATAAACATGTCATTACATTTATGACAGTAAAGGATTGATTTTCATCAAAATAAACAACAAGTATTTTATTTAGTTATCAAATTCAAGATCTTACTAAATATGGGTTGGTCAGTGCCATGTCCATCTCCACATGCACCCACACCATACATACCTGGGATCCTGTCTCCATTGAGGGGGTTAGTCAGTGCCATGCCTATCTCCACATGCACATCACACCATACATACCAGGTATCCTGTCTCTGATAAGGGAGTCGGTCGGTACCATGCCTACCTCCACATGTACCACACACCATACATACCTGGGATCCTGTCTCCATTGAGGGGGTTAGTCAGTGCCATACATATCTCCACATGCACCTCACACCATACATACCTGGGATCCTGTCTCTATTGAGGGGGTTAGTCAGTGCCACACATATCTCCACATGCACCACACACCATACGTACCTGGGATCCTGTCTCCATTGAGGGGGTTTGTCAGGGCCATGCCTATCTCCGTCATGCCGTATCTCTCCAGCAGCACATGCCCTGTGATGTCTGCCCACTGCTCCATTACAGGCTGGGGCAGGGCCGCAGAGCCACTCACCATCAACCTGACACGATACAGACATTTGCATGCCTTATATGATAAAGGCCTGTTGTGGACAACAATACACGAGACATTGCAAGCTGCAAGAAAAGTACGCCATGAACTCTCGCATTGCTAACATCAATTCTGTTTTTACTCAAACATCATTTGTATTATATATAAACGGAAATTCATAACAACATAAATCACTCTGAAATAAACCTTGGAAGACTTAATAACTCATTGTCATTTCAAGGTCATATAAGGGCATCTTGTTTGAGATTTGTACAAACTAATGGGGAATATACAGTTTTTAATTTAGGTACATTTTAGAAATGAACATTTATATAATAAAAACATTGGGTTATGTCAACATCATGGTTTCTGTTGTTGTTGCTTTTGTTGTTACAATAACGCTAGGCTATTTTTCTTAGAGGCAATGTGTATTAAAGTATTATGTAAAATAAAGTTCACTGTACATATTTATATTATGATAATTAGGACACAGTAATGAATTTTGCTGGGGTTAAGATGTTAAATAAAAAACAGGAACTAACTGAATGTATACAAATCAAAACATGCAACACAAGTTATGTTGTTTGGGGGTATGTGGTTGTTCTTTGTAAACAGATTATAAAATTGTTAAATCAGAAGCAGTTACCTGAATTTTTGTTTGAGAATGCTTGGTAGGTCAGTTGGGAGATAACAGGAGTGACTGTCTAGCTGGCGTTCATACTCCTGTATTAACTTGGAGTAGATGGTTGGAACGGCCATAAATATATTCACACTTGAAGTATCCGATAACAAAGCTTGCCATGTCTGTTGAAGAATTAAAATGGGGTAAAAGTCAATTCAGTTGTATTGTAGAGTGTAGTCACATTTGAATCAAGCTTGATTACTTCACTAAATAGCCTCCCAAGTTTGCATTTACACTTGAGGCTTGATTCCTTTTAAGTTGAATGTTTTATTTCAAGTAAACATTATAGTCAGAAATGGATTTTGTACTTAAGAAGAAAATGCTTTTTATTTAAAGAAATTAAATATCACACAATTTGACTAATATTTCAAAACACTTAATATTTACATGTAAAAGATCATGTCAAACAAATTTCAAGATGCTAAAATACCTGCAGCAAGGAATATTCACACAGCATTCATACAGGTTGTTTAATCATTACAGACATTTTATTGTTTATATGTTTAAATTTCAGAACCTAACAGAACACAAAATACTGATTCACTGTTATATGAGTTATTTCATGTAAAACTTACCTGTTTAGCATCAAACTTGGGCAGCATGGTACACTTGGCACCCACGTACAGCGGAGTCATCAGCACGTTGACTACCCCATGCACGTGATGGAGGGGGAGCACGTGCAGAATGCTGTCAGACTGCGACCAGCCCCATGCCTGAATCATACCCCGCGTCTGGGCATCCAGGTTACCAAAGGTTATCACTGTACCCTGATATAGAGATAGCAACAAAGGTCATCACTGTACCCTGATGTAGAGATAGCACCAAAGGTCATCACTGTACCCTGATATGAGATAGCAACTACCAGATCCAGGTTACCAAAGGTCATCACTGTACCCTGATATAGAGATAGCACCTAAGGTCATCACTGTACCCTGATATAGAGATAGCAACTACCAGATCCAGGTTACCAAAGGTCATCACTGTACCCTGATATAGAGATAGCACCTAAGGTCATCACTGTACCCTGATATAGAGATAGCAACTACCAGATCCAGGTTACCAAAGGTCATCACTGTACCCTGATATAGAGATAGCACCTAAGGTCATCACTGTACCCAGATATAGAGATAGCAACTACCAGATCCAGGTTACCAAAGGTCATCACTGTACCCTGATATAGAGATAGCAACTACCAGATCCAGGTTACCAAAGGTCATCACTGTACCCTGATATAGAGATAGCACCTAAGGTCATCACTGTACCCTGATATAAAGATAGCAACTACCAGATCCAGGTTACCAAAGGTCATCACTGTACCCTGATATGAGATAGCAACTACCAGATCCAGGTTACCAAAGGTCATCACTGTACCCTGATATAGAGATAGCACCTAAGGTCATCACTGTACACTGATATAGAGATAGCAACTACCAGATCCAGGTTACCAAACGTCATGACTGTACCCTGATATAGAGATAGCAACTACCAGATCCAGGTTACCTAAGGTCATCACTGTACCCTGATATAGAGATAGCAACTACCAGATCAAGGTTACCAAAGGTCATCACTGTACCCTGATATGAGATAGCAACTACCAGATCCAGGTTACCAAAGGTCATCACTGTACCCTGATATAGAGATAGCAACAAAGGTCATCACTGTACCCTGATGTAGAGATAGCACCAAAGGTCATCACTGTACCCTGATATAGAGATAGCAACTACCAGATCCAGGTTACCAAAGGTCATCACTGTACCCTGATATAGAGATAGCAACTACCAGATCCAGGTTACCAAAGGTCATCATTGTACCCTGATATAGAGATAGCAACTACCAGATCCAGGTTACCTAAGGTCATCACTGTACCCTGATATAGAGATAGCAACTACCAGATCCAGGTTACCAAAGGTCATCACTGTACCCTGATATGAGATAGCAACTACCAGATCCAGGTTACCAAAGGTCATCACTGTACCCTGATATAGAGATAGCACCTAAGGTCATCACTGTACCCTGATATAGAGATAGCAACAAAGGTCAGCGCTGTACCCTGATATAGAGATAGCAACTACCAGATCCAGGTTACCAAAGGTCATCACTGTACCCTGATATAGAGATAGCAACTACCAGATCCAGGTTACCAAAGGTCATCACTGTACCCTGATATAGAGATAGCAACTACCAGATCCAGGTTACCAAAGGTCATCACTGTACCCTGATATAGAGATAGCAACTACCAGATCCAGGTTACCAAAGGTCATCACTGTACCCTGATATAGAGATAGCAACAAAGGTCATCACTGTACCCTGATACAGAGATAGCAACAAAGGTCATCACTGTACCCTGATATAGAGATAGCAACTACCAGATCCAGGTTACCAAAGGTCATCACTGTACCCTGATATAGAGATAGCAACTACTGGTATTAGTTTAAATTCTATGTTCACCTGGTTCCAACCAAAGATTTACAAACATCCTAAACATTTCAGTCTTTCTCGAATTGTATCAATACACAATAAGTAGGGAAAAGTCAATGATACTAAATAGGTTGTCACTTTGATATAACTTATTGCAGATCTCAGTAATGACTGTAACATTAACTTCATAAACAAATCAATTCAGACTTTGATTGCTCAGAGATGGTTGCTGTGATTGCTGTGTGAATTCACGAGATGGCTGCTGTGATTGCTGTGTGAATTCACGAGACAGACACAATTACAACAAACCCTGTTAAGGTTAAAACAAGACGAAAATGGTCAATGTAAAAGGCAGCATACTGATATGTGTGTGTCTATACCAAGCAACAGTAATACTGACAAGTGTGTCGAAACTATTTAAATAGAAGTTGGGTGATTAACTTGATAACTATCACAAGTTGTGCTATAGACAAATAATATAAACTATGCACTAGTTATATAATTATGTTAATTTCATTATGATAAATAAACTGGCATGAATTTAATTGAGGCTTGATTCAATTTAGGTTAAATATAAAAATTACACAAAATGTGGACTTCTTTCTTCAGTATTAAGAAGTGTTAAAATCTCAGTCTTACCTTAGGTCTACCAGTTGTACCACTCGTATAAATTATCATGGCTTTTCTGTTCTTGTACTCATTTTGCCCCAATCCATCTTTCAGGTGACTGAATGTTTCCTTCCATTTGTGTTCCAGGTGAGAATAATCCCCGGAGTAGTCATCATCCATCATTTCCACCAGTGGCACATTAAGATGTGAAGATACCTGAATCAGCTTATCCCTGAAGGCAGTGGTTCCGACTAGCATGCATTCCGACGAGTCCTCACAGAAGTACTGCAGCTCACTTGCAGGATGGGACTTGCACAGAGGTACAGCGATTGCCTTGCACATCCAGATGGCCCACTGAGCCACTGTATAGGAGAGATCATTCTCACACAGAAATGCAATTCTCTCCCCTTCAAGTGGAAACTCAGCATTTCGAGCATGTTTGACATTTATTTTACTTGCATCGGTAAGCTCCTTAGCAAAGTTGACACTGTAATGCAGTAAATCGTTGTAAGAATATGTTCCATGCTGAGTGATGAGAGCCGTATTGTCTTCAAACCTTTCTGCTTGTAAAAAGACTGGTGCCACTAGCGAAGACCGGTCACTTAGCTTTCTCCAAGTTTGCTTCATCTGATGTTGTATGAACTTTGATCCAAATCCAGTACATCTTAAATTGCGTCCAATACATGTTTGGTCTATTCTCACAAACCTGAAAAATGCCTTGGTTTGCATGCTAGCAAGGGTTGCAGCCGTTGTCTGCAGTGCGTGGGTAGAAGCGGACGAAATATCATTGTAAACATTTAAAGTATGATGTTGTCCTGAAATTACAGATCACAGAGTTAATTTTCAGTTGTATGATCATGCAATAAAACAGCTATGTCCATTCATATTAATCCTTACAATATACATAATATCAAGTATTAATGCAAAGTAAACTAAATCCGATAAAACTGCACAACTTAGAAGTTCTGTAAAAACTAATCCAGTTATTACGAACCACTTTTCTAACTAGTCTAACTACGTGCACAGTCGGCCACTATAAACAGATATGACACAGATTCCAGACGTTATGAAAAGTTCCTTCCCTTTTCTTGAATTTACAGTCAATAACAATTCATTGTCACAGACACGACATGCATGAACAGTAATCTTACTGCTTAAACAACACGTGAACAGAAATAATACTAATAACTTAACCCAACAATGAGATAATCGGAATTATCTTGTCACTCCTGATCAGAAATTACCGTCCAATGCAACAACTTCACCTCCCTAAACAGTGGCGAATTTGGAAACAAAAGGGAGCAACTCTGTTTCTGATATTAATGTTTACAAACAATAAGAAGAAAGTTATTGATAATTTATAATGTATTTATTGGCTCGACGAAAGGTGGATCTGGGTTTACCTTCGATTTCAGGTAATGTAGATAAATATAACGAACAACTAATGGGTTTCCTTATAAAGTTTGTATAGGAAATTAACTATAAAACTTAACCTTTGTTACATATACTGGTCAAAGTCTCTACCAGTTGATAAAACAGTACATGTCAGTAGACCATTGGCAATGTTGTAAAATAAGGCTTGACCCAATTTAATGTAAAGTTATTGAAGGAATTCCGACTCGCTGGTAGTTCCGGGTCATTAAAGATTACTGTTTCTGAAAGTAATTGCAACCCTCCCATTGTGATTTCTATTAACTGGTATTTAAACTGCAATACGTTGGGAAGCAAGTCAAACCGGCCACAAGTCAAACCGGCCTCAAAATAAGTCAAACTGGCCACAAAATGTCCAGAACGGCCACGCAATTTAATTAATAGGTGTGATGTTTGGTACATGCAAAATCAATTAATGAAAATATGTAAAAGTAATTTTTGTCAAACATTTGATTGACCAATAAATTTAGTTTTTACAAGAATGCCATTGTCACAAAGATACGCCCGTCAAAGGGGCATTTTTAGAGGTAAAGTTTCAACGAATAAAGAGACAAAATCCGTCCATGCTTGACAAAGAATGAAAGATATACTCCAGACTAAGTGGAAAGGATTGATTTCTTATATTTGACCTTTGACCTTGAATTGTGACCTTAACCTTGGACCTAGGGACCTGGTTCTTGCACGCAACACTCCGTCTCACCATGCTTATAACTTCTGCCAAGTTATGTGAAAATCCATCCATGCTTGACAGTGATATGCTCCGGACAAAGTGGTAAGGATTAATTTCATATTTTTGACCTTTGACCTTGAATTGTGACCTTGACCTTGGATCTAGGGACCTGGTTTTTGTGCATGACACTCCTTCTCACCATGTTTATCACTTGTGCCAAGTGATTTGAAAATCCATCCATGCTGGACAAAGATGTGCCCCGGACAAAGTGGTAAGGATTTATTTATTTTTGACTTGACCTTGAATTGTGACCTTGACCTTGGACCTGGGGACTTGGTTCTTGCGCGCGACACTCAGTCCCATCATGCTTATCACTTCTTATTTGAAAATCCATCCATGCTGGACAAAGTTATGCTCCGCACAAAGTGTTAAGGACAAATTTTCTAATATTTGACCTTTGAACTTGAGTTATGACCTTGACCTTGGACATGGTTAATGTGCGCAATACTCTTACTCATCATGCTTACCACTTTTGCCAAGTCATTTGAAAATCCATACATGCTGGACAAAGATATGCTCCGGACAAAGTGTAAAGGAATAATTTTTTATATTTGACCTTTGACCTTGAATTGTGACCTGTGACCTTGACCTTGGACCTAGGGACCAGGTTCTTGCACGTGAAACTCCATTGCATCATGAATATCACTTAATAAACGGGCGTATAAAAAGGTTGGTGTTTGTCATCAATTTGGAAATGTGAAAATGTTTTAATTCTTCTATGTAATTTATGTTTCTTTGTCGGCTTCACAATTAAAGGCATAAAATAATGCAAACTGTACAGAATTCCATTAAATTTACAGTATATACGTATACAACGTTCGGTAATGTTTTGTACATTGTAACAAATATATTGTAATTGTGAGTGATTAAGAAGAGAAAGTTAAGAACTCTTTAAGAAAGAATCGGCGTGTTTTTTTACAATTTGTGACGTTTAATATTTGTGTTCAATACTTATATATAATTATGTAATATAAGCAAATCAAATATGAGTGTCAGTTGCATTGATTGTGGGCAAAGAGTGCATATACCGATGAAGCAATCACATGTGATGACAGCGAAAGATGGCAGCACATTTTTGGAAGCAACTCTGGTATGTACAAAATTAATTAAAATTAAATGATTTTGTTGCAGCATTAATTATTAATGGAACACTACTTCAAATATTCTTATGATGCTAATGTGAAATATATTATATTTAGTACAGACATTTTCTTTACAAAGAAATTACCATGGCCGACTTTATGTATACATTTTGTCTAATTTAGTAAGAAATATCACTAAATTTTCCCAATTATTGTTTCATATAAAGAATGCGTATCAACATTTATTTTTGAGAATTGTAATTATTTGCTATATTGATCTTTGTTTGTATTTAGCATTTTTACAAAAATGCATTATCAGTTTTTATTCAAATATAAGTCATGCAAACAATGCTATACTTACATAATAATGAAACATAAAGTTTTATGTTAGACATTATTATGCCATTTAAGTATTAGAAAACTGGCGATATAATGACACCTTAACACCTTGATGTCTTGTGTACACATATACGTCGATAATTATCTGCAGTGGACACTGACGCGGTGTTTTTACAATCACAATGCATTAGATGTGGAGCCACATTTACTACTGTATGTAAATGAATTTACAAATTAACAACATAATTTATGTTTTAAACTACAACATAGGTTATCAAAATTTAATTTAATTTAAACGATTAGATTAAGATCTTTTTAAGATATAATTAAGTTATTTATTATTTGGTCTGCAGTGTATATATACTATAAAAGATTGAGGAATTATTATTTAATATTGGCCATTTCCTCCACGTAATGAAATAATGTTTTTTCCTAGTATCTCTGTACAACAAAAAGAATAAAAGAATAAAATAATAATAATAACAATAATAATAATAATAATAATAACAATAATAATAATAACAATGTATCCTTGGTAGACTGGATTACAGCTAAACATGAATTATGAATGCATCACTTGTTTACCCTCAGGGCTTTGGTTTAATACAATTGCCCAAGCACACTTCATGTTTGTAGGCTGGTAAATGGACCGAAACGGGATTTCCCAATCATTTACCACATGTGGAAAAATCTACCTAAACCGGATAGAGTGATGCACTTTTTCACACATTCTGACATCTGTCAAGGCCTTTTTAGGATATACATCTAACAACGGTTCGTACATTTAATATACTTTTTTTCTTAATACATTTTCTGACTATTTACCATTACAGTACTTATACAAAGACTTATGACGTGTACAACCTAGAAAGTCTGAAAATCAGCTGCCATTGCGTGTAATTTACCTGTACTCATACCATCATAATTTTGATGTAATATTGATGTAATTTTCCTAGGTTTTACTATCATACGAGGGTTGTTAAATAACACTCAAATAACGTTCAAATAACGTAGACTGTTGCTATAAAACTTTAATTATTATGCAAACATACATGTATAATACATCAGAGCAATTCTCATTTTTAGTAGACAGCAACCATAGTATTTTGATGAATATATCTACATCATACGAACTTTACAGATCCGTTTTGTAACTATGGCTACGCATAGGCGGCGCAGTCCGAAAGTACTCGCTAATTATAAAGCATGAGCTGCGGTTAATGCCTTTAATATAATACCGATTGGCGTAAATTTCCGCGTAAACATGACGCTACGTATTGATGACGTGCTGTGCAATTTTGA
Source organism: Congeria kusceri (assembly GCA_027627225.1). Taxonomy (NCBI): domain Eukaryota; kingdom Metazoa; phylum Mollusca; class Bivalvia; order Myida; family Dreissenidae; genus Congeria; species Congeria kusceri. Next base: position 33,653,706 of record CM051036.1, read on the forward strand.
CGTCATTTGAACATTCTGATCGTGAATAAACAACATTTAATCATTGTGGGTATCGTTGCTGACATCACTAAAATGTCGTCATTGGAGCGTTTGGAAACTCGCGCCGTAATTAAATTTTGTCATGATCTGGGTAAAACGCCTACAGAAACATTCAAACTAATGAAGAATACACAACGTCAAACAACAGTGAGTCATGCATTAGTGTTGAAATGGTACAAACGGTTTGAGGATGGTCAAGATAATGAAGGTCGGGGAAGAAAAACGTCGATCAAGGATTCGACCGTGACGTCAATACGGGTCGCTCTCGATAAAGACAGGCGCCTTACAGTGCGGACATTGTCAGAGATGTTTGGAATCAGCGTTGGTGCAGTACACAATGTTTTAACAGTTCAGCTGAAGATGTCTAAGGTATCATTTATGTGTATTTACAAACTTTCACGTTAAAATAATCATACTGAGTATATGTTATTGACACAAAAACTATTCCTAACGAAACTTTAAGGTTTTACAAAACGGGAAATCTGTGCATCATTTTTTTTTAAATTAATTTTTATAATTAATAAAATAAAGATAATAACGATTATTATTATTATTATTATTATTATTAGTAGTAGTAGTAGTAGTATTAATACTATTAATGTTAAAGTTAACGTTATCAACTCTTTTAGGTGCACGCACGGTGGGTTCCCCGTCTTCTAAAAGATGTTGAAAAGGAGCGCAGAGTGAGAGAGTCGCGATCATTCCTCAGACGCTACCATAGAGAAGGGGATGCGTTCCTGGATAGAATCATTACAACAGACGAGACCTGGTTGTGGTTTTACTACCCTGAGACGAAGAGTCAGTCAGCTGTGTGGAAGCGCCCAGGTTCGCCACCACCCGAGACAGCACGTGTTTGCAAGTCCGGCGCGAAACACATGTTCATGATGTTCTGTGACAGGAAGGGGATGATTCTGCAGCACGCAGTCCCCAGGAACACCACTATCAACGCAGAATATTATTCATAGGTAAACTAATAGTTTAATGTTTTTCATCCACCAAATATTAGAGCATATAAACAGTTCTCAAAACCGCAAGAAATGTGCGTTTTACCAAAACGTTTCAGATTTAATTGCAGGAGAAATATTCACATTTTATATGATTTTGATTGTTTATAATTGAAGTCGAATTATAATTTGGATAAGCTTTATGGCTTTAAATAAAGATATCTTATTCATATTCTCTTATCATACATTGTATCTTTCGATCAATATTTTATTACAACAGGTCCTGCGCCGTGACTTGTTGAGCGCCCTTCGCAAGAAACGACCTGACGTGCCACTTGAACAGTTTCTGTTGCATCAGGACAACTCTTCCCTGCACACGGCAGGAACAACAACAATCGAAATTGGTGTTATTGGCTTTGGCAGACTTTCCCATCCCCCATACTCTCCGGACTTAGCTCCGTTTGACTGTGGGCTTTTCCCTGCTATCAAGTCTCAACTAAAAGGTCAGAAGTTTAAAAGTTTACATGAACTCAAAACTGCCACTGCAAGAATAACATCCCAGTTTGATGAGATGTGGTACCGAAATGTGTTTGACCAGTGGATCCACCATCATCGGCGCTGTATACAGCACAACGGAGAGTTTTTCGAGAAAAAATAACGCTGCTACCGACATCATGACGTCGACGCTCAACATTCTATGTGCGCCGGGCCGCTTATACTGACTATACACCATTGAACATTATTTTTACACACTTAATCACAACTGAATGATATTTGGGAATATTATTAATGAATGATCGTTTATTGTAGTAGTATATTTTTTATTGCTATTCGATAAATTAACACAATGCTGTACACATAATCTACGTTATTTTTGAACAACCCTCGTACTTTAATATACGACAGCACAGTTGGGTTGAAATTACAACCGTATATGATTAAACATTATTTCCACCAAGTTGAATATGATTGTCGCAGTAGTGGAAGCGGCTAGTGTGTTTTGTTTCTATATTGTTAACAACATGTTTGTTTTAAGTATTGTTGACATAGTAAAATCTTTATATAATGTATGACGCGGTTTATGCCATTTGTTATCTTGTGTATTGTATGGTTTGCTTATATATGGTTGCTATGTTTACTATGGTTATTATAGTGTATACTATAAACATGTATAATATATAACATGATGTATTATGTGGATGAAATGACGATTAAAAAGAAACAAAAACGCAAGTAAAACTAATGTAATATATTTTTCAAAGACATGCATTTCAGCGATGAAATATACTCGTCATTTAATGTTGTAAAATTTTATTCTACAAAATAATTAGTTCATACAGCATAAGTTAATTCAAGGCACAATATAGTTAAATATGAATATTACATCAAAGACAGTAACAGCTAGTTAATTATTATAATATCTTTGAAAAATAGTGACAAAGTGAAAATTCTACAATAAACACGAGCTTATTAACATTTGCGTAAAAAAAAAATTGTTCTTTGTTATAAATCTTAAACATAAATTATATGCATAAAAATTAGAAACAACTGATCAAATTAGAGATGATAACACAAACCCATTGCAAGGAATCGAAATACTAGAGCAAGGATTAATAAAAAAAAAATTGCAAAAACTTTGAGAACTTTACAAATTAAGAAAATAAAATTGAACACCAAACACAAGCAAAAATAATATAAAATTAAATGCATCATTTATACCAAGCAAAATGACAGTTTCAATTAAGCAAACTTTTATATATCAATCAAAAACAGAACAATACAGTATCTGGGCAACTATGAGAAAAAAATGTTCGATCGAGAACATGCCAACTGTGACTTTCTTCACAATATGATGATAACAAATGTCCTTATAAAAAAACCTGTCTGACATGTAATTTACCAGAATGTTGACACTTCAGGCACACACCTGCACACTTTGTACATTCAATAACTTTCTTTTAAAGAAAAACAGACAAAAGTTGTACTAACCAAGGCAAAACATCTATCATTTGGTGCAAGTCAGCCATTTTCAGAACCAGCAGTTTTTGGCCACACTTAAAGGGGTAGCCAGAGTTCACTGTACGATCTCCCCCCCCCCTTGTTACATCCCGTCTTCAACTTAAACTGAGGAGATGCAGTCTTTGGAACAACAACAAAAAAACATTAAGAGCTTAATTACTTTAGAAAAAATTGAAAGTTAAACAAATAGTAACTGCAAAGCTTTCAAATAATTGTTTTAAAGTTTCATTCTGTGGTCAGTCAGATAAATCCAAAGTTGTGTTTAACATCGGGAAATTAATCTCCTATCGGAATAAATTTACCTTTTTTACTTAATCTTTTCATTTCGACATATTGCCCTTCAATATCATTGCATTAATTGTTACATCTTTTTATTGATATGCTCTTTATATCATGCCATTATATTAACTTTCATGCCAATTAAGTTGTCAGGATTTAAATACTTACGCCATTTTTGCTTTCCAATGATTCACTGCCTCCCTCCGCCATGTTACAAAAATCTTTACATGCCATGATGATATATTGCATTTAAAAAAAACTAACGCATGAGACGTTACACCTTATATGTAAGACATAACTCACAACATGTAAGACAAAAGGGCACCAATAGACTTCCATAGAAACTCTCTGACTCCGTTCTAAATTTCTGAAGAAAACAACAAAAATATCAACACGTCTATTGGGGTATTCCGGGTCACTTAAACGCTTGTCATTGTTGAAGGGGGACATCTCAAGACATTTCTTATGAATACTTCATAGAATTTCTCCATGGGTTGGGCCAAAACAAAATAATTCTGTGTTTTGGGCATCCCAACCCTACCTAGCGAAAAAAACCAGACCACAAAGTTTTTTAGTGACGATTGTTTCCGTGAAATCTGTATTTGTCAGATTTTAGATAATTTTCAACGTTTTTTTTTTTATTGAAAAGTGGTTTTTATTTTACTGAAAAGTGTCTTCTAAAAAAAGTTAAAAAAACCCCCAACTCAATCCGGACCCTACCTAACTTTTTTGAGACCTTGGCCTGAAACACACAATTTTTTTTTGTCTTGGCTGTTTCAGTTTATGCATGCACACTGTATGACAAATATTTATTGACCAAAAGGTACTGTTGGTTACACAAGTAAGGGGGATATTATAGTTCTGCCTGGGATAGGTTTAATTTACCCTTAAGTAAGTTATAAATAACACAATAGCTGTTCATGGTATTTCAGGCTGAGAGCATTGTACACCAGTGATCATGGGGCGAATGAAGAAAACTCTTCCACGCTGTGCAAGCCCAGCACAATCTGCAGCAAAGAAGGTCACAAAAAGATACAACAAGAGATCACCAGGAAAGATGACTCGGGTTAGTCGGGCAATCTATGAAGTAGAAAAAGATAGCCTGTCTCTCAGAAAGGGGGCAAGTACATTTGGACTTTCATATAGCTTCTTACAATGTAGTTTTTCAGGTGAAACTAAGGAAGTAATTTGTCATGTTGTTTTATTTTTACATTAAGTTTACAAAATAGCCATGAACATTGTGACAAAAGCAAGGAATTCATTTGTCATGTTGTATTTTTACATTGAGTTTACAAGTTAGCCATGAACAGTGTGACAAAAGCAAAGAATTTATTGGTCATGTTGTTGTATTTTTACATTAGCCATGAACTGTGTGGCAAAAACAAGGAATTAATTATTTGTCATGTTGTATTTTTACATTAAGTGTACAAATTAGCCATGAACACTGTGACCTAAGCAAGGAATTAATTTGTCATGTTGTTGTCATGTTGTATTTTTACATTAAGTTACAAATTAGCAATGAACATTGTGACAAAATCTTGGAATTTATTTGTCATGTATTTTACATTAAGTTTACAAATTAGCAATGAACATTGTGACAAAAGCAAGGAATTCATTTGTCATGTTGTATTTTTACATTAAGTTTACAAATTCACCATGAACATTTTGACAAAAGCAAGGAATTCATTTGTCATGTTGTATTTTTACATTGAGTTTACAATTAGCCATGAACATTGTGATCTAAGCAAGGAATTCATTGGTCATGTTGTTGTATTTTTACATTAAGTTTACAAATTAGCCATGAACATTGTGACCTAATCAAGGAATTAATTTATGATGTTGTGTTTTTACTTCAAGTTTACAAATTAGCCATGAACAGTGTGACAAAAGCAAGGAATTCATTGGTCATGTTGTTGTATTTTTATATTAAGTTTACAAATTAGCCATGAACATTGTGATAGAAGCAAGGAATTAATTGGTCATGTTGTTTTTGTTTTTAGCTCACCTGAGCACAAAGTGCTCATGGTGAGCTTTTGTGATCGCCCGTTGTTCGTGGTGCGTGCGTGCACGTGTGCGTCATGAACTTTTATTCAAACAACATCTCCTCCTAAACCGCTTGGCAGATTTTCACCAAACTGTACAGGAATGATCCTTGGATGGACCTCTTTCAAAGTTGTTCAAATCTTTCCGGTCCGCTGAATATGTAGGTCACCAGAGCTAAAAATCGATTTAAAAAGTGAAAACTTAAAAAATCTTCTTCTATGAAACCACAAGGCTCAGAGCTTTCATATTTGATATGTGACATCCTCTAGAGGTCCTCTACAAATATTGTTCAAATGATGCCCCTGGGGTCAAAACTGGCCACGCCCCAGGGGTCACATGGTTTATATAGACTTATATAGCAAAATGACTTTAAAAATCTTCTCCTCTGCAACCGCAAGGCCTAGAGGTTTCATATTTGGTATGTAACATTATATAGTGATCCTTTACAAAGTTTGTTCAAATGATGTCCCTGGGGTCAAAACTGGCCACACCCCAGAGGTCACATGGTTTATATAGACTTAAATAGCAAAATTACTTTAATAATATTTTTCTCTGAAACTGCAAGGCCCAGAGGTTTCATATTTGGTATGTAACATTGTATAGTGGTCCTCTAAAAAGATTGTTCAAATGATGCCCCTGGGGTCAAAACTGGCCACACCCCGGGGGTCACATGGTTTATACAGACTTAAATAGCCAAATGACTTTTAAAATCTTCTCCTCTGAAACTGTAGAGGTTTCATATTCAGTTGGTAACATTGTATAATGGTCCTCCACAAAGATTGTTTAAATGATGCCCCTGGGTTCAAAATTGGCCACGCCCTGGGGGTCACATGGTTTATATGCATTTTAATAGCAGAATGACTTTAAAAATCTTCTCTGAAACCGCATGGCCCAGAGGTTTTATATTTGGTATCTAACATTGTATTGTGGTCCTCTACAAAGATTGTTCAAATGATGCACCAGGGGTCAAAACTGGCTACACCCCGGGGGTCACATTGTTTATACACAACTATAATTTCAATAAGCCTCTGACACTCAAAAATCAACACAGCAGGCCACATTCCAGCCAGGTATACAGTGTGCTTTTTTTAGATCTTATGAAACCAGCTAGCCAGTTACACAGTGTTGTGAGGGTGCTTTAGAGAATCATTAGAGATGACCATTGAAATGCATAGAAAATGTTACCCACCAGCATGGTCAATCATGTTGTTGTGTAAGTAAATTAGCTGGATGTAATGTTTAGGCAATGTGTACGAAATGTATTCAATCAGTCTTAGTATATAAGACCATCTTATATCATACATTTTCACTTTAGATCTACTGCATTGAATTTGTTTACAGGCGAAGTGTATATTTTAAATTTAATAATGAAATGCCAAATATGAAATGATAGCAATAGATCTATATCTAGTTTAACTTAGGTGGAACTGCACAATTTTTTGTAAGACAAAATTATGCAGCAATCCAGTCTGTAGCTCTGACACTGCAGTCTGTTTCACCAGCATGTACAGAAACACGTAGCATAGAGCCTAAAGTCTAGTCATTAACTTCAAACCTTTCATTTGTACAGTTTAATTAAATGTGTGCAGTACACAAAAAACTACACACAGATCATGTCTCTCCATCAAAGTTCTTAATGCTTTGTTGGCAGACTCCACCCAAGGACCTCTTCTCAGAAGAACAACTTTTTAGTACCAGATATTGGACATGAACATTATGCCTCATCAACATGTGGGTGGACATGTGGCACCAGCAGAAACCATGAAGGACAGCTTTCTAAATTTGTGTACAGGGCTTGCACTAAAATGAAATGTTTGTGTTGGATATAAGTGTTGGATAGTGGAAGACGTGAACATTTCAGACATGAAATGAAGTATAAAATAAAGCTTTGTTTGAAGTCATTTCTGATAATTTTGTGATAATATGCCAATAACTTCATTGAAAGAGGTATACATTTAGGTAAGCCGTGTCATTATCTATTTCCAGGTTACATTACTTTTGCCACTTATGTTGTGTTTCCTTGATAAATTTTATAGTGTGTGGATTTTTTGATTATGTTATGTCATTGGTAGACAAAAGAAAGAAAAAAAAACTATATCAAAAGGCTGTTTATTGTTGTGCTTCTGTTAGCTCTGAAGTACTGTAGATTTTGATTTAGTACACATACAAAGTTTAAAAAAAAATCTAACGTCGAAGGGCTTTCCCCCCCTCCCACCCCCACCCCCAACCGCGGTTATTTGCCCCTGTGCCTTAGCAAAATCCTGGGGAAAGGCCTGGGTATGTAACATTGAATAGTGGTCCTCTACAAAGATTGTTCAAATTATGCCTCGGGGGTCAAAACTGGCCACATCCCGAAGGTCACATGGTTTTTATTGACTTGAATAGTAAAATGACTTTAAAAATCTTCTCCTCTGAAACCGCAAGGCTCAGAGGTTTCATATTTGGTATGTAACATTGTATAGTGGTCCTCTACAAAGATTGTTCAATTGATGCCCCTGGGGTCAAAACTGTCCACACCCCGGGGCTCGTATGGTTAATATAAACGTAAATAGCAAAATGACTTTAAAAAACTTCTCCTCTGAAACCACAAGGCCCAGAGGTTTCATATTTGGTTGGAAACATTGTATAGTGGTCCTCTATAAAGATTGTTCAAATGATGTCCCTGGGGTCAAAACTGGGCACACCCCTTACTGAGGTAAGGCTTTTATTGCCATTATGATGCCTTAAACTCAGGTGAGCGACCTAGGGCCATCATGGCCCTCTTGTTTATATTAAGTTAACAAATTAGCCATGAACATTGTGACAAAAGCAAGGAATTCATGTGTCATGTTGTTGTTGTTTTACAATTTAGCCATGAACATTGTGACCTAAGCAAGGAATTCATTTGTCATGTTGTTGTCATGTTGTATTTTTTACATTAAGTATGCAAATTAGCAATGAACATTGTGACAAAAGCAAGTAATTTATTTGTGATGTTGTATTTTACAATAAGTTTACAAATTAGCAATGAACATTGTGACAAAAGCAAGGAATTTATTTGTCATGTTGTATTTTTACATTAAGTTTACAATTTAGCCATGAACATTGTGACCTAAGCAAGGAATTCATTTGTCATGTTGTTGTCATGTTGTATTTTTTACATTAAGTTTACAAATTAGCAATGAACATTGTGACAAAAGCAAGGAATTTATTTGTCATGTTGTATTTTACATTAAGTTTACAAATTAGCCATGAACATTGTGACAAAAGCAAGGAATTCATTTGTCATGTTGTATTTTTACATTGAGTTTACAATTTAGCCATGAACATTGTGACCTAGCAAGGAATTCATTGGTCATGTTGTATTTTTACATTGAGTTTTCAAATTAGCCATGAACATTGTGACAAAAGCAAGGAATTCATTTGTCATGTTGTATTTTTACATTGAGTTTACAAATTAGCCATGAACATTGTGACCTAAGCAAGGAATTCATTGGTCAAGGTGTTGTATTTTTACATTAAGTTTACAAATTAGCCATGAACATTGTGACCTAGCTAGATAAGCTTATTATGTTGTTTTTTAAAGGGACTTGTTCACAGATTTTCATATATTTAACAAAAGTAGCTTAATGTCTTCACTGCAAAACCAAAAGCTATTGGACTACCCAAAAACAAATATAAAGAAAAAAAAAATTAACGTTTTGATCTCGCCAGGACTCAAACCTTCCTCACCGGGATCAAAAATCTTTCGCACTAATCACTTGGCCATTCTTTCGCACTAATCACTTGGCCATTCTGTCTTATAATCATCGTAGTGAATTTATATGTAAGGGATACACATGTTTGTCAAAATAAAGACGAAAAGCGTTACAAACGCTTTATAATTTTAGCCATTTCAATTGATGATTTTCAGAAATGACACTATATTTCCAAATAATTCTTTGTCAGTAGTGTCATTGTGCGTGTTTATGTATATTAATGCATTTTTCTTTTAGGGATCTATGATACCAACTTTAAAAATGGTCAATATGCCAATCTGTGAACAGGTCCCTTTAATGGAAGAACGGAGTTCCATAAGGCTTAAACAAAATATGTTTGTTTCAGGTAACATGCCCAAAAAATTAGCGTAGGTAGGTAGGGATTTATTTTAATTTTTTTTTTTTTTTTAAAAGTCAACTTGAAGATTTTAAAACTGAATGAATTTTCAAAACATGTCGGTAATATCATTAAACATTGTTTTGAAGTAGATGTTATCAAAGCAAAACACTTATTTATCCAAAAAAAAAATTATTTATTGGAAAAAGAAGTAAATAAAACTAAACAATATCTCAAATCAACTGAATAAAATCCTCTAGGGTGGGGGAATTTTTTTTAGGATAGGTCGGGTAACCTGAAACAAACGTATATTTTTTTAACGCCTAATCAGAATGTTGTTAATACTTCTGTATACAGTACACTAGTCTCCTTCATATTTCCTTTTAGCTTTACGTTTACATTTGGCATATGATACAATACACAAAAAATTACAATTAAAATTGAAAATAATTACAATATCACAAAACATAGATAATATATCAATAAACATTTACAGACAATATATAAATTTAAAACAGTCATTTGAAGTATCTTACTGTCACCAAAATATCACAAATAATAATAAAACATTTACATGGTTAAACACTTAAATACATAAAAAAACATAACCATGTTGTTGTACTTTATTATGTATTTCAGATTGTTGATATTACCATTGGTATGGTGCCATATCTATGTTATCTTATCATTATGTGTTTTATTTTATCATAATGGTATAGGGGGATTGTCCTGCGGTGTCCGCAATGCATTAACAATTGGGAACACTGATGCGTTAGATACTTCACTTTTCATTCAGTATTGACCAAATGTGTACAGTTTGTGTATGACCATAAAATCTCGGCGAAGTTTGATATTGGGCCAGATCGGACTAGGAACTCTAGAGTTATTACCCCTTTTTCATGAGGAAAACTGTAACATGGACTATGTGCAACATACAGACTGCATTTTTAATCTGATCTTGACCAAACTTGCACAGCTTGTGTTTGAGCAAAAGATTTTAAAATAATCCAAAATGGCCTAGATTGGGGTACAAACATATTATTTTTGTTATTGCCCCTTATTTTTGTTATTGCGAGAAAAAAAAATGCAAAAAATGAACAACATGGAGGATAGAGACTTCATTTTTTGTCTAATCTTCACCAAACTTGCACTGTTTGTGTATAGCCATAAGCTTTCAGTTGAAGTCGAGTATGGGCCAGATCGGACTAAAAAGACCAGAGTTATAGCCCCTTGTTTGTGAAAAAAATCCATAATTCGTCAACAATTACTGGCTTTCAGTCTCCTTAGAGATTTAACTTTTCATTCAATGTTGACTAAACTTGCACAGTTTGTGTATGACCATAAGATCTCATCTGGGTGCAATGATTGGCCAGATAGAACAGGAACACTAGAGTTATTTCCTTTTTTAGTTGGAAAGTCTTACAAAGTGGACTTTTTGCAACATTAAAACTTCATAACATTGTTGGCGGAAGCAGGCTACGAGTCAGTAAATCAAAACCTGAAAGGGTTCTTCTTCAAAACAGCAAAAATTCACACCAGTTTTCTTACCTTTTAATTTTTAAGATAATGTATGTGATGTGTATTATAATGTGTGTATCATGTGATTTATTACAATTACAGTTTCTAAAAAAAGTCAATTTATTACAGATGTAATGTCAAACTAATCACACCCCTACTTTCACTATTTACTTGTGTGTAACTTAAATATTCACTGGGTTTCCTGGAATAAGTCCACTAAATTTATGAGCTACATTGGTTATTCTTGACTCATTGCGAAAGTGTTATTTCTTGTTACCTGATTCTTATTCTGAATATTTTGGCAACAAATTACTGCAATGTATTAATTTTATACTGCAGTATGGAAAATCGAGAGCATGCATTGTATGACCAACCTTTGACTCAGTAGGCTACCAATCACTAACAATCGATGCTCCTAACTACCATGCTTCATCGGTTATTCTGCATGGCTCATTGCAGATTGACTTGTTAACTGGCATGTATATAATTCCATTTGCATTAGATAATTATTTTATCAAGTTTAATGGGGGAAAATTTAACATCATTGAAACATATGCTCCCTTTTTAGCAAAAAATTCACTCAGAATCCACATGCTTTTAGATCTAGTTCTTTTGTCCCCAACAGGCTTTCTACGCTGTCAGGGTTTTGATTTTTCATCTAATCTTGATCAAACTTGCACAGATTGTGTATGACTATAAGATGTCATAATAAACCAAATAATTCCCCGGATTGGGGTACAAACTTTAGAGTTATTGCCCTTTTGTTTGTGAAATAAACAATACACAAAATTGACTATTTGGATAGAGACCTCAGTTTGCACTAGGGATGGTTGCAATTAGTATTTCAGTAACTGGTTAATTGGTTTTTGTATTTGAGCTGTTAACCGGTAAGCTAAATATCATTATAAGACCTTAATATATACCTGTTTAAAATCTTAACAAAATACATGCTGTATCAATCGGTGAAATACATGTTGTCAGAAACAAAATCCTGTATTATGCGACTCGCTATTTTTCCAATCCCGTATTGCCATACTAGCCGGACTACTTTTTTTAATTACGTCATAGAGTTATGTAAACAAATATAATCTATCCCTACAATGATTAGTTGTTATTGTAGTTTTTAATCAAATAAAATAAGGTAAATGCACGTTTGAAGTTTATCGTGGTATATAATGAAAGGAATATTTTGTTCCAAGAGTATGTATTAGTCTTGTGGCTTGTGTTATTTAGTATCACACTCGAGGCTCCGCCTCTCGTGTGATACGTCATCACACAAGCCACTCGACTAATACATACTCTTGGAACTATTGACTAGCATAATACTCCGTATTTAACACATAATTAAAATGCAAATACATCCAGTACTATGGTATGTTTGATTGACTGGTCCTAATCAAGGATAAACTTAATGCTGACAGGTGTCTTTATTGCTGTTACATGCGACTGTTTTAAATAATGTTCTTTAAAGATAAGAACAAAACACTGTATATGCAATTTACAGCTGGATGTATGAACCTTTGAACCTTATGCGATTGCAGAGATTGGATGAACCTCTATGTAGTGTTATCGTCATTGGGCATGGAAAACATATTGCTGATTGCTTGTTTTTGCTCATGGTCCAAAACGTAAATTCGTCTGTATTGCATCTGTCAATTGCCAGGTTAATAACAGAAGTAGGCTTGACAGGCATCTGTATTGCACCTGTCGATTGCCAGGTCAACAACAGTAAGATATCTGTCGGATGTGAGTCATTTGGTAGGCAGTGACATTCATCTGATGTCAGAGCTGATCTCTGTCATTGCCTGTACTCAGGTCAGTCAGGTGAGTGCTTTGGGACATCATGGCCCTCTTGTGTTAATCTTCTATTATTCTATTGTTAATTTTTATCAATTTGCTTGTGATTGTATCAAATTGTTGATCCAATTGTTATTGATTTTAAGTTGCGATAACATAAATATGCTTTGGATTGTGTATCACCGCTTTCATTTTTGTCACTATTTTTTACTTTTTGTGTTGCCAAAAAAGGCGACATAAAGGGATTACTTTTGGCAGCAGTGGCATTGTTGGCATCTGCGGCATCCCCCTCAGCTTGTGCAGACAATAACTTGAGAAGTTTTTGTGCAATCATTTTGAAACTTTATGGAAGTGTTAGTAGCCAATAAAGGAAAGTTAAGTTCGAATTTCGGCATAATTGCATTGCCGTACTTCCGTTATGCCCCTAGTTAAAATAAGGCTTGTGCAGAAAATAATTTGAGAAGTTTTTGTGCAATGATTATGAAACTTTAGGGAGTGTTAGTAGCCATAAAAGGATTTTAAGTTCCATAATTGCTCTTATCATACTTTAATTATGCCCCTTTAAAAAAAAAAAATTCAAAATAAGGCTTGTGCAGACAATAACTTGAGAAGTCATCATAATGAAACTTTAGCAAAGTGTTCTTAGCCATAAAAGGAATGTTTAGTTCGATTTTGGGCATAATTGCTCTTATCGTACTTGAGTTATTCCCCCCCTTTTAAGAAAAAATAGTTCAAATAAAGCTTGTGCAGAAGTTTTTGTGCAATCATTATGGACATTTAGGGAAGTGTTAGTAGGCATAAAAGGAAGGTTAAGTTCGATTTTTCGCATAATTGCTCTTATTGTACTTGCGTTTTGCCCCGTCAGGCGACACATCTGACTCGCAGAGTTCAAGTAACTGTTTTTTTATTTTATTTTTTGTGGTTTTTAAGCTTACTTGTCAAAACCATTGTACAATGTTAATAAAACTAAAACATTATTTCTTGTTGCAGTGTAACATCTGAATGGCCATGTGTTCGAGGGCTTTACTGTTGTGAACTTTGACCACATCGTGAAAATATAGTTTATGAAACGCAACACAACACTTTATTACCACTTTAAAAAGTTTTAATTTTCTTTGAATTCATAATTGAGCATACAATCATATATCTCAGATTTCAATTAATATTAAATTTATTTGATTATCTTTTAAAACGTTTAATGTTAATTTCACATTTAATTTAACACAAGTTAATTTAATTAACACAAGTATGGAAATGATGAGATGTTTCACTTTAAATTTTTATTTTTTTCACTAAACTATAGTTCAAACACGCAGCTTATATATCATGAATTTGCGCCAAATAAAGCACAAATACAGGTGCACCGGTGTATATTAACAAGGAGCCATTAATTAACACATGTAACGGCTCTAACTGCTAATGGGAACAAATCAATAGGAACATTACAGGTAATGCAATACGTATGTCGTACAAATATATCTTAGTCAAACACAATTTATTAAACATGATATACAGTTACTTTGTTAAATAATAGACAATATACTAATTAAATACTGTATATAATTTATATGATAAATCGTGTAATTCGCGACATTTGTGTCTTTTCATATATCGCCCCTCATCTTCAACCGGAACATTCCAGAAATGAAATGAAATGTTTCCAAGATCGTGCTTGTGGCGTTGTTTGACAACTAAAATGCCAGTTTGACAGTTACAAATGGTTTGGAAACGACCCCCAAAGTAAACTATAGTATACTATATAGTGTCTAGTGACCTGGAACACGCGTACTTGATTCGGAACTCCCGCAGTCAGTTCACACAGTTCAGCACAAAATTTAGCAAAAAGACTAAATGCTGGCAAATGTTGCAAACGTGCATTTTCATGGAATTAAAATAAAGACAGTGGTTTTATCGTTAGTGACCCGGAACTACCCAATCAGTTGTATAAATGCACGGATATTTCGTGCGAGAGATGTTATAAATATTGCTGTTATTTAATTTAATTTAAAATTGTGTATCCCTAATTAAAAGGATTACACGATTTTAAATGGAATTAAAATGAAAGCAGTGGTTTTATCGTTAGTGACTCGGAACTACCCAATCAATTGTATATATGCACAGATATTTCGTACAGAGAGCTGTTATTGCTGTTATTAAATTAGTGGGGAAAACCAATGTGTACTAATTCTATAGCTGACGTGTTGTACTATTAAAGCAGCAGTCCATAAATATGTTAATAAAAAGCAAACTTTGCAGAAATCGTTTCTAATGGACATCTTACTGATCAAAACACACACAAACAATGCATTGAAATTGGTAAAATAATAACATTTTGGTAACTTTTTATGTTGTATTGATCTGTGTACGATAGCTGATGATGCTTCAGGAGTAAATCAGCATGTACATTAGTGTATATTCCGTTTGTACCAAGCGTTTACGAACATAGACATTATAAAACGTGTTTCGTAAATAAGAAACAGTTTTCAGTCGAATAAACGTCATTAACGTTCATTAGAACTTATGCCAATTTAAGAAGTATTGAATTATATCATATGGACGGCGGCTTTAAAGATCAACTGTTTCACTACAAAATCAGATAACTATGCTTTTGGGTTCAATTTAAATTTACCATGACAAATATAATTATAGTAGTTAATACAAATTGATAGCAATTTGCATGGTTAATCTGTTGAAAGACAGTTCTACTTAAAAAAAAAAACAGCAACTATTTAAACAATGAACTCAAAGATAAAAAATTCATTTAAGGTGGAAATAATAAAAGTATTTCCATAAGTTGTATTTTTCTCATGCTTTATTTTAAGTTAAGTGTTTACTTTCAGTTTAAAAGATCAAGTGATCTGTGGAATCAATGTATTTTTTCTATTTAACAAACAAAGCTAATTTGTTTGTCCAGTTAATGGCCTTTCTTAATATACAAGTTGTTTTAAGAAAATCTGAATATTTCATACAAAAACTGTACATGTCTGGGTTTTGTCAGAAGTGTATGATAATTGTTTTTTGTAGATTGATAGTGACATTTCCATCAACATGAGACTTCTTGGGGTTTATCTGAGTCCACAGTTCATCTCCAGATTGGCTACAAAAGTATGTCTGAACTTTCAACTGCTTTGACATTGGATTGATTTCATCTCCAGATTTGCTACAAAAGTATTTCTTAACTTTAAACCGCTTACAAATTATTATTATACCCCCACTTTTTGAAAATGTGGGGTCTATATAGGAATCACGCATGTTGGTCGGTACGTCTGTATGTCGGTACGTCTGTCCAATACATGTATTTCGTTTCCGGTTCATAACTTCGTAATGCCTAGAAGGATTTTAATATACCGGTAACTTCAGATCATTATTTCTCATGACCAGACAAAGGTCGAATACTTGTATTTCATTTTACCTTCATAATGCCTGGAAGGATTTTAACTTCAGATAATTATTCCCCATGACCAGGCAATGTGTCGCATACATTACCAGCTTATCTTTCAAAGATTAAGGTTAAAATTCAAGGTCGGAGGTTAAATAAAGGTAAAATACTTGTATTTCATTTCTGCTCCGTAACTTCGTAATGCATGAAAGGATTTTAATATAACTTCAGATTATTATTCCCCATGACCAGACGATGTGTTGCATACATGACCAATGCTTGTCTGTCTAAGGTCAAGGTCACAATTCAAGGTCAAAGGTCAAATACTTGTATTTCATTCCGCTTCATTACATCATAATGCCTGGAAGGATTTTAATATTGCTTCAGATTATTATTCACCATGACTGTGTCACGTATATGACCCATACTTGTCCTTCAATGGTCAAGGTCACAATTCAAGTTCAAAGGTTAACTAAAGAGTAAAATACTTGTATTTCGTTTCCGCTCTATAACTTCGTAATGCATGGAAGGATTTATTATAACTTCACTCATGCTTGTGCATCAAAGATCAAGATCACAATTCAAGGTCAATGGTCAAATACTTGTATTTAGTTTCCACTCCATAACTTCATATTGTACGGAAGGATTTTAATATAACTTCAGATTATTATTCCATATTACCAGACAATGTGTTGTGTACATGACCCATGCTTGTCCATCAAAGGTGAAGGTCACAATTCAAGGTCAAAGGTCAAATACATGTAGTTTGTTTTCACTCCATAACTTCCTAATGCCTGGAAGGGTTTTAATATTATTTCAGATTAGTATTCCCCACGATCAGACAATGTGTCATGTACATGACCTATATTTGTCTGTCAAAGGTCAAGGTCACAATTCAAGGTCAAATATTTGTATTTATATTTTGTTTCAGCTCCATAACTTCAAAATGTCTGGAAGGATTTTAATATTACATGGCATTATTATTCCTCATGACCAAATAATGTGTGACATACATGACCTATGCTTGCCTGTCAAAGATCAGGTCATAATTCAAGGTTAAAGGTCAACTATTTTTATTTTGTTCCACACCACAATCTCCAAATGCCTGGAAGGATTTTCATATTACATTGTACTTAACATTATTATTCCTAATATTCCACATAACCTGATGATATATTGCATACATGACACATGCTGGTCTGTCAAATGTCAAGGTCACAGTTCAAGGCCAAATGTCAAATATTTGTCAGGAGCATTTTCTGAAATGGTGGGATTTTCAGATGACATGGTAGAAATTATGGCCATTGTAAGATTGTATGCTGCACACAGTAATCAGGTCTGTAGCTTCAAGGTCAAGGTCACGTATAAGAAATATTTTTGTTTTGTTCCATGTATTATACCTACAAAGAGGGATTCTTCTGTAACTTGAAACAAAGTGCCTACCATCATGAAAGGATGTGTCCCAGACAAGAAAACTGGTCTGTGAATCAAAGGTTACACTTAAAGTTCAATTGTAAGAATTAAATGTTTGTGGGAAGCAAAGGTTTGTCCAACATTAAATGATATTGAGGTAACTTGTCTGAAGAGATTATCATTATGAGAGACACCCAAGGAAAGGACCAGGACCCACATTCACCAACCGATTCTTAGACTTAAGAATAAGAATAAAGAATATCTTGAAACAGCACTGTTGTAAGAGTGCTTTAATGTTAGTCAAACTTGGTATTCCCATCTCTAATTACATCATTCTTTATTAAGAACAATTTATAATTGACATAACCAACACTGGTACCCTGTATATATGCAAACGCTAAAGTATTTTTTTTTTATTCTAAGTCTATTCTTTATTCTTAAGTCTGAGAATGAATTGGTGAATATGGGCTGAAAGTTCAAGGTCACTGTTCACAGTGGACGGTCAAAATATTTGTCCAGTGCATATAATGTACTCTGCCTATTTCATTTCAAGCCCAGTTTTCCTCTAATGCAGGTCATTTTGTCTGTCAAAACATTGTTCCGTATCAAAGCACTACAACTACAAACCTCTTTTTATCACATGCTATACCTTGTCTCCCGTGTAATACAACCATTACAAATATTTCTATCGTACACATGTGTAAGATAACATTTTGAGTGTTTTCATTGGCTACATATTCTTTGACTGACAAATCGCATGACGTTATTTTGGTGAAATGACGTCGTCAACATGAAATGACGTCATGCCAATACACAACTTTTAGGATTTATAAACATGTTTTGGTAGAATTAGACGGTTTTTTTCGTTTAAAGCATGTGATAAAAAATATCTGACACTCATCATTTCATACCATATTTTATTAAACTCGTCCAGGAAATTCGTTAGTAAGCTCGCCAAAGGCTCACTTACTAACAAAATTCCTGAACTCGTTTAATAAAATATGGTATGCAATGACAACTCGTGTCAGATCCTATATATCAGTGTCAAAGCAATATGGGGGGGTATTAATCACCTTTAGTGATAGCTGTAGTTATTTTTATTCCCATGAAGGGAACGTTGGGGGCATATAGTAATCGCTTCTTGTGCAGAGCATAACTCCATTCGTATTAAAGGGATTTAAATGAAACTTTCATATAATAATAGAGGACTATGAGAGGCAGTGCAGAGTACAGGGACCACAACTCTTTTTTCAATATTGAAGGAGTTATTGCCCTTTGTTTTATCTCGATATGTTGGGTATTTTATTTTCCTGTGTGGAGCATATCTCCATTAGTATTGAAGGAATTCAAATGAAACTTCATGTATACATCGAGGACAATGAGAGGAAGTGCACAGCACAAGGACAACAACTCTTTCTTCAATATTGACAGAGTTATTGCCCTTTGTTTAATTTTCTTTTGTGAAGCATAACTCCATCAATATTGAAGGGATTCAAATGAAACTTCATGTAATGATAGAGGAAAAAGGAAAAGCAGAGCACAGGGACCACAACTCTTTCTTCAATATTTACAGAGTTATTGCAATTAGTTTTATCTCCGTATGTGAAGCATTAATTTTCTTGTGCGGAGCATAACTAGATTTGCTTTGAAGGGATTCATGTGCATAAAGTGTCCTCCTGGCTAATCCAGGATGGCACTTTCCGCTTTTATGGTATTTTCTGTTTCAAGGAAGTCTCTTCTATACATAAATCCACTGTAGGCGGAAAGTGGTGTCCTAGATTAACCTGTGCTGACTGCACAGGCTAACCCAGGACGACACCTTACGCACATGAATTAAGCCCTGGTTTCCCATGACATGCTGCATATGTTTTTCATAGAGCAAAGAGTTAACAACTGTATTACATATTAAAATGGACTTTAAAATTGCTTAAATTTAATTAACATTGAAGTAAGATAACAATACCAGGTTATAGCAATATACATTTTGCTTTCTGTGAAACAGCATTTACAATCTACCTGTACTTTTATTTTTTACCTGACCATATCAGGTTCGCCGGTGGTAGAAGTAAGTATACAAATTCCTTTGTTAACTGGACACCCAGATTGTACTTTAGTTTGTAACTCTTCATTTTGTATAATAGCATTTAGGGGTGTAACGATATATTGGCATACATGTACCGGTATATCGTGGTATCAGATCTCGCAAAATATATCGTGATCTGTATTTCGAGGGTTGAGTGTGAAACTATTGTATCCAATATAAAACTGTTGAGCAGATTTAGCGATGTGTACTGTTTGTGTGTCTACCATATCTTTTCATAAAATAACCACTATTTGATTGGTGTTTTTATTGTGTTTTTGTTGTTTTTTATGAATAATTACTTCTGACACTGTTGTGGGGATTTTGCTTATCGACTAAAGATACCATGCCGATAATAATGATGTTATGGTTCTTCTATCAAAAAGAAATTTTTGAATTGTTGATTTTGAAAATTGTAATATTTGAACATGTATGACTAAAACGTTAATACTGCTGAAATTCTGGCACATATAACTGAGTTACAGACCGATTTTGGAAAGGTGACAATGTTTCTTTCCAATCATACCAATGTCAAAATAAAATACATCTGTTTTTGTCAAAATTTCCTACAAAACGATGCTGTTGAAAACTTGTATTGATTCAAAATCTCTTTAAAAAAGAAAACTTTTCTCAGACTTAATTTTAATATGTGACAGGCAAATAGATGCTGGTGAGATTTATGGTGTTTCTGGTCCTTGTTGCTAGATATTGAATATTGCGAGTCATGAATTAATTATTAAAGTTGAACAATTAACAGAGTGGACACTGTTAAATACAAATAAATAAAGACTGTCAAACACCTGTTTTTTAATCGAACATAATTTAAGAGAGCTAGGAATAGAAACTATGCATTTTAATATTGGCAATATATCACGGTATATATCGTGATATACTAAGTATTGCAAAATATTGAGATATACCATGATACAAGTCAGTGGTATCGTTTTACCCATAATAGCAGTCTGTTTCAGGGCTCTTTTGTTCTGGGGCTGGGGAAGGGGACTTGGTCCTTTGGTTTTGGGGAATATATCACAATGAATGTGTTAAAGTGCAACATGTAATTATTTATTTGTGTGTTTTTATGCCCCCCGTCTAGCACCAACACCGCTAACTACAACACTTGGATACTTTTTAAGTTGTTGCTTATGACCATTCCCAATCCACCCATATCACCCAACCTCACTTTGACCTAGACCTTAACCTAATTTGGTTTTAAAATCATTCACAGTTTATTTCTTGGATAACTAGCTTTTACCGTTTCGTCTAGCACCAACACTGCTGACTACAACATTTGGATACTTACACAGTTGTTGCTTATGACCATTCCCAATCCACCCATATCACCCAACCTTTTGTTTTAGAATAATTCAAATGGACTATTTCTTGGTGAACTACATTGTACAGTTTCGTCTAGCACCAACACCGCTTGCTGCTACACTTAGATACTTGCACAGTTGCACCGTAGTACTGGCTCCTTATCAGCGAATACACTACTTTCCAGCGAAGACCAAAAAGGAGAGACGGTGGGGTTTTATATATTGATTTTTATACGTTTTTGTTTTCATTTCCAAAATTTTAAATGCCTACACTTGACTGCATGTAGAGGCGCACGTTCGGACGAACACACATGCCTATGGGGCGGAATATGATAAACAATATAATGTGTGATTTGTCTAAATGAATATTTAATGATATTTGTGACAAATGCTTAAATTTGTAACTACATGAAATTTCGCTGATCACTGGTGCCGGTAAAAACATGAAATCGCTGATAACTGGTGCCATTTTTTGTAGACCCACTCACTTCAGGACGTTATTTCTCCACTATAAAACAATGAACAAGTCTGAAAATTGGTGTGGTTACTGGTGGAACAATGCGCAAAAAGTCTGTCGATTTAGATTTTTGCAAAATAAGCTATTTGCGGCGATAAAACTATATAAACTTGACAAAATACCTCGAAAACACATAATGTTAGATTTTAACTCGCCTTTTCTTGGAAAATATATGGTTTTGTACCTTTATATTTTCTGAGATGACTCTTTATTGCTTCTGACATCTTTATATAATATTATTTTTTTGAAAATCAAAGCAAAAAACGTATACAAACCAATATATACAATCCACCGTCTCTCCTTTTACGTCTTCGCTGGAAAGTGGTGCATTCGCTGATAAGGAGCTGGTACTACGGTGTGTTGTGGTTTATAACCATTCTCAATCCACCCATGTCACCCAACTTCACATTGACTGACCTTGATCTAATTTGGACTTCAAATTCAATAATGCAAATGGACTGTCCAGCACCAACCGGGGGCATGTGTGTTTATCAAACACAGCGTTACTAATATTATTATCACCAACAACACACACACAGCAACCAGTCTTTATTATTCTTGAACTTAATCTATGTCACACAAAAAACATTGACACAGGTATGATGTCACAGTGGTGTTATGGATATTGTGTCTGTCTTGGACATTACAAGTTCGATCCCAGTTCAAGGGGCATTCAAGCAGTTTTTCTTTAATACACTAAGTATTGGCTCTACCCACAAAATTATCTCAAAAGAATTTTCAGATAAGCCTCAGACTTTCTCCACAATTGCCAATGGATTGTTTTGCTTAGGTTTATGCAAAACAGGTGTCTGGAGGTTGTTGCAATTCAGGGACTCTTAAAATATTTTCCCTTAGGCTTTATCCATATCATTTAAAATAAAGAAATATGCAAGGCCAAGATCATGCATATTTCATAAGTTCCACTAGTTTCTGTCAGTGTCAATGACACTGGGATTATTTTACACCCTAAAAGATCAAAAACAAATGTGTAAAAATGATATATGTATATGTTCATGCTATATGCACTGTCCTTAATTGGGTTCGTGCAAGGGTTCAGGTGGTTCTAAGATATATTAAATAATGCTTACACAGTGAAGTTATGTCAAGTCTTAAAATCTTCATGTTTGCTGTCAGTGGCACAGTGCCAGACTGTACATCTTGGGCTCTGAATTTAATTATTATTTACTCTGTGGTCATTGACCCAGTTCTGGTATACTGTATAAGTGGATATTTCCACGTGTCAAAAAATTAGCAAATTTAAAATTCGGAATTTTAGCGTGCAAAATTGTAAGTGAATTTCCGATATCATTTTGTGTAAAAAATTCACACTTACAATGCTACATTCACTGACACCCGTGTGAAGTGCCACATACAATAACTTGACCTGCTTATGATCAAAATGTAACAGTTTAACGTCATCAGCTTAGGCGTAAAAAAAAATTATGTTTATTTCAGGTTACGTGCCCATAAAAAATAGGGTAGGTAGATTGGTTAATAGAGATTTTTATTTATTTTTTTTTTTTTTTTAATTGGCAAATGGTAAACTTGAAGATTCTAAAACTGAATAAATATTCAAAACATATCAGTAATATCCTTAAACCTTGTTTATTCGTAGATGCTATCAAAGCAAAATACTTATTTATCCAAAAACACATTTAATTAATGAAAAAGATAAATAAAACAAAACTGTATCTGACAAAACCAATAAAATGTTCTAGAGTCGGGGCATTTTTTTACGGTAGGTCAGGTAACCTGAAACAAACTTATTTTTTTTATCTTGCATTCCACCCTAGACAACATCCTTTTGTTGCAGTCTCTATCATTAATTAATTAATACAGAGTTAAAAAAAACATTCTTCACTTATCATAAATGATTTGAACAAATGCACCTCGTGACTTGAATTTGTGAATATTAGCAAAAATACAACTTTTAAAATAATGTGTATCTTCATATTCCTATATTTCAAACATTAATTTTCTACACGATGCAATGCATACGCACTTGTACATGTCACATTCTCATCTGCAATCGGTGTTCCTGTCTAGTAATCGGCAATCAATTTAATTTTCGCTGGTAGAATATTAGCGAATTTTTCTAATTCTCGAAATTCGCAGACATTTCCACGTCGCTAACTTAACCACTTTTACAGTATAGCAGCATCTTGGTACTCTGAATTTAATGATTATTTACTCTGGTGCCATAGACCCAGTTCTGGGATGACATATAGCCTGTTACTAGGTAACCAATAGCATCTTGGTAGACAGGTTCTCTGAATATTTACTCTGGTGCCATTGACCTGGTTGTGGGATGACCTATAGCCCTTTACTAGCTAACCAATATAGGAGCATCTTAGCACTCGGAATTAAATGATTATTTACTCTGCTGCCATTTACCCATTTATGGGATGACATATAGCCCATTACTAGGTAACCAATATAGGAGCTGTGAATCTAATGATCATTTACTCTGAAGGTATCCACCATTTTCAAGGTTGTACTTGGCTGTGTACAGCCTGTCCTGGTTTCAAACCACATGTCTATGCATCTATGTATTCTGATAAGAACACCAGATAATATTCACATGCCATAAAGTTTTCTTGTTTTATGAGAGGGAAGGCTCTTAATTCAAACGTAAATACTTGATTTAAAGCAGCAATATTCTACTCGCTGTGGAATTAATGTATTTTAATGTAAGTCAGCCAGAATTGAAGTAATCTTTGTGTGTTCATCTGTAATTAGATGATTTTGTTGTTTATGTTTGTTCTTCATCAGAGTTTATTGTTAGATTTCTTCAGTTTATACTGGTAGTATGTTTGTATTGAAAAGCTATTGAATTATGCAGAGTAGCAAACTGTTATCGTTCATGTGCATGTTACGTGGTAATAAATGTATTTTTATACCCCCACAAACAAAGTTTAGGGGGGGGAATATAGGAGTGAGCTTGTCGGTCTGTCGGTTCTTCGGTCTATTAGTTTTTGGTTTCCGGATGATAACTCAAGAAAGGCTCGACATATTCGAATAATTTTTGGTACACATGTGTCACATCATAGGATACAGGTCAAGTTCGATGTTGGTTACAAACCACTTAATTTTGACATAGTTATGGCCCTTTATTTGACTTAAATTCCTTGAAAACATGGTTTCCTGACGATAACTCAGCAATGGCTTGACATATTTAAATAATTATTGGTACACATGTGTACTGGTCAAGTCTGACTTTGGTTAAAAATCACTAAATTCTAACACACTTATGGTCCCTTTTTGACTTAAACATGGACAATAACTCATGAAAGGCTTCACATATTTAAATTATTTTTGGTACATAGGTGTAACATTATAAAATACAGATCAAGTTCGATTTTGGTTACAAACCACTAAATATTGACAGAGTTATGGCTCCTATTGAAATTAAATTTGTCCAAATGCACAGTTGACCATTCACAAATTAAAGCATCCTCTCTCTGTCCATTTCTTTTGAATGGATGCCATAGTTTTGTGACCAGGCCATATTTTGGGGGTATATCCATCACTCATGTGACAATTCTAGTTTTTAATTGTTTTTGTTTCAGTGATAATTATAAATGATATTGAGGCAAGTCTAGTAGAAATTGTTACCAAAAATGTTGAAATTGCATTGAGACATGTGTTACAGGGTAATCCTAGTTTCTAAAGGCTTTGTGAATTTCAATTTATTTATCACAAAATAAAAATTAAAACAACCTAATGTTTCTCTTAAGTGAATGGGGGTTTTCCCTCTGCTATCCTAACTTGCCATTAGTTTGCTTTTAAAGAAATAGTTGTGTTTTTAACTGCCTCAGGCTGAGTATTTCATAAGATCTTGTTGAACAGCATACATGTATGTCAGGCTCATACTTAATTTAGAGATGCATCATCGATAAATCGATTGTAAATGGCACAATTTGATTCATTTTATATATTGATAGATAATTTGTCATAAAACTGTTAGTTAAAACTATATTGTTTGTGTAGAAGAATCATGTTATTTGACCATGGCATCATTGTTGCTGTTATATTGAACTATTTGTCGAACACTATCACCACATTTTTCCATTATTCTTATGTATATTGATATATGGGGCACATACGTAGACATTAACCAATACAATGAATGGCATCAGTAGTAACAAATAAAAATCTTTACTATAATTGCAACTCATGACTCATAACTACGCAGTAACATTAAGCCTGTACAAAGGAAACATAAATCGAATCGAAATATTAAACTAAATGATGTTTGAAATTGAAATCAGATTATATTCAGTCATGGCTAAATGACAGCTCTAACTTAATTTAGATTAAATATACATGGCCATGGAAAGATTTGAACAGTAATATTTTAATATTACCTTCAGCCTGATATTTGTGTGAAATGATAATTTATCATATGCAGTACTAGGCTATTAATACATTTATTAAAAATAAAATATGCATTAATAATAATTTTAATAAAAAATGCAGGAGAATGGGTCCAAAAATATGATGAGAATATGAGGAACAAAGTTTAAATAATGGTGATTGACTGTATATGTTTTATAGACACATTAATTTTATGTACCATGTTTGATCTATGTATTCGGAAATTGCCACAATAATTATTTTTCATGTCTCAATGTTTTCGGACACTTGCAAAAAAGGAATAAAATTGAGATCTATTTTTTGGACAGATACTACTTGAGCAGTTAACACCCATCATCATTAAACGTTTCACAGGAAGCAACTGTTTCGCAGGTTTTTGTTATCGATTTCATCTTGCGAAGTATTTGCAGCAACACTTTGCATGCCAAGTAGCAAGTTGTATAATGGCCTCAATACAGAAGTATCGATCATGTCATGAATGAATGCTTCCAGCAATAAATTTAACAATAATTGCCGATAATTCTAACATGCACGTTCCTTATTTGCGATTTGATGACAATATTGCAGATGCTATGTTGTCGAACAGATTTCAAACAATTATTTTTTGTGACTGTAAGTATTTGGAGTCTGAAAAGAAAATAATTATTTTTAAGAGTCTGAAAACATAGATTAAATACAGCTAGATATTCTTACTGGATATTATTTTTACCCAAGAATTGATCTGAATAGCCCTTTAAATTCCCGCATCCCCCTCCTCGGAAACTTTTTCATGTTTATTACTGATTTATCATTTTTTTGTTTTTATGCCCCTAACGGAAGGCATATTAAAATCTAACCGTTGGTCCGTCTGTCAGTCCGTGCGTCCATCTGTTAGGCCATCCGGCCAAGGTTAAAGTTTTGTATAAAGTCCAATATCTTGAATACTATCAAAGGTATTTACTTGAAACTTGAAATACTTCTTTGCTATCAAAGTCTCCACCAGTATAAGCCACCCCCATAACTCTTTTTGTATTTTGAGAGATTTATGCCTCTTTTTTAACTTAGAATTTTGGTTTAAGTTTTTCATAAGTTTTTCCAGAGAAGCCATTTTGAGGGAAGTAATAAAGTTTACATTTTTCATTCACTTTTATTTACCAAGATTCGTTTTGGTGTCAATGTGGCACTTTCTGAAAGCGTGTTCAGGGGCATAACTATGTCACCTGATAGTGACAGCACTTGTTGTCAAATTTTCAGAAAAATTTGTAGACTGTGGCCTACACTGCCTGAAGGAAGCTACGCCCCTGCTAATACCACTGAATAATTCTTGCAATCAATTAATGTACAGTAGTTTAAGTCATGCATTGAAGACAGATTTGTTTATGTGATGTGTTGTTACAATATTATTGGCTGAAATTTTGTATCAGGATGTGTGATTAAACTGGAAAGTTCTGGTGAAAGGCAATCTCATTAAAATCATCTCCAGTCTGACGCTACTATATTATCCGTTGACTGGATCAAATGACTTCGCATTAGGGGTCACGTTCAGATGACCTTTTCAGGAGCCGATGAAACTGTTGCCTTCAAAATGTTGTGGTATAATTTCATATATAAACCACAAATACTATGCACAAAATTAATGTGAACTTTGGATGTTTACTCGCCTAAGGTACCATTAGAAATTAACTGTAAATTGGCCGCGTCGCGACAAAACAGGCCTTAATGACATTGATGACGTTTGTGAAAAAAAAACATTTAAAGTGAGGTCATTGGTTTGATTCAGTAAGTGTTCAAGTTTGTCTGGTGAAAATTAGTTAAATATTCTTTATTTTAAATTTTGAAGTGGCAATATGGATGAAGAAATGGAGGTAAGCATACGTTTGTTCAATTTATTAATGATAAGAACGTTTTCGTTTGAATTTCATTAATTTTGGGACCGTAAAATGAACAGTATGAAACTGAATGTAAACAGTCAACGACTTAATAATTTAGTTCTAGTGTTTTACTGCTACAGTTTACACTGTCCGAATCGAAATGATTGATAAAAATTTTGGTAATATGTTGAGATATTAAGTCCACTGTTTGCTACTGTAGATATACATTTTAATTCATGTTATTTTCTTCAAAATGTAAATTTGTAGATTGCATTTAAAATACCATGACAGTTTCAGAAATCGTGCAGCTTTATTTTGTAGATTAAATAATTATAATCGCATTGATCTAGTTACTTAGAAAGGGAGATGTGCCTTTAATTTATGCTTCAGAACGGAGTTGAACATATTTTTGACATTTCAAAATTGTTGAGTCATTATCGATTGTCTTTTCGCTTACTGATTTTAAATACGACATTTGCAAACATTTATATTACATGAAAACTCTGTGCCGGGCCTGGCTAGCTCAGTTGGTAGAGCGCTGTCAATCCGGGTATCGTGAGTTCGAACCCCAGCCCGGCCACATATCTTGTGTGCGGATTGGTCTTGAAATTATTTCTACCGCCATTCTCCCCCTACCTCTGATTCAAGAAGGGCAGTCAGTTGTCAGTTACTGGCATAAGTATGTGCACCTAGTACTGGTAAACCGCGTAGATTGGCTAAGCTTGCCCAGGAAAAGTGTGAGTTGGTTAACTGACTGCGTGATATGACTGAAATACTGTTAGAAACGGCGAAAAAATCCAAACAAACATGCAGATTCTGTGGTGTAGTGGATAGTTAGTTAGCTTTCGGAGCAGTCGTTCCTAGTTCAAAACCGGCTACCGACATCTTCGTTGTTTATGGTTTTTTTTCTTATCAATAAAATTGTGACAATAAGTACATACCTACGCCCTATTTCACTGCTAGAAAATTAATAAAACATTAAATTATTAAAGCAAAATTATTAAGAACAATATGTCATTTCAATGTATATCTACATCATGTTAAATAATTAATAGCATCAGTATAGACTTACATTTTAGACCTAATTTTCATAGTTTTTATCACGGCAATAGTTGTTATTCCAACATGCCACACGTGGACCGGTCTGCTACGCATATGTTTACGTTCATTTGTTGCTAGGAAATGAAACCTATTATTTAAACGTGCAGAGCGAGTCTACAGAAAACTTTGATGACAGCTCTTACAGAAGAGATCAATATCTGAATTGTATGCGTTAAAAATATACAGCTCGCAGTTATTTTTCAACGCATCACAATGCTCCATATCAGACAAATTTATGATTTGTTGATGTCACAAAAATGCGTATAACCTTTTCATTTTTAGTCCGATCTGTTTTATTTTTTATATCTTAATTCGGAATTCAATGTTTTATTGGAAGTGTTCACCAGGCATGGTGTTTAAACATTATTTTGCATAAAAAACAACATTTTAATAGCAGTTATGCTGTCCATTTTTACCTTGTTGTAAATTGTGGCATTCTGTCGTTGCTAGGCACCAGTATAGTCTTATGTTAAGACCGCATAATGGATTTAACTACTTTCCTAACAATTATTATGAGCAAGCTGATAAAATTCACATTTTTTTTTTCTGTTTATAAAACAGATTTGCACTTTAGCGCCCAATTGTTTCTCAATGTATCGTTAATTATCTTAACGTCAGATATAAAATGTTAGTTGACGTTACGTCACAAAAACGCGCATAACTTTGGCGTTTCTTGTCGGAATTGAAATATTTTTGTATCAATCATTTCTAAATATAATGTACTATTCAAAATGATTAAATACCAAAAATGTGACATTTTGTCTTTAAATCCGATTTTTTCAAGACGCGGCCCAAATTATTTATTCCTTAGGATCAGCTGGAAATGCTGGAAATGCATCACTTTTCAAAAAACGTGACCAAACATTGCTGTGCACAAGGCAATTTCAGTGGGCACAGCAGGGCTGATATTTTATTGTTAGGAAGGTCATTTGAACGTGACCTCTTATATGATGTCTTCAGATCCTAACAATGTTAGGGTTTGATTTTAATGAGATTGGGTAAAAGGCAGTTAGGTTTTGTTAATACAAAAAAACTTGTAATGTAGGTACTGAAATTAAGATCTAAATTATGAAAGTAGGGACTTTATGTTTATTGTGGTGTATTTTTAGTGTTTATTTAATGTGACTGAAATTTTATTTATTTGGCTTTTGTTTTGAATTAAATTAAACACTTTTAACAAATATGTCTGTCACATATATTTTTAATCAATAACTGGTATAAGAGTTATGCACAATACTTGAAGTAAACACCTTTGATGATACTTAAATTTATAATGCATTGATTTAATTATTAAATGATTGATAATAAGTTGATAGGTATGTAAGATGATATAATGTGTTGATGCTCTGACATTCTAAAATCATTTCTAGATGCCGAGAACCAGTATCGGAATAGTGGGTGCTGGAATTGTTGGGCTTTCCACGGCTGTGCACCTACAGCGAGAGCTTCCTAGCGTTCCAGTGACGATCTACGCAGACAAGTTTGACAGGGCTACGACAAGTTTCGGCGCAGGAGGTCTCTTTCGGCCGAATGTGGAGCATTGTAAGGGCGTTGACCCAGATACTGTGACGTGAGTAGCACTGGGCTGGTATTCACAAAGCTCCTAATGGAAATCATAACTTAAGTTGTACTTAAATGAAAACTTCAGATCAAATTTTCTTTGTGAAATCCAACGATTTCTGTACAAAGAAGGCTGCAATACTAAACATATAAGCAATATTTACAAGTTTACAACATTTTAATGTAAAAAGACCTATACATGAAACAGCCAGAGACTTGAGCAACTTTATTGATTTAAGAAATTTACTAAAGTTTGCCCTAAGGAGCTTTGTGAATACGGGCCCTGGCCTTGAGACTAGCATACAAGGTTTTAATGTATAGAATATGTATGGGGCGCGTCGTGGGACAACCGGTCTTAATGCATGTGCGTAAAGTGTCGTCCCGGATTAGCCTGTGCAGTCCGCACAGGCTAATCCAGGACGGCACTTTCCGCCTACAGTGGATTTATGTTTAGAAGATACTTCCTTGATACAGCAAATACCATAAAAGCGGAAAGTGCCGTCCTGGATTAACCTGTGCGGACTGCGCCTGGTATGATGTTTTTGAGGTATACATTAATTTACACTGATCAAATAGATTTATTCAAATTTGAAGGCCATGCAATCTTATATAAACTGCTTAAGTTGCTTATTTAGTTGCAACTACATGATTTTATGTGAAGTAGGAATAAGACGTCAAACACAGAATAAACTGTTTTATTACAACAATGTTTTATATTCAGTTTACCATGTGTAATTTAAGAATTTTGCAAAGTTATTAGTGCAATGGACACCTGCATATATAACTGCATCAGTAAAATTGATTTTACCACAAACTGTATACTTGTATGTATTTACAAAATTTTCACACAAAAATTAAACTGTGACCATGCGTACATGAACACAGTTTGTAAATACAGTAAAAATGATCAAAGACACACTCAATTTTAATGAAAATGTCATGGAAAAATGCTTATTACACAAAAATGATTGACAGAATATAACAAACATACATACACAACATGAAATGCTCAGTTTTATGTGAAAAAAGAACGAAAATCATGTCCATTCTATGTTTGATGTCTTATTCTAAGTTCACATAATACATTGTTTGTTGTAATGTAAGTACTTTTTAAGATCACAGTGGTGTAATGGATATGTTGTCCACCTTGGGATCGGGAGGTCATGAGTTTGATCCTACTAGGGGAGACTTCAAATGATCTTAATAAAGACAAAAAGTACTGGTTCTACCCAGGAAACAGACTCGAAAGTGTCACAGTAAGCCTCTGGCGGTCAACACAATCAAGCTTATATAAATAAATAGGTTTGAACTACCGTAAAAGCTCTATGTTTTCGGACACTGTAAATTTTCTGACACCCTCTTTTTTAGCCAAAATAATTAATTGTTGTCACTATATATTTTCGGACATCCTGATTTTAACCCATAATTAAAGAATCTAAATTTTCTGACATTTATATGACAGTGTTATTTTAGTTCTAACTTGTTTGCGTTAATCCGGTGACACATCGCACATGTGTTTTTACAACCGGACGAAGGTCATAAAACCTGGCAGATGAATGAGTGGAGGCGGTGGACCATTACATAAGCGTTATTGGGTAAAGAGCCATGTGCCATAAATAATGGGTTTACCAGATTGTGTATACCAGTTGTGATATCGTATAATAAATACGCCAATTAGTGCCAATTAACAAATCATGTATCTACGGTACTATGCCCCTACTCAACACAATAAGTGTTACAAACAGGCTCCAGTTTTATTGCACCTTATCACAAGTTGCACGAATATTTGAAGGTGTTAAAGACATTCGTTTAAGATTTTTGGTTCAAGAATAAACGACCAAATCATAATTGGCATTTTTTTGCATTAATTATTATACGAGATGGTAATCTTTGAACTTGGTCGACAAAAATGCAGTATTGGCATAATTTTCTGTAAAAAAAATCATACATATGAAAAGATTTCAAATTCATAGCAAACATTGCTAAAAATTAATAATACTATACAGCGTGGTATTAAACAAGCACGCGCAATCATTAATCGATACTTTCCGTGTACCGGTATATTCGGCATCATAGTGTCTATAAATTTTCGGACACCTGTAATTTGGGAATATTTGTGTGTATCCAAATTTTCGAACACGAATAATTTCATTATTATTAAGTGTCCGAAAACATAGAGATTTTACGGTCAGTACTTTTCTTAATTTCAGACGCTGGAGTAAGGATGCATTTGAGTTCTATTCTAGTTTGGCAACATCTCCACAATGCGCGGAAACTGGTCACATGATCACTCCAGGCTACGTGTTCAGTAACACACCTGTAGAGGTGAGGTCAGTTGTAGGTGAATAAGAATATGTGGGAAGTGGTTAATGTCCCGGAATGCCTTGGCCAAACGTACACTGGTCAGTGTTATGTCATGTGATTACTGTGTAAAAAAAAAAGAATATCAGCCCAGTCTGATAGTAATTCAAATAATAAGTGTAAATATGAGTTCAAAATTGTGGGTTGGTTTTAATAATACTGTTGTGATAATGCCAGTGTGCTTAAAGCCTGGGTTCGGTTTTCATAAAGTGTGCTAGGAAAAACATATGAGGCGTGTCGTGGGAAAACCAGGCTGATCCGAGATGACACTTTAAGCTTTTATGGTATTTTCTCTTTCGGACTGCACAGGGTAATCCCGGACGACACTGTACGCACATGTATTAAGCCTGGTTTTCTCATGACACGCCTCATATTATGTTTCTTGAATGAATATTTCTTAAGATTTTGATCTCTGTATACTTGGTTACATTGCTGGTGAAATAAGTTTCATTTCAAACAAAGTCTAATTGTTTTTCTGTAGTTTATATGTGTTGTGTCTAATAAAGAGATGTAGAATATGCAGACACTTTAATTGAAGAATTGTATGATTTGAGTGAATAACCAATTACATGACACTTGCAAGAAAATCCTTACATTCCTTAAGATGCAACATCCGAAGTTTAAAGGAAAAGGACACTTTTTGTGTTGCCTGACTAGGCGACATATAGGAGTTACATATGTCGGCGGCGGCGGCCCCTTTCGCTTGTCTGGAGCATAACTCTTAGACTATTAAAGCTATCAACATGGAACTTCATAGATAGATAGATCTCATTGAGGGGAAGTGCAGTGCACAAGAACCGTTACTATGCACCTCATACTTTTGGAGTTATTACCCTTTGTTTATTTTCATACTTAATTTTTGTCCGGAGCATAACTCTAAGACTATGAAAGCTATCATCTTGAAACTTCATAGGTAGATAGATCTCATTGAGGAGAAGTGCAGTGCACAAGAACCGTTACTCTGCATCACCTACTTTTGGAGTTATTGCCCTTTGTTAATTTTCATACTTAATTTTTGTCCGGAGCATAACTCTAAGACTATGAAAGCTATCAACTTAAAACTTCATAGGTAGATAGATCTCATTGGGGAGAAGTGCACAATAACCGTTACCCTGCATCTCATACTTTTGGAGTTATTGCCCTTTGTAAATTTTCATACTTATTTTTGTGTCTCATTTTTGGTTTTAATAAGTCTTTTCTTTGCAATTAGCCAGAGTGCAGTGCTTTTGAAGATTTCAATAAATCTGTTAAAAAAAAATTTGAGAATTAACCTTAAGTGCTTCTTCATTGGGATTCACGTAAGCTATCCGGCGTCAGGTGACCCATCCGACTCGCGGAGTTCTAGTAAAATTTATTGAACTATACATTAACAGTGCATTTAACATGTCTTTTCAGAATCCATTGTACAAAGGAATGGTTTTCAGTTTTCGAGAGCTGACACCCGCAGAACTACAGAAACTTGGAGTAGATTATAAGTATGTAGCAGCCAGTAACACTTGTGACCACTCCCCCTCTACCAATAAGGCTATAGTGTATACATCAAATTGATTCACTTATTTGCTGATGGTTTACCAGATAGCGTTTCCTAAAATTGTTGAGGTACACATAATTAGCAATAAACTATTTTGGCATGTAGTGTTCAAATTAGCACAAGCTCGTAAGCCCGGCACTGGTAAATTTTGAAACTGGGCTTGCTCAGATTTGTAGTTTTATATAGGCGGGCTTGTAACATTTTCTTACTCTTAATTAATGCACCTATCAATATTTTTCCCCCAGGGGGGAGCGCCAGGCATATACGGGACTTTAGACTGAAAGCAATTCCCGACAGGCAGGAATTTGACATGCTGAAAGATTCCGGGTCCCTGGAAATAGACTTTGTTCTGATTTTAGATCCTGTTAATATTGGCCGCTGGGCCAGTTGATACACCAATTAAGCATCCCCCATTGAGGGGATTTAGACAAAAATGCTTGGCTCTAGGATGGGGAATTAGATACCCCAAAATACAATTAGTCAAATTCTCCTGGGATAGCCCGCTGCTCCCGCCCTGGGGGAAAATACTGATAGGTGCATAATAATATAAGAATTCTGGCTTGCTTTGCCAAAATGCTAATTTCGACCACTGGTAGTTGTGTAGTTTTATGGAGTATTATCAGTATGGCAAGAGTTTGCACCTGTGAAACTATGTGACTTTCCCATAGAAAACAGACAAAGGCCCATGATGAAATGAAACTGAGAGTTCAGGTTGTATGGCATGTATCAATGTTGATAGTCAATCCCCAAGATTACAAAACTACTTATGTCTAATCTTAGTCTGAGACTTAAACATAGACCAATGAAATTGCTTTCTGATTTGTAACAAAGATTTTCATTGGCTAATATTTAAGTTTAAGACTACGATTTTGCTCAAGTTTTTGGTAGTCATGGGGCCTGGGCTGGTATTTATAAAGAATCTTAGTTGAAAATTAAGAAATATCTTTAAATTCTTAAATTTAATTATTGGATTTTCTGACAAAGTAATGCATTTTTGAAAGATTTTGACACATAATTTGCAATATAATTCAACTTGCATTAATATCTAGCATTAGTCATGCAAATGTTCCAAAGCATAGTGTTTTAAACACAAATTGTAATTTTGACTTATGTTCAACTTAAGTTAAGAATGGCTTAAGAAATATAATAAAATATGGGCCCTGATGTAATGTAATGACCACCTGGATATTTGAAACAAACGTGCATCTTGTGGGTAAGTAGCAAAGCCTTCAATGTACAATTGTGTGCATTAATGTCCTTATAAACCCAGTCAAAATACCAGTAGGACCAGTTTTTTTTTTTTTTTGTGTTACAGGAAATTTCTGAAGAGATTACCACCAGGTGGGAAAAATAAAAAATAGGGGCGTCGGGAAAAATAAAAATATAAAATATGAAAAGTATAAATTTTTGTTATTTTAAAAATATATATATTTTTTATGTATTCTCTTATTTCGTTTAAATTGTTCTTCAATATTTTTATATAGTGTTTAATGGAGCAAATTGATGGACTTGGAGAATTCACCTCACTTTTTATATCTCATGAGCTTTTGTTTGGCGATTGATTGGATTACTTTACGCACTTCATTTTGGTGAGGAGAAAAAGTGTTACATTACACCAATATTTATTTTCATATACGGAATGCTGCTACGATCATCGAAAAAAATAAAAATAAATTTGCTATTTCCAATTCGTCGGTGTCCGCGTCCACGTATGAATTTGGTTAAAGTTTTTATTCAAAAGTCTTGTAACTTCAAAACTACATAAGTTATTGACTTGAAACTTGGAATATACCTTTGTCATCAACTCCAGTGTCAGGGGCAACATTTCCCATAACTCTGTTTTGTATTTTGAAAGACTTATGCCCCTTTTTCACTTAGATTTTCTGGTTAAAGTTTATATTCAAAAGTTTTGTAACTTCAAGACTACATAAGTTATTCACTTGAAACTTGGAACTAACCTTTGTCATCAACTCTAGTATCAAGGGTAACATTCCCTATAATACTGTTTTGTATTTTGTTATGTCCCTTTTTCACATAGATTTTCTGGTTAAATTTTATATTCAAAAGTTGTGTAGCTTCAATACTACAAAAGCTATTCACTTGAAACTTGGAATATACCTTTGTGATCAACTCCAGTATCAGTGTGAACATTCCCCATAACTCTATTTTGTATTTTGACAGAGAAATGCCCCTTTTTCACATAGATTTTATGGTTAAAGTTTATATTCAAAAGTTTTGTAACTTTAAAACTACATAAGTTATTCACTTGAAACTTGGAAATAACCTTTGTCATCAACTCTAGTATCAGTGGCAATATTACACATAACTCTATTTTGTATTTTGACAGAATTATGCCCCCTTTTCTCTTAGATTTTCTGGTTTAAGTTTATATTCAACAGTTTGGTTACTTCAAAACTACATAAGTTATTCACTTGAAACTTGGAACTAACCTTTGTCATCAACACTAGTATCAGGGTCAACATTACCCATAACTCTGTTTTGTATTTTGACAGAGTTATGCCCCTTTTTCACTTAGATTTTCTGGTTAAGTTTATATTCCAAAGTTTTGTAACTTCAAGACTACATAAGTTATTCACTTGAAACTTGGATCTAACCTTTGTCATCAACTCCAGTATCAAGGGCAACAATCCCTATAATACTGTTTTGTATTTTGACAGAGTTTTTTCCCTTTTTCACATAGATTTTCTGGTTAAAGTTTATATTCAAAAGTTTTGTAACTTCAAAACTACATAAGTTATTCACTTGAAACTTGGAACTAACCTTTGTCATCAACTCTAGTATTAGGGGTAACATTAATCGTAACTCTATTTTGTATTTTGACAGAGTTATGCCCCCTGTTCACTTAGATTTTCTGTTTAAAGTTTATATTCAAAAGTTTTGTAACTTCAAGACTACAAAAGTTATTCACTTGAAACTTGGAATTAACCTTTGTCATCAACTCCAGTATCAAGGGCAACATTCCCTATAACACTGTTTTGTATTTTGACAGAGTTATGCCCCTTTTTCATATAGATTTTCTGGTTTAAGTTTATATTCAAAAATTTTGTAACTTCACTACTACAAAAGCTATTCACTTGAAACTTGGAATATACCTTTGTCATCAACTGTAGTATCAGGGGCAACATTACCCATAACTCTGTTTTGTATTTTGACAAAGTTAGCCCACTTTTTACATAGACTTTTTTGTTAAAGTTTTTGTTAAAAAAATATATAAACCTATACAAGGCTTCACTTAAAAGTTTCGTATTTTAACAAATTTATGCCCCTTCCACTATCCAAAATATGTACCAACTGAAATACTTCGAATAGTCAAGCGCGCTGTCCTCTGACAGCTCTTGTTATTTACCTTTTGCAATATTAAGGCAAGGAGATCCCGTAACACAAGAAAAAACAACAACTCTGGTCTAGTTTATTTTCTGGTTTACCTTGATTGTATTGTTATAATATTGTAACATAGAGGGTCAATGGGAGGTGGAGTTTCTAACCAACTAACAACCAAACTAATGTATTCTATCAGTGTTTTTTTTTCACCCTTGGGGAAATGGTGGCAGGGCCCTTCAGATGGGAAAGTTGACGGCAAAAGGAGACTTTTTTTGTTAGAAAAGCATTATTACATGTTTATGTTCTACTTTGTTATAAAAGATTAATCAACTGTTTTGCTACAAATGATAACTTAGATTATGCACTAACTTGGTTTGATGAAAAATAGCTGGGATTGTTTACACAAATTCCTCTATCTAAGTCAACTTTTGTCCGATTTTGGTCAATTTTTTTCAAAAGAAAGCTTACATTCTGAGGGGAATTTTAAGGTAAGTATAGGGAAAAATATATACCTTTTAAGCAGAGAATTTCGGCCCCAAATTGGCCCAAAAAAAACACTGTTTATTCTGGCCATCCCAGGGGTACTAGGATTACTAGAATTAAAACATTCAGTGTAAATTGAAGGTGAATGTTAAGGCTTATAACAAACGTTATTGATTGTTTTTAAACACAGATGAAGCCATATCAAACCAATTTTGCTTATCAGTTTTTACAAACGATGTCTACAAGAGCAAGTATAGCAAAGAAATCGAACTGAAATTATGCTTATTTTGATCAATGTGACGTAGTATCTCACCAACGTTTCTATTATTGTATGTTAAAAACTACAGAAAAACACTGTATATCATGCTATTACGCACAGTACCAATAATTTATCTTTTGATTAGAATTAAGAACGATTTCAGATAAATGTAGCTTAAGAAACAATATTTATATTCAAGTATTTATCTATATTTTAAAATTTCACTACACTACACAATTGTACCATAGGCCTATTCGTTGTTGTTTTGATATGTTGATTTGTCTGAGATAAAAGTTGTGAGCGACATTGTTCTTGTGCATATGTTCTTATCTACTTATTATCAGCATTGTTATGCCCACACCATCAATGATGGGGGCATATAGAGTTTACCCTGTCCGTGGGTTCGTACATATGTATGTGTGTACGTATGTACGTGTGTACGTATGTTCGGATTCTTGTCCAGACAATAACTTTTTCCTGCATTGGAGGATTTTCAAATAACTTGGCAGAAATGTTGAGCGTAATAAGACAGTGTGTCGCGCGCAAGAACCAGATCCCTAGGTCAAGGTCACACTTAAAGGTCAAAGGTCAAATATAAGAATTTAAGCCATAGACCCCGTCCTGAGCATTATTTTGTCCAGCATGGAAAGGAATTTCAAGTAACTTGGCACAAGTGTTAAGCATGGTGAGAAGGTGTGTCGCGCGCAAGAACCAGGTCCCTAGGTCCAAGGTCAAGGTCACACTTACAGGTCAAATGTCAAATATAAGAATTTATGCCATAGACCTTGAGCATAATTTTGTCCAGCGGGGAAGGAATTTCATATGACTTGGCAGAAGTGCTAAGCATGTTGAGATGGTGTGTTACGTGCAAGAACCATGTCCCTAGGTCAAGGTCACACTTAAAGGTCAAAGGTCAAATATAAGAACTTAAGCCATAGACTCTGTCCGGAGCATAGTTTTGTCCAGCATGGAAGGAATTTCAAATAACTTGGCACAAATGCTAAGCATTATGAGACAGCTTGTCGCGCCCAAGAACCAAGTCCCTAGGTCAAAGGTCAAGGTCACACTTAAAGATCAAAGGTCAAATATACTAATTTAAGCCATAGACCCTGTCCGGAGCATAGTTTTGTCTAGGGAGGACTGAGGAATTTCAAATAACTTGGCACAAGTGCTAAGCATCATGAGACGGCTTGTCGTGCCCAAGAACCAGGTCCCTGGGTCCAAGGTCAAGGTCACACTTAATTGTCAATGGTCAAATATAACAATTTAAGCCATAGACCCAGTCCGGAGCATTATTTTTTCCAGCATGGAAGGAATTTCAAATAGTTTGGCACAAGTAATAAGCATTATGAGGCGGTGTGTCGCGTGCAAGAACCAGGTGCCTTGGTCCAAGGTCAAGGTCACACTTTAAGGTCAAAGGTATAAATGTTAAAGGTTTAGAAAGATTTTTTCTAAGGACTATAACTATTGCTTGGAAATTTGTGATACCTCATCTTACTTCACAGAATAAGAGAATACATTAGCAGAAAGTACAATATAAAAGGACAATTCTCCTTTTGCAAAATATTTGGTATGCATATAGACAAAGCAGGGCCATGTAGAACAGGCTGCATAGGTGGGGGCATCCGTTTCTGTGGACACATTTCTAGTTTGTATTTCAACTACCAAGACAATTGATTAGTTGATTTTGTCATCGATATAAATGGTAGGGAACCCTTAGTAGTAATCTGATTCTCTACTGTCTTGCCGACCAAGATCATAAACTTTATGACACCGACAAACACAGAAGACAGTTTCTTGTGTATTTCTACACAATAACGTGTCAAAACTAATCCTATGTTTTTCTAACTTAAAATGCTGTCAAATCCTTATTGCTGATTGGTTGTTTGCTGTGACAAATCATTTAATTTTTCAACAGTTCATACATCAATGAAATGCAGAAAATGACTATTCAATTCTTAATTGAATTCCACAGAATTCATTAATTTTGTAGTTTTAAGAAATTTATGAAGTTTTTACTTTGATTATGGGACCTTTACTTTCAATCAGCAAATCATCATTTTCTTCAAATCTCCTTGACATTGCAAGAATGACATTTGTTATATTATAATTTATTTAATTATTCATATTTGTCCTTCGCTAAGACTTGTAAAATCTGTGTTTTATGTCTCTGTTTCTGGACAGATATGGTTACCAAGTGACTACAGTAGTGACGTATGTTCCAAAGTACCTACCTTGGCTTATGGCAAAGTGAGTACCGGTAACTTTACATCGTAATCATTGTTGTTGTATTTATTATTTATTTAATGATTATTTTTGGATGTATTACTTATATATGAGGTGTCTTGTGGGAAAACCGGGCTTAATGCATGTGCGTAAAGTGTCATCCCGGATTAGCCCAGGCTAATCCGGGAGTCACTTTCTGCTTTTATGGTATTTTCTGTTTCAAGGAAGTCTCTTCTAAACAAAAATCCACTGTAGGCTGAAAGTGTCGTCCTGGATTATTCTGTGCGGACTGCACTGGCTAATCCAGGACGACACTTTACGCACATGCGTTAAGCCCGCTTTTCCCACGACACGCCTCGTATGTATTTTCATATGCATAATTACATACATTTCCTTTGTTACCTGGCTGTTATATAAACAATGAAATGTAAACAAAAAATAGTCACGTAGACACTACTATGTTTCATTCATTTTCGATTATCTGCAATTAACCAGTAGACAAACATAGATCGCTCCACCTTCCTGTTTATCTAAGGTTGTTTGTCCAAGGATTTGAAGTAAATTGATCGGACTATGTAACCATGTGCTATTATTTACTACTGAAATATAAACCCATAATTGGTCAACTCAATCCTTGGTTGACAATAGTATCTACTGGTCAATTTCTGTACTATAAAAGTGCTATAAAGTTAAAAGCAGTGCTCAAGATAAGATTTTGTTCTTGGGATAAATGTATGCATATTACTAAAAATTTGGGAGTAAATGTACACTCTCTTCAGAATTTATGGGTGTAAATGTATACTTCATGTCGGATAAGTGGTTGTAAATTAACATGCAGCAAATCATTGCAATTTGTAAAAAAACTTATTATTATTATAATAATCATTAATTATGTAGCAACACCTTTTGTTTACAATAATGTTACGAAAAGAATTCTGAACATTTTTAGCTCACCTGAGTGCGAAGTGCTCGGTGAGCTATCGGTATAGGGGACCTCTCCGGCGGCATCCGGCGTCCGTATGCCGTCAACAATTTGGCCGGTTATCGCCATAAAGACTACATTTTTTATTCAATCTTGACCAAACTTGGACAGGTTCGATAATGGACTCGATCAGACCAAGAACACTAGAGTAATTGTCCCTTTTTTGGCCACAAATACATCAATTCCAGAATAACTCACCTGGTAAAGGGAGGTAAATGAAGTATAAGGAAGATTATTGCCAGAAATGTGTTATTTCCCTTTGTAGCTCAGTCACAGATATAACCCAGATAGTGGAGTCTGCTTATCAGTAAAATCAATACATATCTCTGAGTCAACATGATACTTCTATTTTAGATCAGCATCGTTTCACATAGTAACAATTGATAGCCTGCTTCTGACCTACATTTTGGCTATCTATGCAGGTTACGCATGCGCAAATAAATTCCTTCATTGTTACATATAAAAATATTCAATGTTTGATCTCAATTATCACCATGACCAAGCGACTTCCCAATATATCACCATACATTGTTGGAAAGATAAGGCCATAACCTTTTGAAAAAACAGCATGTCAAAAATTTCTATACATTGTAACTCTAAATATTTACCTAAGAATAAACACACCGGTTTTGACAGGCATGGGGGCTGCCATTTTGTGCATGAATACTTGGGCCAAAAGTTATGAAGCTGGGAACCATTTAAGATAAAGTAATCCCTAAAACTGTCTTTTTTTCTTATTTCTTACATATATACCTTTAAATTGATACAAAAACATATCATTTAAACTGTATTTTAAAAATCATATGCATTATACACTGAGCCATATGTGTTTATTATCTGACAGCATGTAACCCTGAGGATGTGACTTCCGTTTTGGTGTAATTTGACCTGCAGCAATAAAATTTTCCACTGTCTTGGCATCCAGTCAGGAAAAAGATGTAAACAACAATCAATAGCTAGAATAGACCCTTTTCACATTTCCATTATCGAGTACTGTAGGAGTTGTTTCCCTTGATAAAGCGAATCGAAAATGAGGCTGACGATGTATTGGCTCTAATTGTCCATAAAGAAAAATAATGTTCAATGGAGAAAATGTTGAATAAACTGATAAAATGTTTGTTTTTTTCTTTAAACTTGTCTCTGTTTTATTCACTAAATCACGTATACGTGGATATGTTTCAAATGCTTAAATTATAATGCAAATAATGTAACAATCACAACATAGCCAAGTCTGCTAACGAAACTATGTTTGACATCAATTCTTGATTATGTAACTTCATATTCAGATCTGAATGTTCAATGATTGAAATAAATCTATAATTACTGAATTCATTGCAGTTTACATAATTAATTAATAATTAATTATTAACAGAAGCAGTTTGTTTATTCCGGATTCAGTGTCGTTTGGGGGTAATTATATAACATCTTGACAGTTGCATATAACATTATTATTATAATTATTATTAATTATCATTAAAATATGAATGAGAAATAAAACATTATTTAACATCAAAACATTAAAAAGCAGTGTTAATTATTGTTATATGTCTTCATAATTTGTGTACAGACACGTGTACATTCCATTTATAAACTATCATATCAAGCAAATGATCAGGATAATTGCCAATAAAATTTATATTTTGTTTTAAAAGTTATTTTTTATTTTGAATAATAGTTATTTCACTTGTTATCAAGTAGATTCATGAAGTCAGTGTCACAGCTGCCGAGACAATAACCCGTGTATTACTTCACTAATTGGTATGCGCTTTGATTACCTAATTGTGCCACATGTTATTTTAAAATTAGGACCAATATGTACACAAATTAGGACCAATATGTATACATTCTGGTTACATAATGAAGGTCATGTGTTTATACAGGTATCCGGACATCGGTTCCTACGGACTTTGGTACCTACGCTATTTTTGATATAGGCGGACATTGGTTCCTACATTATTATGACATCCCGGACACTCGTTCCTACATTATTTTGATAGCGAGGACAATCGTTCCTAAACTATTTTGACAGCCCGGAAATTCGTTCTTACATTATTTTGTCACCCCGGACATTCGTTCCTATATAATAATTAATATGAGACGGCGGTCATTTGTATATAATTACCCCGGACATTCGTTCCTTTGCAGTTCAATTATGCTCAACGCGTTAAAAAGTACGCCAATTAAAGGCTAGTTATCGCACAACAATTAGCCAGTTCAAAATGAGCCGATAAAGATCCTTGATTAACTAATTGTTTGCAAACTTAACTAACTGACAACAATTAGCCAATTAATATTGAGCCGACAATCGGGTTTTGATTAACTAATTGACATTTTACCAGAACAGAACAGAACAGAACAAGACTTTTATTTTCACCCAAGTATATAACATATACAATTAGGGCAATATAACAAAGCAAAATTGTTAGTAAATTAGTAACCTCCGATAATTTTTACGTTAACACAATTGTGTAGATGATATACGGGGGGTATTTAAATAATAAGATACATAGTCGGAACATATGATAATAATAATAATAATAATAATAGCAATAATGTGAGATCTATAATCAAAATCAAAATACCAAAAACTTCATAAAATTATCAAAATCACAATCATTATCATATCATATTCAAAATCATCATACTAATCATAATAATCATAATAATGATAATCGTCATAGTTATCATAATCATCATAATCGTGGCATTTAAGAAACAAATAATAGTACAGTTCTATAAGAGATTTTAATACTAGCACTGGTAAAAATAATTAGTGGTTTGTGATCATAGTTGTGCGGTGACGTATTTTCGTTTGCACGCGGCGTTTCGGATTGAGAAATTGAAACGACTACGCGTTTTAAAAGGTTTACATTTTGCGTCAGAAATTTAATTCATTATCAATACTTAAAAGACATGTTGTTGCGAAAGACTGTGTGCGTTAGCGTTTATGGTGCTGGAGCTAGCGTTGTAACGGTTTCAGTCAACAGCAGTTATTTTTGTCCTG
Organism: Congeria kusceri; assembly: GCA_027627225.1. Taxonomy (NCBI): domain Eukaryota; kingdom Metazoa; phylum Mollusca; class Bivalvia; order Myida; family Dreissenidae; genus Congeria; species Congeria kusceri. The sequence goes on from CM051036.1 coordinate 33,698,200, forward strand.
ATTTACGCTTGAGTGCACCTGCACGCCAGGTCGATGTTGAACACAAAGGCAAGATGGAGGACCTATTGTGTGTGGTAATTACTCTAATCAGCTTTGCATTGCAGGATTACAATGGAGAATGCCGTTATCTGAGGGGTTAACATTAAATGACTGATGTGGCTAAAGCAAATTATAATTTGTGTGCTCGATAAGTTTAAAGGGCAGTAACAAAAGTATAATTATTAATTTATGTACTAGAACTGCTAGATTAATTAAGATAAAGAAACAGGATTGTAGGTGAAATGTAGGTATCAGTTGTACTCATTTAGAATGCAACAATTGTTTCCATTTCCTTACTTGAAATATAATATCAATATAGCAGGCAAAAATATTTAAAATGTTAACACTTGTACTTGAGTGGTACCATTTTGTACTACTCTTATATAATGCTGCAATAATTTCTGTTATATGAGTATAAGTATATAGCAATCTTACGTTAATATTGACATATAATTATTCACTTATCATTTGGTACAAATACAGAATGAAGTTATTATTTACATTGCACAGTTTATATTTACATGCATATATTTCTAATTAAAGTAAATAATGTGATTAGTATATACATGCAAAAATATATACATTTGTGACCAGACAAATATTTTGATATATTGATTACACAAGTGTAAACGGTCACTTATATTGAGATAATATGTAAATATGTTATGCTGTTAACAATAAAAATACATTGAAATAAAGGCAGTATTGTTACAAACTACAATATTAGGGTTGGTGTATTAGCTGGTGGCATTGGTAAAAACAGGTAGTTAAATAGATAACTTGCTATCGCTTAAACTTACTGAATATGAAGCGAATAAATTTGCTTGTATTCTGTAATAGTTGTAAGGAATTAGATGTTAGGATTTTAATAAGAGTAGCATCATAAAGATCATGTCCTAAGAATTGTTCTCTTTCAGATTTAAAGAAATCGCAGTTTAGTAGATAGTGATGTTCGGAGCCAACTTAACATAGCTATTTTAACAAACCGAGAACCAATGTACATATATAATATGAATGGCACACTGGTTTAAAATCACTTCCAACATGGAACTTATACCGAACAAACGCGGTCAGTCTGTCCTGCGATTCGAAGGTCACTCCTACGCCAAGAAATTCACCTCCAAGTCAACAAGACGCTGGCAATGCAGTAAAAGTTGCTCCGAATCCTGCAAGGGTTCTTTCATTACAGACGTCAGTGTAAGTCTATTTATATAATGTTTCAATAAAAGACTTTAGTAGAAGACAAAGGTTACAGTAGAAGATGAAAAATTACTTCAATTAAAAACGCAGTTATGGTATTATTATACATAGAAAACTCGTGCACGAGATTAATGTTAGCAATAAAGCCTGCATTAAAAATAAGATAATGTCAAACAATATGTCTATATAAAAATGTAAAAATGCGAGTACCAATTAGTGCCAATTAGTACCAATTAATATTTTTAGTATCTTGGAATGTTAGCCTCCTTTGAGCAAAAAAGCCGTTAAAAACACACAGCGTTAATAATGACTCCTCTTAAAACTACTGAGTGAAACAGTGTTACAGCCAATTATGATGGCTCGTATATTTGAGGCGCGGAAGGACCTCATAAACACGATACGATTACATGTAGATGTAAATTTGCTTGTTGGTGCGCAGGTATTCCTTCTGTGTGTGTTTATGCATGATATATAAACAAATTCATCATTTATAATAACGATGAAATAAATACATATCGACTACATACGCTGTTGTTATGTTTAGTTTTATTCCAATATCTGCATAATGGCTTAATATCGGCGATAATCATATAAAAATGACCGTCGTCTCATATTAATTATTATATAGGAACAAATGTCCCGGGGTGACAAAATAATGTATGAACGAATGTCCGGGCTGCCAAAATAGTGTAGGAACGATTGCCCGGGCTATCAAAATAATATAGGAACGAGCGTACGGGGTGTCATAATCATGTAGGAACCAATGTCCGCCTATATAAAAAATAGCGTAGGAACCAATGTCCGTAGGAACCGATGTCCGGGATTCGTTTATACAAGATTATGATCATATAATTGATAAGACCAGGTTTGAACAATACTAAGTATGTCAGTCTCAGAGAAATTACCTAAGTCTAAATTGCATTTTTTTCTCCATTTTTAACGACGATATACTAATTAAACTGACGCTCTCTTATCATATATCAAAATTATATATGTACCATGCCATTTCTGTTTATTAAGAAGTAAACTAAGTGAATATCTATAACATTTTAAAAGTAATAAACTGTAAATGCCTGCTATGCAACCAGTATTAACCGCTATCAATACATTGTGTGCCTCGTTTTAAATTTGCTGTTAAATTATTGTGTCGTGATAATTGCTAAAAACGGGAATGTGAAACTCTTCTATTCATTTTTTAAACAAGCAATCAGAATATAGGATTTAGATCATGTGATCTAATTATTTTCTGTAGTTTTGGACTGTTTAGTTAGTAACTTATTCAGTATCATTTAATCATGTAACTTTAGGACTGACTTTTACATTTGAATTGGGATTTTGGAATCTCAAGTACTTATCTTACATGATTTTTGAAGCTGATTTATTATTTCTCCTTATTTGTAAAATACTTGTACACTGTTTTACATTTTCCCCTTAATTGATTAATATTTTTACACTATTTGAGTGCACCATGCTTCTTGCTAGTATGTGCTTGTATAGTATATATAAGTAAGGGCTTGTAGTTTGGGGACACTGTTTATAGTTCAGCAAAATAAAAGTGACTTCCCGTGCATCACTTTCAAAGTGACTTCCTGAGCATCACTGTCATCTCACCTGAGCACTTCATGCGCGATGAGCTATTGGTATAAGGGTACTGTCCTGCGTCTTCCGTCATCCGTAGTGCATTGGAACAATTGGCATGTGGACGTGATACAAAGTTCACTTTCATTCAATCTTTACCAAACTTGCACAGTTTGTGTATGACCATAAAATCTCAGATAGATAATGGGCCAAATCAGACCATGAGCACCAGAGTTATTGCCCCTTTTTCATGAGAAAATCTGCAAACAGGACTTTGTGCAACATACAAACTTCATTGTTCCTCTGAATTTGACCAAAGTTGCACAGCATGTACATGAACTGAATATTCAAAAATAATCAGTAAAATGGCCTAGATAGTAAAATGGCCTAGATTGCGGTACAAAAACCGGAGTGATTGCCCCTTGTTTGTGTGAAAAAAAGGACAATGTGGAGTATAGAGACTTCATTTATTGCCTAATCTTGACCAACTTGCACTGTTTGTATTTGACCATAAGGTCTCAGTCAATTCCCAATATGGAACAGATCAGACAAGAAAGACCAGAGTTATGACCCCTTGTTTGTGAAAAAAAAAATAATTTGTCAAAAATTGGCTTTCAGTCTCCATAGTGAATTAACTTGTATTATCTACTTATTGACTAAACTTGCACAGTTTGTGTATAACCATAAGATTTCATCAAGGTGCAGTGATTGGCCAGATAGAACCAGGAATACTGGAGTTATTTCCCCTTCTTTGTGAAAAGCTTTGCATAAAATGGAATTTGAGTGACATAGAAACTTCATTTTTCATCTAATCTTGATAATACTTGCACAGCTTGTGTATGACCATAAGATCTCATAATAAACCAAGGTTTTGCGCTGATTAGGCAGCTTGTGTATGACCATAAGATCTCATAATAAATCAAGGTTTTGCGCTGATTAGGGTATAAAGAACATAGTTATTTGCCCATTTGTTTGTGAAAAAGAAGCAACAAATGGACTGTGTTCAAGATAGAGACTTCATTTTTCATTTGGGATGGCTGCAGATAGTATTTCAGCAACCGGTTAATGAGTTTTGGTATTTGAGCTGTTAACCAGTGAGCTAAATATCATTTACAAGACCTGAAACACAATTCAAATGGAAATACGTCAAGTACAATGGTCTGTTTGATTTAATAGTCCTAATCTATGATATACATAATGCTGACAGTTGTCTTGTATTGATGTCTTTTGTGACTGTTTTAATTATTGTTCTGTTGAAAGCTATAGCTGGATGTTTGAATCAAAATTATGTGCCATTGCAAAGAGTGGATGTCAACCTCTGTGTAATGAAAGTGTGATTGTGCATGGTAAACATATCATCATTTTCTTGTGGTTCATCTTGGTCCCAACAGTTTCCACCATAAATGCATCTGTATTGCGCCATTTAATTGCCAGGTAAATAACAGAAGTAGGCCGGGCAGGCCTGATACTCTATATCGCCTGTAGATAGCCAGGTTAGCTACAGAAGAAGGCCGGACAGGCATCTGTATTGCACCTGTCGAATTGCCAGATCAGGTTGTCTGATTCGGGTCATTTTGTAGGTGATGACATTTAGCTGATCTCTGTCATTGCCAGTACGCAGGTTTGCGCTTTGGGCCATCATGGCCCTCTTGTTTTACTTTATTATACCTGCCAGTCTTCTTCAGTCTTCCAGTCTCTTAAATTTGATGTTATGTGCGCAAAGTTGGGGGAAAATGAGCGTAAATGTTAGTTTTAGTTTATCTGCGTAATTGTACACTCAAATAATATTTTTCTCTGTGTATATTCCAAATGTGTGTGCGTATGTTACACATGTACACGTCTTATCTGGGCCTCTGGTTAAAAGAAAAACAAGACGAAAGTAGTTAGTGTGTTGCATTCTTGTTTTATTTCAGGTTTCAGGACCAAGGTGGTTTGGTTATCAACCGAACTGTGAACTCGCTGGAGGAGGTAGGGGTCTGTTATGATAGATCCTAACATGACACTCGCAGAGTTTTCTATGGACAAAGAAGAAAATACCCGTTGTTAAATTGCCAATAAACAACTCCAAAATGTAGTTCCAAAACTTTAAAATATAGTTTGCATTGTAATCGCAGAATATGTTGTCAGGTCATGTAAGAATCGAAATAATTTTTTACTTTATTGTATTTTATCTCTAAATAAACAATGATTTTTCATTCTGATGCGCGTAACGCCCTTGTGGTTAAAGTCCTATGCATTAGAACTCAAAATGGTTGTTTATTTACAGATAAACAACTCAAAATCAAAAAATTATTTCTTAAACAGTGCTGAGCTATCAACATGTAGACTCCATTTTCAAACAACACTATTCAATGTAGTTAGTCACTTGTCAGTTGTAGGGTAAGATCCAGGATAAAACAAGAGCACCACCTACGGGTGCTAGACACTCGACTTTCTTGTATTTGGTAGTAGTCTGGCATTTTGTTAATAGAATGTGTTATCACTGTGATGAAGTATGTTATTTTCAAGTAAATACATCGCATAGATATTTAGAAATTTGACCTAAAGCTAAAATTCTAAGTTGAAAAAAGGGCAATAACTCCACCAAAATCCTTGATGTAGTTACCTCATCTTGTCTACAGAATTGGTTCTTAACTGTGATAAAGTATTTTGACTTGCGAGTCAAAAAAGGGCATTTACTCAAACGAAATCCTTGATAGAGTTACCTCCTCTTGTCTACAGAATAAATTCATCACTGTGATTAAGTACTTTTAGTTTTAACTCGGTACCTCATACAGGTATTGAGAAATTCGATCTAAAGCGAAAATTGTTTTGAAAAAAAGGGTAATAACTCCAACAAAATCCTTGAAAGAGTTACTTCTTTGTAGTATTGAGAAATGTTATATTTTACAAAAAAATATTCTAAGTTGTAAGTCCAAACAAGGGCAGATAACTCTGAAAATTAAAGTCACATCGTTACCTGCCTTGTTGTAATGAATTACCCTTTTGATACTGAACAAGTATTGAAAGTTTCAAATGAATACATTTGATAGTTTTTGAGAAATGGACTCTGACAAAAACTTAACCGAAAAAAACACAAAACTTCACTCAAAAAATTAACTAACGCAGACGCTGATGCAGACAACAGAGCGACGCCAGTAACTCGAGTTTTTTTCTTCTAAAAAAAAAGGTACAGGGTGCTGCTCAAAAGAAGCGGTGGGGCAAGCCGGGTCAGTCCTTTGGCATTGGCTTATTTGACTAATAATTTGGTAAATCCAAGGATTTTATCAATTATCAATTTATAACTTCTATTTAAAGTTTTAAATATTGAATATTTATTTGCCATTGACTATTTGCAAAAATATATTGAGTTTCAAAAGATGTTGAACATGTACGAGTAGTCCAGCCCAGAAGGGCAGCAGTGGGGAGCCAAAAAGGAGCAGGGTGCAGCACCCTGCTACTATGCTTTGGATCTTTCGCTACCAGGTTGATCCAGCTTTTCAGTGATGTTGTTGAAGGCCCTTTACGTAATATAGTACTAAAATCTTGTATGTGGTTGAAAAATCATACATGACTTGTACTTCGTGGCCCCTATTGGAGCATCCTTATGAAACAAGTTGTACTTGATTTTGAGATTTGGAGACATTTTACTTTTGTTTTCTGATTAAGTACAGCAAGTCAAATTTGCTTATTAAATTGTTTTAGTGTAAAAATAATGACAAATCCATAAGTTTTAAGTAATTTTCTTTATAATAAGTATGCATTATAATAACATAAAGTGACTTTAAAGTGTATTGAGTGTGTTGTGAAGTAAAGCAGCAATAGTAAATGCATAACTAACTGACCACTTCAAAATTTACCGGTATATATAATTTGTTGATTATGATGGCCCATTAAATCTTTGATAAAATTGCTGGCAAGGGGATAATATACCATGCACATAAAATAGTTTTCAAAATTGCTACAGTTTTACACAAGTAAAAAAAACCACTGCCATTTTGTTTCTGTTGATTTTTGTATAGCATTACTGGCAACAGTACAACAAAGCATGCAAGGTTCCCAACATTGTGTGTGTTCTAAAGTTTGTAGGCGTTCACAGCGTTGTGGTCAACTGCAGTGGTTTTAGAAGCCGAGATCTGGTGGATGACAAGTCTGTCTACCCTGTGCGTGGACACCTGATACGGGTGGGTACATTAATCAGCCAATCATTAACCTGTAAAGCCTGACCCCTAACCCACCCACCCCCACACTGCCAGCCCCTGGACATAAGCCCTCCCATCAATTCTTAGTCAGGCAGATATATGCCATCTAGACATTAGTTAGGCAGACATATGCCATCCCAGACATTAGTTAGGCAGACATATGCCATCCCAGAAATTAGTCAGGCGGACATATGCCATCCCAGACATTAGTCAGGTGGACATATGCCATCCCAGACATAATTCAGGTGGACATTATGCCCATCCCAGACATTAGTAAGGCGGACAATTGCAATCCCAGACATAAGTCAGGCGGACATATGCCATCCCAGACATTAGTCAGGCGGACATTATGCCATCTCAGACATTGGTCAGGTGGACATATACCATCTCAGACATTGGTCAGGTGGACATATGCCATCCCAGACATAATTCAGGTGGACATTATGCCCATCCCAGACATTAGTAAGGCGGACAATTGCAATCCCAGACATAAGTCAGGCGGACATATGCTATCCCAGACATTAGTCAGGCGGACATATACCATCTCAGACATTGGTCAGGTGGACATATGCCATCCCAGACATAATTCAGGTGGACATTATGCCATCCCAGACATTAGTCAGGCGGACATTATGCCATCCCAGACATTAGTCAGGCAGACATATGCCATCCCAGACATGATTCAGGTGGACATTATGCCATCCCAGACATTAGTCAGGCGGACATTATGCCATCCCAGACATTATGCCATCCCAGACATTAGTCAGGTGGACATTATGCCATCCCAGACATTAGTCAGGCGGACATTATGCCATCCCAGACATTAGTCAGGCGGACATTATGCCATCCCAGACATAATTCAGGTGGACATTATGCCATCCCAGACATTAGTCAGGCAGACATTATGCCATCCCAGACATTAGTCAGGTGGACATTATGCCATCCCAGACATTAGTCAGGTGGACATTATACCATCCCAGACATGATTCAGGTGGACATTATGCCATCCCAGACATTAGTCAGGCGGACATTATGCCATCCCAGACATTAGTCAGGTGGACATTATGTCATCCCAGACATTAGTCAGGCAGACATTATGCCATCCCAGACATTAGTCAGGTGGACATCATGCCATCCCAGACATTAGTCAGGTGGACATTATGCCATCCCAGACATTAGTCAGGCCGACATTATGCCATCCCAGACATTAGTCAGGCGGACATTATGCCATCCCAGACATTAGTCAGGCGGACATTATGCCATCCCAGACATTAGTCAGGCGGACATTATGCCATCCCAGACATTAGTCAGGCAGACATATGCCATCCCAGACATAATTCAGGTGGACATTATGCCATCCCAGACATTAGTCAGGCGGACATTATGCCATCCCAGACATTAATCAGGCAGACATATGCCATCCCAGACATAATTCTGGTGGACATTATGCCATCCCAGACATTAGTCAGGCGGACATTATGCCATCCCAGACATTAGTCAGGCAGACATATGCCATCCCAGACATGATTCAGGTGGACATTATGCCATCCCAGACATTAGTCAGTTGGACAATTGCCATCCCAGACATTAGTCAGGCAGACATATGCCATCCCAGACATTAGTCAAGCAGACATATGCCATCCCAGACATTAGTCAGGCAGACATATGCCATCCCAGACATTAGTCAGACAGACATATGCCATCCCAGACATTAGTCAGGTGGACATTATGCCATCCCAGACATTAGTCAGGCAGACATATGCCATCCCAGACATTAGTCAGGTGGACATTATGCCATCCCAGACATTAGTCGGGCAGACATAGTGCTTAAACTAGCACATTTAACAATCGACAATAATAGGAAGCAGACATGAGTCTTAAGGTGCGGAATTGTTAATTTAAAAGAAATAAACCTTGTCTACAGTACGATGGGAATATATAAGTTGTGTTAAAGCAATATCTCTTTTCTTCTTTTTGAAAAAAGTACATCATATCTGTACATAACTTTCTATTTCAGTATTTTGCGCAATACAGTGAAAAAAATATTCATGCATTGTAAATGTTTTATATTTATTACGTGTTGGAGAGTCACTTCATATATCATATATATACTGTCTAATCACTTTATCTCTTATATTTGTCTGAATATTATCTCTTAAATCTGTCTGAATATTATCAGTTGCATGATAATAAAAGTTATTGAAATGAACAAAATTGTAATAAATGAACAGACTTTATTTAGTTGTTTTACATGTTATTCTTACTGGTATCAGTTTGTTTTATTAGCTCACCTGAGCACTATGTGCTCATGGTGAGCTTTTGTTATCGCCTTTTGTCCGTCGTCCATCATCGTCGTGCGTTGTCAACATTTACCTCGTTAACACTCTACAGGCCACATTTTTTTAGCAATCTTCATGAAACTTGGTCAGCAAATTTGACCCAATGATATTTCAGCCAAGTTCGAATCTGGGTCATGTGGGGTCAAAAACTAGGTCTTTTGGTCAAATTGAAGAAAAAGCTTGTGAACACTCTAGAAGTCACATTTTTTGCCCAATCTTCATGAAACTTGAACAGAACATTTGTCCCAATGATATCTCGAACGAGTTCGAATCTGGGTCATGTGGGGTCAAAAACTAGGTCACTTGGTCAAATTAAACTAAAAGCTTGTTACTCTAGAAGTCACATTTTTTGCCAAATCTTCATGAAACTTGGTCAAAACATTGTCCCAATGATATCTCGACCAAGTTCAAATCTGGGTCATGTGGGGTCAACAACTAAGTCACTAGGTCAGATTGAAGAAAAAGCTTGTTAACACCCTAGAAGTCACATTTTTTGCCCAATCTTCATGAAACTTGGTCAGAACATTTGTCCCAATTAAATCTCAACTGATTTCGAATCTGGGTCATGTGGGGTCAAACCTAGGTCACTAGGTCAAATTGAAGAAAAAGCTTGTTAACACTAGAAGTCACATTTTTGCCCAATCTTCATGAAACTTGGTCAGAACTTGTGGTGTAACGATATACGGGTACGATATACCGGTATACCGGTATATCGCGGTATTAGATCATGTCATAATATATAGCGATATAAAAATTTAATACCTGTATTTAACGACATATAGTTTGTATGTGTTTTCCATGTTTTTTAAATTAAAACTATTGTTTTATTATATTTTTACTTAGCTTAGCTTTATTCTTCTCTTAAAATAAAGCATTACAACGTCATTGTTTCGGTCATTTTGCATTGTCTGTATATACCCGCTCCAATAACCTGTTTTCTTATTGTTGAATTGCTGATTTAAAAATAATATAATTTTTAAACATTCACTATTGAATATTGAGAAAACTTTATAAGGTTATAATTAACTAACATATAAATTGATTTCAGATAGCTGACGGAATGTTACTTTCTAATACAAAAATGTAAAATATAATTACGGTGTTGTGTGACAATAGCCTAAAACTAACTACATTTTAGAAAACTTGAAAAAAACAAATGCATACAATTCTGACACTGATTGGTTATATCTGACATGCTTGAGAGGCCCACTGATGCGGGAGCAATATTTATAAACATCCATTTGTGATTCTTACCTAGTTGAAAATAAGTCACAATTTAAGTGTACAAAACGATTTTTTTTTCTGCTAAGCAGGTGCATAAAAAAAAGTTAATATTGATACTCTCAGAAGTATATTGCAATTGCTGGGTTGAAATTTAGAAACAATGCATTGCTTGGTTGAAAAATCAAATGGTAAAAAATTAATATTTTAAGATTTTCTTAATTTTCGACTTATAGAGTCTTTTTGATTACCTACCCAGGTGAATTCATGGTGTTTCTTGTTCTGTTAGCCTTCAATTTTACAATGAGCAGTGTGTACACGTTTTCATGCAAATTTTTAAAACAATGTGTATACACAATATATACACAAATACACATGGAAGTATGGACATTTATAATGCATCTGATTGTATTTAAATAGATTTTAAATATGATATGTAACAAAACATATTTTGTTTTAATACTGTACGATACTTTTAATTGAATAGATTGGCATTTAAAAATTAATATAGTGTTAATAGACGTGTCTGTACAGTAATTATAGTGAGACATGAAGAGAAACTGCGCTTTTTACTATGGGCAATATATCATGGTATATACCGCGATATATTGTAAAATATTGCGGTATATCACGATATCGGTAAGTGATATCGTTACACCCCTAATCAGAACATTTGTCTTAACGATATCTGGGCCAATTTCGAAAATGGTTCATGTGGGGTCAAAAACTAGGTCACTTGGTCAAATTGAATAAATAGGTTGTGAACACTCTAGGAGTCAAATTGGAGAAATAGCTTGTGAACACTCTAGAAGTGACAATTTTTGCCCAATCTTCCTCTCAGAACCTTTGTCCCAATAATATCTCGGCCGGGTTGAAAACTGGGTAATGTGGGGTCAAAAACTAGGTCACTAGGTCAAATTGAAGAAAAAGCTTGTGAACACTCTAGAAGTCTCCTTTTTTGCACAATTAACATGAAACTTGATCAGAACATTTGTTCTGATGATATCTCGGCCGAGTATGAAAATGGTTCCACTCATTTTGCTATAGAAAAAGCTTGTTTGCACTCTGGAAGTCACATTTATTGCCCAATCAACATGAAACTTGCTCAGAACCTTTGTTCTTATGATATCTCGTCTGAGTTCAAAAATGGTTTCGCTCCCTTGAAAAAATGGCCACCAGGGGGCGGGGCAGTTTTCCTTATAAGGCTATTGAAAAAGCTTGTGAACATTTTAGTAGTCAAATTTTTTGCCAAATCAACATGAAACTTGCTCAGAACCTTTGTTCTTATTATATCTTGGCTGAGTTTGATAATGGTTCCACTCTGCTGAAAAACGTGGCCGTCATGGGGCGGGGCAGTTTTCCGTATATGGGTATAATGAAAACTTTATAAAGCTTGTGAACACTATAAAGGCCACATTTATTGCCCAATCTTCATGAAACTTGCCCAGATCCTTTGTTCCAATGATATCTCGACGGTGTTTGAAAATGACTCATGTGTCGTCAAAAACTTCACTAGATCAAATAGAAAAAAAAATCTGAAAACTCTAGTTTTGCCTAATCTTCTTGAAAATTGCTCAGAACATTTGTTTCAATAATATCTTGGGACAATTTCGAAACTGGGTCATGTGGGGTAAAAAAACTAGGTCACCATGGCAAAATTGAACAAAAAGCTTTAAAACATACTTGAGGCCACATTTATAGGCCAGTCATCACAAAACTTGCTCAGAACAGTTTAGTTCCTTAGCCTCTCAGGTGAGCGACATATGTTAAACATATTGAAATATAATCTAGATGTCCAAATATTATTATCGAAACTTTAAAAAAAAAAGACTGACTTTGGCAGCGCATATTTCAGACATAGTGGGAGGGTCGTGTGTGTGGTGAATCTTTATCAACTGCACCTGGATTTGCTCCCATATGGCCAATGCCACCAGAAGACATGTTAATCCCCGGCCGCAAAGCAGGCGGTGGGTTATAGGAATGCCCTCGTCCGTCCTCCCGTCCGTCTGTCCGCTCCATATCTCCTATACCCTTTGAAGGATTTTCATGAAACTTGGCTCAAATGTTAATGTCATTGAGATGATGTGCAGAAGGCATGAGTCAGTCACGCCGGCTCAAGGTCAAGGTCACACTTGAAGGTTAAATGTTTAGCCTCCATTTTTGTGTCCGTTGTTCGTGTCCACTCCATATCTCCTATACCCTTTGAAGGATTTTCATGAAACTTGGCTCAAATGTTTAGGTTATTGAGACGATGTGCAGAAGGCATGGGCCTTTCACGCCAACTCAAGGTCAAGGTCATACTGGATGTTGAATATTTGCGCCTGTATTTTCATGTCCGTTTTATATCTCCTGAGCCTCCATTTTTGTGTCTGCTTCCATATCTCCTATGCTTTTTGAAGGATTTTAATAAAACTTGGCTCAAATGTTTATGACATTGAGGCGATGTGCAGAAGGCATGGAGCAGTCTTGCCACCTCAAGGTCAAGGTCACACTTAAAGGTCAAATGTTTGAGCCTCCATTTTCGTGTCAGCTCCATATCTAAATTTCTGAAACTGTACTTTCATATCTGGTCCAACTGTGCCAGATTAAGGTCAGTGTGATACTTCAAAGTCACCTATAAAATCTAATGAAGGATCACTGTGGGGGATATAGCTGTCCTTTGGACTGCCGTGTTAGTTGGGTTACGGGGGGTAGTGCAAGATACAGGAGACACTCCATTCAAGAGATTACCCTGGGTCTTTTAATGCCCGGTGTGAAGCTTCTAGTCAACTCTCCTTGGTTTAATCTCTCAGGTGAAAGATGAGTTACGGGAGCGCCGGTGTCCATGGGTAAATTTATGGGAAGGCGTGCGTCCGGGGTGGCAAATATCCGAAAGGCCATATGTCTGCCTGAGAAAGAAAATGTTCAGGAGGGCATGTGTCCGACATTCAGTAAAGTCGCAGTTGTGTTATGGATATCATATCTGCCTTGTAGTTGGGAGATCATGCGTTGTTTTTTTTTCCTACTTGTTCCATAAATGACTCCAAGGCCCAGTTAAACCCATTAAATTGAATCAAATCTGTCCCAGTTAACATTGGCTTTCAACACAATCAAAATACAAAACGAGCTCAATTATTACAACACAGTGTTAGTATGCAGCAATGTTATGGTATTTCATAATTACTTTATCGAAACAACTATTCATGTTAACAGCTTTCATCCATAATGATGCCAGCAGTATTTAGCCCTCTTAAATTGTCATGTATGTCCTATGTTTTGGAATTTTTACACACTCTTTGTTGCAGATTAAAGCTCCGTGGATCAAATACTGGGTATACACCGAGGACTCTGCTTATTTTATTCCTGGGTAATTTCTTAAGAAGTAACTCTATTTTGCTACTTTACTGTTGATTATATATATATAAGAAGTTTATAATTTATATCAACATCAAAGTAAAATGAAATACATTCACAGTTGGCAGAGTAACACACAGTTGTAGAATCGGTTGATCTAAACTACATGTGTCTAATCTTACCAGCATGTTAATTGTATCTAATCTTAATTACATAATGAGGCATGTGGTGGGAAAACCGGGCTTAATGCATGTGCGCGTTAAGTGTCGTCCCAGATCATCCTGTGCATTCCCCAGAGGCTTATTCGGGCCAACACTTTCCGCCTGCAATGGATTTATGTTTAGAAGAGACTTCCTTGAAACAGAAAATACCATATGAGCGGACAGTGTCATCCCAGATTAGCCTGTGCGGACTGCACAGGCAGATCCGGGAGCTTGTGTTTCCCACAACACGCCTCATATATATTATCTTAACTACATGTGTCTTATCATAGCTACATGTATCTAATCATAACTACAGAAGTAATACATATGTCTAAACTTAACTACATGTATCTAATCTTTATTACATTTATCCATTGAAGGTTTGATGAAGTTTCACTCGGTGGCATTCGCCAGAAAGACAACTACAGTCTTGACATTGATCCCAAGGACTCGGAAGGCATCAAGGAGAGGTGCTACAAACTGTGGCCAAGCCTCAAGGTAAAACTGCACTCCACTTCTTTGTAGGTTTATGGAGGAATACATTTCTGCTACAGTACTAGCTAGCACAAGCCCTTGATTCAGACTGATTCAGTTATGCAAAAAAGACTTGTTACAAAATTATCAATGCTAAAGTATTGAGCTGATATTGCTTGACTTAAATGAAAACGAAAGGTACACCCAGATATCCTAGACATTGACTGAAAGGTACACCCAGATATCCTAGACATTGATTGAAAGGTACACCCAGATATCCTAGACATTGATTGAAAGGTACACCCAGATATCCTAGACATTGATTGAAGATACACCCGTATATCCTAGACATTGATTGAAAGATACACCCAGATATCCTAGACATTGATTGAAAGGTACACCCAGATATCCTAGACATTGATTGAAAGGTACACCCAGATATCCTAGACATTGATTGAAAGGTACACCCAGATGTCCTAGACATTGATTGAAAGGTACACCCAGATATCCTAGACATTGATTGATCAGGGCCCGTCATCAACCAATTCTTGGACTTAAAAATAATGAACAGTCTTAGACTCAAGAAAATGTACTTGTGCATTTGCATATATTCTGGGCCCCAATGTCGCTTATGTCATTACAAATTGTTCTAAATCAAGAATGCTGTAATTAGTGTCATGGATAGCATGTAAGATTCAAATTAACTGCGCTCTTAGAACTTTACAGTTTCAATAATATTCTTTATTCTTAGACCTAAGTCTAAGAAAAGGTTGGTGAATATGGGCCCTGGCCTTCTAGTTATTCAAAATAAGGAGGTTTCAGCTAAGTAATGGATACGAAAATTTAACTGTGGTTCTTAAATTTTGTTTTAAATTAAGATTTGACATGTTTGCATCTACTTTTTGAAAATGTGCAATCTCATTACAATCTTCTCCAGTCTGATGCTGCTATACTATACCTGCTGACTGGATCTGATGACTGCACAATAGGGGTCCACATTCAGATCAACTTTTTTGGAGCCAATTAAATGGCTGCCTTAAAGAAGCTTTGGTCTAACACTAAGACATATGCATGAAATTAACATGCATTCCATGTCTAATCAGCTCTATTGTTAAAGCCACATCAAGAAATTAACTGTAAATGATTCTCGAAGATCAATAGAAAATGCAGATTATTTGAAAACTGGTCAACAAACTGTGCTAAGTACATATAACGATCTATTTTATTGGCTGTAGAAAGGCCATGTTTTTATTGTTCAGAAGTTCAGTAATGTTGAATGTTTCGTATTATACGCTGTTATTCAGATCCTAACAACACAATGTTCTATAACTGCAAGCCTTTGGATTTTATTTCATGAGGTTGTGAAAATGGGATAAGTTTTCGTTTTACATCTAAAAATGTATTTCCCAGAATGCACCAGTCACTGGAGAGTGGGTTGACCTTCGACCCCACAGGGACCCGGTCAGGATTGAGTATGAGACCATGACATTTGGAAAGGGACCATTAAAGGTATCACTTTTTAGTTGGATTAGATGTTGCAAACATAATGTTTTAACTAAATTTTCTGTTAGAAATAGTTCCCTTATTAGTTCCCAGATTAAGATGCTGTTTATCTCATTGACTATTCATGTGTTAAAATATATACTGAAATAGTTCCTCTTTTTGACAACACAAAATACAAATCTTGCTCAGTTATTACAATGCAGTAAATGCTATGTAGCAATGTGTTTATTGTTTAGCATGAGAAAATAAATTAAGGTTGTTTGATTTCAACCCATTTTTGGGGGACTTGTAATATATGTGTAATATTGGATTACCGGTAAACCTTTTATTAGTGCCATGGATGTTTTGTGTTGTCCAAATAGTGCACAAAAGGGTGTTTGGTTTCTACCCATCATTTGTAACTATTAATATTGTACAAGATCTCAGTCCTAGAAATCTTTTATATTTGAGGCACGTTGTGGGAAAACCGGGTTAAATGCATGTGCTTAAAGTGTTGTCCCCGATCAGCTTGTGCAGTCTGCACAGGCTAATCTGGGACGGCACTTTCCGCCTACAGTGGATTTATTATTAGAAGAGACTTCCTTGAAACAGACCAATAACATAAAAGTGAAGTGTCGTCCTGGATTAGCCTATGTGGACTGCACATGCTGATCTGGGACGACATTTTACACACATGCATTAAACCTGGATTTCCCATGACACGCCTCATTTGATTTAATCCCCACTGAGACTGTTTTGTGTCCCGCAGGTGGTACACAACTATGGCCATGGAGCTAATGGCATCACGCTGTCATGGGGGACGTCCAGGGACGCTGCAGCCCTGGTGGCAAAGGCCGTCCAGGAGCCACAGTCCAGACTGTGAAATGTTGATAGTGCCATTACTGCAATTTTTTCACTGCTTTGGGAATGGGTCCAGTATCAAATTGTGAATTTATTAGATTATTTGTGGAAAAATTATAATTTTTGCTAGGATTGCTTGTTTGGTTGCCATAGCAACCATCTCTTTATTATTTTTATTTGATAGAGCCATTACTGCAATTTTTTCACTGCTTTGGGAATGGGTCCAGTACCCATCAAATTGGGAATTTTGCACTGTGAAATCTTGCTAATTGAGAAACATTTAAGGAAGTAATTTAATTAATGAATTACTTCAACTAGACTAAGTGTTATTTGGTGAACGTGGTATCTTGTATGGTTATGGTGTTTATCCATTACAATACAAGTAACTTAATGATTTGCAACTTAGGTTAACAATTTCAATGTTTTTAGGATTTTGTTACTTTAGATTTGGGAATTTTTTCATTCCAGTTGGGAATAAAATACTTTTGGCATCTAGAATCATCAATGGGTCCTTTACCGGACCCTATTAAATAAGGAAAACAATCACTGCAATACTGCTGATTTGAACAATTACTAACTAGACTACCATTGGTTTTAAGAATAAAAACTATACAACATTTTTTAACAATTAAAACTTGTATACTATTGATTTTAGTAATAAAAAAGTAGTCCACTTCTGATTAGAACAATACAAGTAGTTAAATATTTATTTTAACAATACAAAGTACGGGTAGTGCACTGTTGATTTTAACAATAAAAGTAGTCCACTATTGATTTCAACAATAAAAAGTTATATCCTACAGATTTTAACAAAAAAGTAGTCCACTTCTAAGCAAAGAAAAGTAATCCACTATTTCTCTTACCAATAAAATACCAAGAAAATAAAGAAATGTATCAAATCTGTTATATTTAACAAACTATTTTATTGTATGTGTACATTTTATATCAAATGTTGTTCATGCACCCGGTTTCAATCTCAATATTTATTGTGCAGGCACTCAGAACAGTATCATTATTATTGTTTCATTTCTTTTGAATAATTCAAAATAAATAGCTGTATGAAACAAAATGTTGTTGTTTTTGTTGCAATGTATGTTTTTAGCTCACCTGAGCACCAAGTACTCAGTTTAGCTATTGGTATAGGGGACCTCTCCTGTGTCGTCCGTCGCATGTCGTCCTTGTGCCGTCAACAATTTGTTTCGTTCTCACGCTGGAGACTTCACTTTTTAGCCAATCTTAACCAAACTTGCACAGTTTGTGTATGGCCATAAAATCTCGAATGGGATTGTTATTGGGCCAGATCACACCAGTTACACTAGAGTTATTGCCCCTTTATCATGCAAAAAAGTGCAAAAATGCCTTTTTACAACATATAGACTTTATTTTCCATTTAATCTTAACCAAACTTTCAAAGGTTGTCTATGACCATCAGATCTCAGCAGACACCAAAAATGGGCCAAATAATGTTTCGAACACCAGAGTTATTGCCCTTTGTTTATGAAAAAAATATGAAAAAATGGACAGGATAGAGACTTCATTTTTCATCCAGTCTTCATCAATCTTGCACAGATGTCTATGACCATAAAATTAAAGGAGGAGTCGAATACAAGCAAAATCGGGCCAGAAACACCCGATTTATAGCCCTTTGTCTGTGAAAAAAATATACAAAAATGGACATTATTCAAGATAGAGACTTCATTTTTCATCCAATCTTCACCAATTGCGCACAGTTTGTCTATGAACGTAAGATTACAGGTGAAGTTAATTATAACCCCGTTTGGACCAGAAACGCCAGAGTTATTGCCACTTGTGTGTGAAAAAAACAACAAGTTATCAATGATTAGCTCGCACACATGATTTTTTATTCAATGTTGACCAAACTTACACAGTTTGCATATGACCATAAACATTGATTGATAAAATTTGATTTCCAACAGTTGCAAATTTTGCATGCAGTTATTTGTACATGCAACATTGATGGCTTCAGAGCCTGCATTAACATCATTTATCATCATTGGACAGAAAATTATCAAAGAAAAAGCAAAACTTGACCTTATAGCACTTCCATCGCAATTATCGCATTGCAACTAGTTCTCCAAAACTTTCTGCGATAAAGACATCAAAATCTACTGTTTCTGCATTTTCCAGAATTGTCACTGACTTAATGAAAAAGGGTCAGGTAAGAATATCGAGAAAAATGATTTGAGAACCATTAGCAAAAACGCCGCACATCCACTATCCAACTCGTACGATGTTTTTAATCAAATTGATCCTAACCCCATTTGCGTATTGTTCAGATACCTTAATTTTCAAACCTGTCACAACAGTATGGTCTTCACCAGTTCTCAGGTGAGCACTTTGGGCCATCATGGCCCACTTGTTGTAGAATCTTTGTTTAGTATGTTGATGCGACACATTGTACCAGTGGTACATAACTTGTTATGTATCTTTAAAAGGCATAAATATTTGTTCAAAAAACATGAACAGTCAAATCAGTTTGTTAATTGTTTTTGTGTCTAATTATTTTTGTAAGATTTGTATTTCAAGTAACTTGTTTTCATAAGCATTTTCCGTTTCATATAATGCACAATGCACAGGTGTGGTAGATTCTAATTTCTATTTCATTTCTTCACAAGTTTTTTTAATCCCCCGCCGCGAAGCGGGATGGGGGTTATAGGAATGCCCATCGTCCGTCCGTCTGTCGGTCTTGCTGTCCGTAACATTTTTCTGTCCGCTCCATATCTCCTTTGAAGGATTTTCATGAAACTTGGCTAAAATGTTTAGGTCATTGAGACGATGTGCAGAAGGCATGAGTCAGTCACGCCGATTTAAGGTCAAGGTCACACTTGAAGGTCAAATATTCTAGCCTCCATTTCGTGTCTGCTCCATATCTCCTATGCCTTTTGAAGGATTTTCATGAAACTTGGCTCAAATGTTTAGGTCATTGAGACGATGTGCAGAAGGCATGGGCCTTTCATGCCAGCACATGGTCAAGCTCACACTTGAAGGTGACATTTTTGAGCCTCCCCCCCCCATTTTCGTGTCCGTATTTCGTGTCCACTCCATATCCCCTATACCCTTTGAAGCGTTTTCATGAAACTTGCCTCAAATGTTCTGCTCATTGAGACCATGTGCAGAAGGCATAAGCCAGTCACGCCAACTCAAGGTCAAGGTCACACTTGAAGGTTGAATATTTGAGCCTGTATTTTCATGTACGTTCTATATCTCCTGTGCCCTTTAAAGGATTTTCATGAAACTTGCCTCAAATGTTTATCACATTGAGGCAATGTGCAGAAGGCATGAGACAGTCATGCCACCTCAAGGTCAAGGTCACACTTGAAGGTCAAATGTTTGAGCCTCCATTTTTGTGTCTGCTCCATATCTCCTATGCCCTTTGAGTGATTTTCATAAAACTTAGCTCAAATGTTTATGACATTGAGGCGATGTGCAGAAGGCATGGAGCAGTCTTGCCACCTCAAGGTCAAGGTCACACTTAAAGGTAAAATGTTTGAGCCTCCATTTTCGTGTCAGCTCCATGCCCTTTAAGGAATTTTCATGAAACTGATTAAGGTCAGTGTGATACTTCAAAGTCACCTTTAAAATCTAATGAAGGATTATGGCGGGGGGCCTTGTTATTTCTGAAAAAGGCTTAAAGTTCTTACTTTTCGTATCAATATTACTGTACATTTTTTCTGCATTTCTATTTCTACAAGTATCATAATTATATAGATCTACATTGCATTATTAAATTTTATTATATGCTTTTCAGTGAAATATCGAATTTTATTGGTGGCATAAAATTTTATATTTTCACTGTTCGAGCAGTGAAAAGATAAAATACGATCTTACACTGCATTAACCAAATATCCTCTATGTCACAAACACCAGTGCTAACCATATTCATTAAAATGGCAAGGTTGGATGATAATTAGGTCACTAACACCAATGCTAGCCTTGTTCATCAAAATGGCAAGGCTGGATGATAATTATTGTAATAACACCAGTGAATGCAAAACTCATCAAAATGGCAAGGTTGGATGATAATCATGAACACCAGTGCTGGCCAAACTCATTAAAATGGCAAGGCTAGATGATAATTATGTCACGAACACCAGTGCTCGCCATATTCATTAAAATGACAAGGTTGGATGATAACAATTTTATGTTACAAACACCAGTGCTAGCCAAACTCATTAAAGGCACACACAAGGTGCTGCAAGTTAAAACAACCATTAAGAATTTAATTAAGATTGTACATGCAGGTAAAATGAAACATTATGCCCAAAAAACTATTTTACATTTTTTTTGAAATAAATGGTATTTGACGAGATTTTATCCCACTGTATTGTTTACATTTTAAAGACATTTAGTGTCCTAGTTTCCCGTAAAAGGAATGTAGTTTCGATGCATGATTTTTGCATAAAACCCGTTATTGTGTTCAGTAAAGTATTTCAATTTCGAGGGTCGTGTAATAAACCTAAAATGTGAATTTTATAAAGACATAAATTGATACAACAAATTGAGAAAACATTGGTAATTTTAAAAACAAAGTAACATGTTTTAGTATGCAACTTTACTTGTTAGTGGTCAGAAACTGACCAAGTGATTTTGAGTTTGTAAATTGTTGAACGTATTATATATTTCAAACTTCAAATACTGCACAACATGCTTCACAGATGGCCTTCAAAATGACTTGTCCAGCTTATGACAGTTGATATTACTGTTCGAAGTACAGTTTTTCATGAAAAGCATGGAACTTGTGCAAATTACCTCTGTGTTTTTATGAATAGACTGACATCCACGTTGCCGCGATGATTAGCAAATAAAAAAAGCTATGTTTATAAACAGTTGACTTGGAGCATCAGTGTTTTTATTTTAAACAGTACCCAAAAACAAGTTTCCTGACCCAGGGTATAACTGAAGGTTAAACATACAATAATGCAATTTTACCAGACATTTAAATGACTGTTTTAATCATTTATGATAAATTTGATCATTTCCACAATTAATGAGGCTTTAAAATGGCAAGGATGGATGATAATTAGGTCACTAACACCAGTGCTAGCCTTGTTCATCAAAACGGTAAGGCTGGATGATAATTATTTTAATTACAACAGTGCTAGCAAAACTCATAAAAATGGCAAGGTTGGATAATAATTATGTCATGAACACCAGTGCCAGCCAAACTCGTTAAAATGGCAAGGCTGGATAATAATTATGTCACGAAAACCAGTGCTAGCCACATTGATTAAAATGACAAGGTTGGATGATAATTATGTCACAAACACCAGTGCTAGCCATATTCGTTAAAATGGCAAGGCTGGATAATAATTATGTCACGAAAACCAGTGCTAGCCAAACTCATTAAAATGGCAAGGTTGGATGATAATTATGTCACGAACACCAGTGCAAGCCACATTGATTAAAATGACAAGGTTGGATGATAATTATGTCACAAACACCAGTGCTAGCCATATTCGTTAAAATGGCAAGGCTGGATAATAATTATGTCACGAAAACCAGTGCTAGCCACATTGATTAAAATGACTAGGTTGGATGATAATTATGTCACAAACACCAGTGCTAGCCATATTCATTAAAATGGCAAGGCTGGATAATAATTATGTCACGAAAACCAGTGCTAGCCAAACTCATTAAAATGGCAAGGTTGGATGATAATTATGTCACGAACACCAGTGCTAGCCATATTCATTAAAATGACAAGGTTGGATGATAATTATGTCACGAACACAAGTCCTAGCCATATTCATTAAAATGACAGGGTTGGATGATAATTATGTCATGAACACCAGTGCTAGCCAAACTCATTAAAATGGGAAGGTTGGATGATAATTATGTCACGAACACCAGTGCTAGCCATATTCATTAAAATGACAAGGATGGATGATAATTATTTCATGAACACCAGTGCCAGCCAAACTTCTTAAAATGGGAAGGTTGGATGAAAATTATGTCACGAACACCAGTGCTAGCCATATTCATTAAAATGACAAGGTTGGATGATAATTATTTCATGAACACCAGTGCTAGCCAAACTCATTAAAATGGGATGGTTGGATGATAATTCTGTCGGGAACACCATTGCTAGCCATGTTCATCAAAATGGCAAAGCTAGATGATAACTATGGCACGACCACCATTGCTCGCCATGTTCATCAAAATGTCAAGACTGGATGATAATTATGTCACGAACACCAGTGCTAGCCATATTTATTAAAATGACAAGGTTTGATGATAATTAATTTACTAACACCAGTGCTAGCCATGGTCATCAAAATGGCAAGGTTGGATGGTAATTAGGCTAATAACACCAGTGCTAGCCATGTTTATGAATATGGCAAGATTGGATGATAATTATGTTACTAACACTAGCGCTAGCCATGTTCATCAAAATGGCAAGGTTGGATGATATTTATGTTACTAACACCAGTGCTAGCCAAACTCGTTAAAATGGCAAGGTTGGATGATAATTAGGTCACTAATACCAGTGCTAGCTATGGTCATCAAAATGGCAGGCTGGATGATAATTAGGTTAATGACACCAGTGCTAGCCATGTTCATGAAAATGGCAAGGTTGGACGATAATAAGGTTACTAAACACTAGTGCCATCCATGGTCATCAAAATGGCAAGGTTCGATAATAAATATGTTACTAACACCAGTGCTAGCCAAACTCATCGAAATGATGATGTTGGATGATAATTTGATGGATTACACCCATTCTTGCCATACTCTTAACAATGACAAGAATATATGACAGTGTTAGCCATAGTCATCGAAATGACAATCTTTAGATGATAATTTGATTGCTATCACCAGTGCTAGTCATGCTCATTAAACTGACAATGATTTGATAACTAACACCAACCAGTGCTAGTCATATTCGTTAAATTTATAATTTGATCACGGTTAACTAAGCCGTACTCTGACTCCGATAAATATCCACAGCAATTGTAAATACTTTTTCAAACAGTGTTAATTATAGATTGTGTTTCCAAATGAAATGCATTTAACTTACTTTAATTACAGTTTCTAAAAAATGTGCGTATTAAAAACGTTATAATATTAGTTTGACCTAAGTCATCATTTAATTGGTTAAGAATGTTACTTAGCAAAATCATTTTACTAAAAACAGCTTTATTTATTTATTTTATTGAATAATGCAAATTTAATACAGGATGAAGGCATAGGTTGTTTAGATACTGAACAGTTTGTTTGTCAGTCTTCAAAGAGTAGACAATATTGTTAAAAATCAAAATAATAATTTAATTAAATTGATAAATAAAGTACATGATGTATATTATATACGAATGTTGATATTTTTAAATTTATTTTTACGACATCAACACAATTTTAGGATTGAAAATCAAATATATTGTATGTTTTTCGGCAAATATATATACGCTTATTCCGCCTTCTTCATGAATAAACGTCGCTGGAAGCGAACAGGGGACATCACTCATGATTACGCAAGGGAAGTAACCTAGTTTTGGGAAAGGCCTATAGATCTAATACTGAGTAAGAAGCATAATTTGAGGCGTGTCGTGAGAACATCGGGCTTAATGCATGTGCGTAAAGTGTCGTCCCGGATTAGCATGTGCAGTTCGCACAGGCTATAAATCCACTTTCCGCTTTTATGGTATTTTTTGTTTCAATTAAGTCTCTTGTCAACGTAAATCCACCGTAGGCGGAACGTGTCGTCCTGGATTAGCCTATGCGGACTGCACAGGCTGATCCAGTTTCATAAAACTTACAGAAAGTAGACTCTACAACCTATGCGGACTGCACAGGCTGATCCGGGACGACACTTTACGCACGTGCATTAAGCCCCATTTACCCACGACACGCCTCATTTATTTTTGAGAATGGATGTCAATTATTTACATTGTCGCAAATTTTATTGAATAAAGCAACCCACACAGGTTGTGGTAAATTTAAGTGATGTTATATTTTGCCTGTATATGGTAGGCACTATGTCTACGACTTATGCACCGTACATTTTAATTGTTCAAGTCGGTGTTTGAGATTTGAGTTAATGCACGTGATTTCATACACGTAACAGGTTCATAAAACTTACAGAAAGTAGACTACAACCTATGCGGACACAGACTGATCCGGGACGACACTTTACGCACGTGCATTAAGCCCCGTTTAACCACGACACGCCTCATTTATTTTTGAGAATGTATGTCAATTATTTACATTGTCGCAAACGTTGTCGTAAAAGTTTTAATCTTCAATGTTTCAAAAATATTCTTATTCCAATACAGACACGACCGAATTGTTAAGGACAGGACGTGTGGACTGTAAGCACGTAAGTCTGTTTCTACATGAGGTGAACATGTACATAGTTTTATGCGGATCAACAACATGATGCAAACATCATTCACACATTTCCTGACCGAAGAACGAAAGCAAATGGTAAGTATATTGTATTGAATAAAGCAACCCACACAGGTTGTGGTAAATTTAAGTGATGTTATATTTTGCCTGTATATGGTAGGTACTATGTCGACGACTTATGCACCGTACATTTTAATTGTTCACGTCGGTGTTTGAGATTTGAGTTAATGCACGTGATTTTATACACGTAACAGTTTCATAAAACTTACAGAAAGTAGACTACAACCTAAATTCCGACAAAGTCTAACTGTATGTTTATAAGTTATTACACGACAATTCGGTATAATAGTTGTTTATAAATATTGTTATATTAAATTTTTTTACTTTACGTGTGGATATTTGGACACCGTGCCACCCCTCTTCTTTCAATTTCACACTGAACGCATTACAAGTTACTGCTACGTACCGGGTATATATTTATAGCTTAAGTGCTTTCAGTTTATCGATGCTTGCGTTTGTTTTCGTACCACATGTTGAACTCCAGATAAGGATAGTGATCATGCATAAACCCTTCGCCTCAATAAGGCTAATAACTCATTGCAACAAACCCCTATGCGAGCCACCTCCAGGGGCGGTTTCAGGATTTCGGGTTAGGGGGGTCGTAAACTTTTGATCGCGCAGTTATAACCCCTTTATGTTGTATGTGGGTCTGCAGTGATCAGCTACAGATCCGTATCAAATATATAGGATAAATCTTGGCACATCATCATCAACGTCATCATCATCATCATCAAATACAATTTGTTTCACTGAATAAATTTATACTTCACCATATGTCCGAAAGACACGTTGGTTCATCTGTATGTCATACACCTGCTTTGGCAGTAAATTGCCCTTGTCTGATGTGCCTATCCACTAAATCGTATATGACATTTATCATTATATATATCAGGAAAATCTTTAAACATATAAAATCCGTAAATTCAAACACACACGCATCGATAATTTTTGTATTATTCATTTACCGAAATGTAATGGTCACTCTCGAACTAAACTATTTATTGAGACAAAGCTGTTTATACTCGAAAGTAGTAATTGATTTGACTTGAATTTCGACTTTAAATCATAATTATTCGAAACGTATGAATGTCTTTTTTCCTGGTATCCTGTGCCAACGGTCACGGTGTATTCATCTGACATGTTTGTATTATTATATAATATAGGAATTTAGAAAAGAAAACAATATCATCCACAAATAAAGGTATATATACCTATTGTCTATAGTTTATCGTTTTCGATGAACTTTGGCGGGGGGGGGGCGGGCTAGGTCGGGTATCTTTTACTTAAGTTGATGTGTGTCTTTTACCAAATTGAGCGAGCAAAGCGAGCGAAAAAGGAAGTAGCATATTTATCCAGTTTTTACCGTTTTATAGAAGCCCTTATATGTATGGTCCGGACGTTTGGGGGGGGGGGGGGGGGTGCGCGGGGTGCGCCCCTCCTGGATCCGCTAGTGACCTCTGTTGCAGCTATGAAATTGAAAGTGAACAATTAATTGTAATATCCATTTCTATAGCGTTTTTGTTTTCATTTGCTTATTGTATAAATGGTTTTGTAGTTGTTCACCAAAGACGGAGGAATGCTGTGACAGGAGTGTTGCTCCAAACAAACTGCACACGTGCGCTCCCCTTTGAAATGCGATACTACATATTATTATACTCAACCAGACAAACATAACAACTGTTTTTTTTTTGCAGGCGTTCGAGAAAACGCAACGCGAGTTTCATTTCCCGGGCGCCACCCTGGTCCACGTGACAAGCGAGCTCTACGAACCAGCAGTCGGGTGTATCCGAGACAGCTATGTGCCGTACGAGCCCATGTCGGTGGCGCTCGGGTTGGAGTGGGACGCGGAACAGGAGGCGTCGTGGCTGGAGCTCTTTCGCTGTAACCTTTCAATCATGCTGATTGACGACTCTAGTGGAGAAGTCATGGGTGTAAGGTACATGTGAGACCACGGACTTTATCATATTATTATATTTAACGGAAATAGCAAGTAGCACAATAATAAAGTTGAATTTCGATGTTTTTTGTTGCTTTTTGCTGTTGTTGTTTCAACAAAAATAAAGGCCTGTTTTATACCCACATCAAAACAAAATTCTTTTACAAACAGATTTACAAATTACCGTAACGATATACATGTAATACCGTTGGAGTTAACACTAGATAAATAAAAAGATCTTAACTGCTATGCCTTATCTTGAATTTTGTTTTGGAACATTCGCAACGGATTTTGGTCAATTATAACATGATCTCAATTTCAGAGCTGTAAGAATCGCACGCCGGGGCCAGCTTGTTGACCCTAACGAGCTAAAACCCGGTCCCCTACGAAATTTTACGAAAATCTGCAACTACTGTGACGAGAAGGCGGATTTCTTCGGTTATTATGGTGTTGACGAAGTATTTCATTTTTACGGACTAGCGACGTCGCCAAAGTATACGCGGCTAAGAATTGCGTCAAAACTGTTTGAAGCTTCCATTAACATGATCAGATACCTTGAACTAGGGTCTGTCTGTATCAAGGGCGAGGTATCATCTGTCTTCTCTAAACGGTGTTTTGAAAAGAACGGATTCGAAGTGTTGCTCGTGCAACCTTTTGCGACGCTCGAAACAGACGGGAAAGTGTTAATCAAAGAACCAGGCCCACATTCAGATTTCATTGTGTATGGGTTAAAGGTGTAACTGGATGAGTAACGATTTTCCTCGTCGTTCTTCGTTTTGTTAATACTACCACGTTGATTAAAAAAAGTAAATATATAAAAACATCAATAAAATATATACTGGAACGTACTGTTAATCATCAGTGACACAATACTGGACATATAGATGGACACAAGACTGGACATATAGATGATCACAAGACTGGACGTATGAGTGGACACAATACGGGACATATAGACACGAGACTGTACATATAGCTGGACACAATACTGGACATATACATGGACACAATACTGGACATACAGATGGACACAAAACTGGAAACAGATGGACACAATACTGGACGTATAGATGAGCACACGACTGGACATATAGATGGTCACAAAGCTGGACATATAGATAACCACAAGACTGGACATACAGACACGAGACTGGACAAATAGATGGTCACAAAGCTGGTCACAAAGCTGGACACATGGATGGACACAATAATGGACATATAGACACAATACTGAACATATACATGGACACAATATTGGACATATAGATGGTCACAATACTGGACATATAGATGGACACAATACTGGACGTATAGACACGAGACTGAAATCGTGGATGAACACAATACTGGACCTAAAGCTGGACACATGATTGGACATATATAGATGAATATAATACTGGACATATGGATGGACAAAATACTGGAAACGTGGATGGACACATACTGGACATAAAGATTACCACAAGACTGGACATGTGGATTGACACAATACTGGACATAGAGATGGACACAATACTGAACATATAGATGGACACAAGACT
This sequence comes from Congeria kusceri, assembly GCA_027627225.1. NCBI lineage: Eukaryota > Metazoa > Mollusca > Bivalvia > Myida > Dreissenidae > Congeria > Congeria kusceri. Next base: position 33,727,012 of record CM051036.1, read on the forward strand.
GGAAACGTGGATGGACACAATACTGGACATAGAGATGGTCACAATACTGAACATATAGATGGACACAAGACTGGACATATAGATAGAAACAAGACTGGAAACGTGGATGGACACAATACTGGGACATAGAGATGGACACAATACTGAACATATAGATGGACACAAGACTGGAAACGTGGATGGACACAATACTGGACATAGAGATGGACACAATACTGAACATATAGACTGACACAAGACTGGATAGAGAGATAGGCACAAGACTGGAAACGTGGATGGACACAATACTGGACATAGAGATGAACACAAGACTGGACATATAGATGGACACATGGCTGAAATTTGACACATTAATGATATGGACACATGAGACAAATTCTGAAAGTAACGGACCACCCTGTCTTACAGTAACCGTCTTCCTCAAGCAAGCTATGGAACACTTGTTTTTCGATCCAAGTTGGTTGGTTACGTTTGTAAACCCTACTACACGCGGACATAACAATGGCGACAAGGATGCTAAATGTTGCATAATAGATGCACGATAAACTGTTCATGCGCTAATTTGTGGAATTTAAAGGGGCTATGGCAACGACAAAAACTAACGCCAATCAGGTAAACTGTGTTATTAGTATAAAGTAACCTATATAAATATAACATATTCATATAAAACTGTATTTCGGAAGCTTTCGTTGTCTTGATATTACTTGTAGAAAACTTGGAAAAAAGATACACAAAATGCACTTTTTCGTTTGGCTCGATTTGACGTACCTGAAAGGCCTGAAAGTGTGTATTGGATGTACGCTCTTGTCGACATGTAAACAGAAACATTTTTCTCACATAAACGATTATTTCTGTAGTATGTTTACTTAATTTGACCATGATCAGTATTTGATTTAGTCACAGCAAGGAATTACAGCGCCTTTTTAAAGTAACCTGGTAATACTTGAACTATTATTGCAATAATTAGATTTACCAGAATAAGATTATGCATGTATGATGTAGCTCGTCTGGGTACATTACACACAGCTGTGTTAGTAGATTTAAGTAGATCTATAACTTCTATTTACGAAAGAATGTATGCATGTTATGAACGATGTGAAAAAGGGCTTTGCGTATAAGCAACATTCTAACTTCTAAGTTTGGTGTTATAAAATGAAAGTTAAATTGTAGTTGTACTAAAATATAATGGATGTTGTTTATTTGTACAGACACTGGATTAGACAATCTGCTTCCAAACTCAATGGAAGTGCGCAGTAGATAGGTAAGCCTGATCATCTGTAATAATATAAAATTTAAATAATTTAGATTTCTACATACATTTTATATGTCTGTCAAAGTCGTCGTCATTTTATGTAGTGTAATATAGTGCTGCAGATTATTGAAAATATTTGTACTTATTTATAATAATTTTATTTAAATTTTAATTCACACATGTCCGTTTATCTGATTATTTATTACTAAGAGCAATTATATTGTGTTATTACATAAAACGACTTAAGTAATAATTTCCTGAGTTAGATAGTGCAATACAATTGAATAACTTTGCTGGATATTACCTGTTGACATTGTAGTGATTGATTAATCGAATTGCCGTTTCATAAATTACAATGGCACAAGGATTACCAGTTTTCCTAGTTTTAGTGTGAGTGAACCAGCTGTAGACACCCGTTGGAAGAAATGGTGTAAATGCCTAGAAACCCTACTTGTAGTCATGGACATAAAAGACGAAACACGGAAGAGAGCACTTTTGCTTTACTATGCAGATGAGGAAGTGAATGACATTTTTGTCACACTTCCTGACACATGTGACAATTTCGATACAGCTAAGACAAAGCTGACAAATTATTTTGCACCAAAGAAATGTACAGAATTCTAGATCTACAGGTTTCGTCAGGCACAACAGGAAACATCCGAAAACATAGACACTTACCATACCAGGTTACGCAAACTGTCAGAAACATGTGTATTTACGAATTGTGACAAAGAGATAAAATCTATAAAATTATTCAAGACTTCTACACGGCTGCGAAGAAAAGCTTCGATACAGGAAATGTCGCTTGATGACCTACTGACAGAAGCACGAGCTCTTGAGTTATCGGACAAACATGCGTCAGAAATCGAGAAGACCTCTGTAGAAACGAATGCAATCAGGAACAAAAATCATCGCAAAATCGCAAAATCGTTAATCTTCAGTATTTGAAAAAAGGTTATCTACCAAGCTCCAGAAAAGTGACAAAATGTAGAAATTGTGGTCAAGATTATCCACACAAGAACTCAAAATGCCCTGCTGAAGGAAAGCAATGTACTTTCTGCCACAAACCATGTTGAAGTTGTTTGTCATGCAAATAAAAGAAGCACAAAGCCCAAAAACATTCACAATGTAAAGGACCGTAGATACAGTGCCGACAGTAGCTGTTGAAGTGACCACGAAACAGTAGCTTACTTATTCGGATTGAGTGAAAATGTGAATGAAATAAGGTCAAAACCCAAAGTTAATGTACAGCTGAACGATCAAACACTCAGAATGTTGGTAGACGCCGAAAGTTCGATATGTGTCATCGATGCAAACATATACAATACTATGACAAAAAAATCAAAACTGTGCAAAACGGACACAAAAGTGTATGCATATGGTGCAAACGAGGCAGTGAAATTGCTTGGAAGATTTCAAGGCACATTTGAAACACGACACAAGGTAACTACTGCTCCAGTATACGTTTCAGAAGGTAAAAGCGGCAATCTTATGAGCTATAAGACTGCTGTTGACCTACAAGTCATTACCGAAATCAACGTGCAATAAACCAACGAAGATGATTTATGCAACAAATACTGGAAGGTATTTGCGGGAATCGGAAAACTGAAAGACGTGAAAGTCGAGTTACACGTATATGACACACTCCAACCTGTTACGCAACCACACAGACGCATACCATTTCATCTCAGACAGCAAGTTGAGAATGAAATCAAACGTCTTGAAGACCTAGACATCATAGAACGTGTCGATGGACCAACAAACTGGGTCTCGCCTATCGTTGTAGCACCAAAACCGAAAAGCAAGACGAACGAAGTACGTATTTGTGTAGTTTGCGACTTCCAAACGAGGCAGTCAAACGCACGCGTCACATCATACCCACAATAGACGATATGATCATGGATCTGAACGTTGCCAAAGTGTATAGCAAGTAAGATCTAAACCAATGATATCATCAGCTGGATTTATCAGCAATCGTCTCGCAACGTAGCGACGTTTACAACACATCTAGGATTAAGTCGCTACAAACGTCTCAACTTCGGAATTACGTGCGCTAGCGAAATATTCCAAAATGCCTTGCGTACAGCCTTAGAAGGACTTGAGGGAGTTCGGAACATTAGTGTTGATATAATTGTGTTCTGTCGTACTGAGTCTGAGCACAACATGAGACTCGAGGCAACTCTACAAAGACTCCAAAACAATCATCTGACACTAAACAAAGCAAAGTGTGAATTCAAAAAACAAACGTTAGAATTATGCGGTTACGTGTTTGGAGAAAACGGCATGTCGCCTGATCCCAAGAAATGCGAAACAATCAAATCTACTCCACCGCCAACAAACGTATCGGAAGTTAGAAGCTTCCTGGCTATGACAAACTTTTTTTAGCTCACCTGAACACGAAGTGCTCGGTGAGCTATTAGTTTAAGGGACCTCTTCTGCGTCGTCCGTCGTCCGTGTGCCGTCAACAATTATTGGGTTCGTTCCCACGCTGGATACTTCACTTTTTATCCAATCTTAACCAAACCTGCACAGTTTGTGTATGACTATAAAATCTCGGATGGGATTGTTATTGGGTAAGATCACACCAGTAACACTAGAGTTATTGCCCCTTTTTCATGGGAAAAAAGTGCAAAAATGCCTTTTTCCAACATATAGACTTTATTTTCTATCAAATCTTGATAAAACGTTCACAGTTTGTGTATGACCATCAGATCTCAGCAGACGCCAAAAAAAGGGCCAGATCGTGTTTCAAACACCAGAGGTATTGCCCTTTGTTTCTTAACAAAATATACAAAAATGGACATTATTCAGGATAGAGACTTCATTTTTCATACAATCTTCACCAATCTTGCACGGTTTGTCTATTTCCACGAGGTTACAGTTGAAGTCGAATGTAAGCAAGATCGGACCAGAAACACCGAAGTGATTGCCCTTTGTTTGTGAAAAAAAAATGCAAAAATGGACATTATTCATGATAGAGACTTCATTTTTCATCCAATCTTCACCATTCTTGCACAGTTTGTCTGGGACCATAACATTAAAGGTGAAGTCGAATATAAGCAAAATCGGGCAAGAAACACCTGATTTATTGCCCTTTGTTTGTGAAAGAATATACAAAAATGGACATTATTCAGGATAGAGACTTTATGTTTCATCCAATCTTCACCAATCGTGCGCAGTTTGTCTATGAACGTAAGACCACAGGTGAAGTTGGATATAAGAATGATCGGGCCAGAAACAGCGGAGTTATTGCCCCTTGTGTTTGAAAAAAGAACATCAACAAGTTTTCAATGATTTGCTTGCACACACGATTTTTTATTCAATGTTGACCAAAATAACACAGTTTGCGTATGACCATAACACTGGTTGATAAAATTTGATTTCCGGCAGTTGCAAATCTTGCATGCAGTTATTTGTACATGCAACATTTGTGGCTTCAACGCCTGCATTAACATCTTTTATCACCATTGGACAGAAAATTATCAAAAAAAGGCAAAACTTGACCTTATAGCACAGCCATCGCAATTATCGCATTGCAACTAGTTCTCCAAAACTGTCTGCGAAAAAGACATCAAAATCTACTGTTTCTGCATTTTCCAGAATTGTCACTGACTCAATGAAAAAGGGTCAGGTAAGAATATCGAGAAAAATTATTTGAGAACCATTAGCAAAAACACCGCACTTCCACTACCCAACTCGTACTTTAGTTAGCCCATTGCACTAAAGGATGTTTTAAATAAAATTGATCCTATCCCCCTTTGCGTAGTGTTCAGATACCTTAATTTAAAAACCTGTCACAAGAGTATAGTTTTCATCTGTACCAGTTCTCATGTGAGCGCTTTGGGCCATCATGGCCCTCTTGTTCAAGGTTCATAAGGAACTACTCAACGATTACAGAACATTTAACCTACTTTTCCTGGGCTAGCTTAGCCGATCTAAGCGGTTTACCAGTATTAAGTGCACATACCTATGCCAGTAACTAACAACTGCCCTACTTAAGCCGTAGAAATAATTTCATGATCAATCACCACACAAAGTGTATGGCCGGGCTGGTGTTCGAACTAACGATCCCCGGATTGACAGTCCAGCGTTCTACCAACTGAGCTAGCCGGTCCAATGCATTTGAATTGTTGAATTCAAGACTGAGTAGTGATTACCAACTTTGACCATAAGAAGGAGACATAAGTTATTGTAGACGCAAGCCCTGTGGGAATTGCAGCAATAATGTTACAGGAAGGAAAAGTCGTCTGCTACGCAAGTAAATCGCTGACTGACGTAGAGAAACGCTACTCACAGGCAGAAAAGGAAAGCCTGGCACTTGTATGGGCATTTGAACACTGGCACATATACTTAAATTGTTTGGACACACATTTGGTCTAGTCACAGATGCAAAAGCTTTGGAAAACATCTACAGCAATCCGAAACCAAAACCCCCTGCACGACTAGAACGCTGGAGAATGAGACTTCAAGCCTATGACTTCAAGGTCATATACAAACCAGGAGATTCAAACATGTCGGATTACCCGAGTCGACATCAACAACTTACCAAAACGCACACATGTCACTCATCGAAAATCGCAGAGGAACACCTTTCATTCATCGTACATCACAACGTACCCAAAGCAATGACACTGGACGAAATTGTTCGTGAAACGTCCAAGGACAATGACCTACAAACAGCAATCTCAAATGTGAAAAATGACACATGAAATAAATCATACAAATCAAACAGCACACTTGACACTCTCGCACGCTGACGAAATGACCTAACCGTGACAGCTGTAAATCAAGGCGAAGTGTTGCTTCACGAATCCAAACTGGTTATACCCAAATCACTTGCAAAAGAAAGTCATATCGATCTCACATGAAGGTCACCAGGGAATAGTTCGAATAAAACAACTACTTTGAGAAAAGGTGTATTTCCCCGGAATCTATAAATTGGTTGACGACAAATTCAAAAGTTGCAAACCTTGCTTAGTTTCAGTCAACAAAAATGTTCCAGAACCCCTCAAAATGAGTGCAATGCCAGAAAACGTGTTCGACGGAGTTAGTTTCGACTTTTGCGGACCTTTTTCAGATGGAAAATATCTGCTAGTGCTGATCGACGACTACTTGATATTTCCAAACGTCGAAATAATAAGCTTAATCAACGCGAACATTATTACGCTAGACACAATTTTCTCGGAAATGGTATTCCGAAAACGCTGAAAAGTGAAAATGGACCTCCCATTAACTCTCAAAAATTCGCACAATTTGCTGAATATCTTGGATTTAAACACCGCAAAATCACACCTATGTAGCAGCAAGCAAACGGAGAGTGTGAAAGATGTATGCCTTCAATCGGCAAATCTGACCTGATTGACATCAGAACTGACAAAACCCAGAACTGACATCAGAATTTCAGTAAATAAATACCTATGTGGTATCACGAATATTAACTAATTAAAATTTGTGTTTTAAGATAATTATCATAATAATATTCGTGTTAGATAACTGGCCACACGAATTGGTTTGCGAATAGATTTGCGATACATGAAATTTAAGTGGTATCACGAATATTAACTACTTAAAATTTGCGTTGTATCATAAATATCATGATAATATTCGTGTTAGATAACTGGCAACACGAATTGGTTTGCGAATAAATTTGCGATACATAAAAATTAAGTTTTATCACAAATATTAACTAGTTAAGATTTGCATTGAAAGATAATTATCATGATAATATTCGTGTTGGATAACTGGCAACACAAATTGGTTTGCGAATAGATTTGCGGTCCATGAAAATTAAGTGGTATCACAAATATCAACTAGTTAAGATTCGCGTTGTAAGATAATTATATCATGATAAAATTCGTGCTAGTAAGATAATCTGGAAGACCTCGCGCACAAATTAAGTGGTATCACGAATATTAACTATTTAAGATTTGTGTTGTCAGATAATGACCGTGATAAAATTCGTGTTAGCAAGATAATGCGGAAGACCTCGCGCACAAATTAAGTGGTATCACGATTATTAACTAGTTAAGATTTGCGTTGTAAGATTATTATCATAATAATATTCGTGTTAGTAAGATATTTCGGAAGACCTCGCAGCCCCCAGAAAATGTATCTAATGTCAGTTCTGGGCACTTTTAGGCCATTTAGTATAATAATTAAATATAATGCAGAAAAATATTCGCAAACGCTACCTATCCAGATAAATATCATAGTAAAAAGTGGTAACACGAATGTGTTCGCGAACGCTAAGTAGTTAACACGAATGGGTTTGCGAAACTTAATTAGTTATCGTATGACTGTTCTATGACACCATAGATTACCAAGCACAATTATTGAATAACTGGGTTAATGATTGAATTTGTTGAAAGGTCACAGTTGAAATCGCTTGATGAAACGACGCTGTTAAAAGTTGAGACATTCAGAGGAAATGGATTTTTGCTTGTGTGGACTATAACTTTGCCATGGATGGGGTGATTTTCAAATTACTTGACACAAATGTTTTCATAAATGAGACGGCATGTCGAGCGCATGAACAATGACAATAGGTCCACAGTCATGGTCACACTTAGATGTCAAAGGCCAAAATTGGCGTTTTTCTTGTCCGGACTATACCTTGGTCATGAATGTAAGGATTTAACAAAAATATACTTTGCACAAATGTTAGCCACAAAGAGATGACCTATCGCGGGTATAAGTCATGTCTATAAGGTAAAGGTCAAGATCACAGTTAGAGGTTATATACGTTCTACTTATATTTTTTTTTTGTGGTTATCTTTTGGTAAATTTATCTCATTGTAATTGGTCAAAGGTCTTTAGTTTAAACCTTTTTATTTAAGCTCGATTGTGTCTAAAGACATAATTATGCTTATTGAGATATTTTCCAGTATGTTTCAAAAGTAGAACCAGTCGAGTTCTTTCTTACATAACACATGACATACCCTTTTTATTGCTTAAATCAATTCAGCTTAGAATGCTCTTTAAGTAAAGGTATGGTTATGATGGTCCCTATGTGCAAAATGTTGCATTTATTTTTGGTCAAAGTTATCGCTTTTATATTATATTACATAAGGATTGGAATTTGTATATTGTAACATAAACACAAAACAGGGAGCGGCACTAAACGGGCAATGTTCATAAAATCAACATGTTACTGTGTGGTTTTATTGGCTGTAATAAGTTTCATGGAAAACATGCGATAAATATCATGATTTTAATATGCATTACGATTTTTACCGCGAAAACCGCTTTTTTAAGTAAAAAACTAAGAAAACTAGTACGGAAACCCGTCTTGTGCATCTTGCAGCACACTAAATCATGCTAAAACCAAAGATGAACACGTTTTATACAATGTTTATCTCTATTGCATGAAAGTATGTAAACATATGCTAGTATTTTGACTGATGTCTATGAATTAAGTACACAATTTGACTCAGGCACCCCATATAATCAAAGCACTGAAAACAACTTAAGCCAGATTGCTTATCAGGCATCATTCTCAAATGCGTTTTCAAGCATTTCTACTTTGTGTATCGGTCTGAAATTGTTCATGCACATCAAAACAAAAATATGTTAATAATGATGTAGAATTTTTTTTTTTCGCGATATCAAAACTTTAAGTTGTCTTATAGGTCACAATACACTAAATAAATAAGAGATGTACGACTGTACTCTCTAAATAAATCAACAAGTTTAACTCGAAGACATGTTTTAAGGTTTAGACACTTGCTTTGATATTCTTTTTTGGAGATGTTGGTAGGGTAAGTATTGGTATGCACAAATAAATCACTGATATGTTTTAAGATTGGAGACTACAGTATGACACTTGCGCTGAGGCGGGTTACATTCAACTAGAAAGTAGCCGCTAAAAAGATATTGATAAAACAGTCAACTTTGTTTAGCGTTGAGTTCTTTCTTACATAACACATAACATACCCTTTTTATTGCTTAAATCAATTCAGCTTAGAATGCTCTTTTAGTAAAGGTACGGTTATGAGGGTCCCTATGTGCAAAATATTGCATTTATTTTTGGTCAGAGTTGTCGCTGTTACATTATATTACATAAGGATTGGAATTAGTATATTGTAACCTAAACACAAAACAAGGAGCGGCACTAAAGGGGCAATGTGTACATAAAATCACCATGTAACTGTGTGGTTTTATTGGCTGTAATAAGTTTCATGGAAAACATGCGATAAATATCATGATTTTAATATGCATTTCGATTTTTACCGCGAAAACCGCTTTTTCAAGTTTAAAAAAGAAAAACAGTACGGAAACCCGTCGTGTGCATCTTGCAGCACACTAAATCATGCTAAAACCAAAAAATGAACACGTTTTATACAATGTTTATCTCTATTGCATGAAAGTATGTAAACATATGCTAGTATTTTGTCTGATGTCTATGAATTAAGTACACAATTTGACTCGGGCACCCCATATAATCAAATAAATGAAAACAACTTAAGCCAGATTGCTTATTAGGCATCATTCTCAAATGCGTTTTCAAGCATTTCTATTTTGTGGATCGGTCTGAAATTGTGCATGCACATAAAAAAGATATGTTAATAATGATGTAGATTTTTTTTTTTTTCGCGATATCAAAACTTTAATTTGTCTTATAGGTCACAATACACTAAATAAATAAGAGATGTTGGGCTGTACTCTCTAAATAAATCAACAAGTTTAACTCGAAGACATGTTTTAAGGTTAAGACACTTGCTTTCATATTCTTTTTTGGAGATGTTGGTAGGGTAAGCATTGGTATGCACAAATAAATCACTGATATGTTTTAAGATTGGAGACTACAGTATGACACCTGCGATGAGGCGGGTTACATTCAACTAGATAGTAGCCGCTAAAAAGATGTTGATAAAACAGTCAACTTTGTTTAGTGTCGAGTTCTTTCTTACATCACACATGACATACCCTTTTTATTGCTTAAATCAATTCAGCTTAGAGCGCTCTTTAAGAAAAGGTATGGTTATGAGGGTCCCTATGTGCAAAATGTTGCATTTATTTTTGGTCAAAGTTATCGCTTTTACCTTATATTATATAAGAATTGGAATTAGTATATTGTAACCTAAACACAAAACAGGGAGCGGCACTAAAGGGGCAATGTGTACATAAAATCACCATGTTATTGTGTGGTTTTATTGGCTGTAATAAGTTTCATGGAAAACATGCGATAAATATCAGGATTTTAATATGCATTACGATTTTTACCGCGAAAACCGCTTTGTCAAGCAAAAAAAAAAAGAAAAACAGTACGGAAACCCGTCTTGTGCATCTTGCAGCACACTAAATCATGCTAAAACCAAAAATGAACACGTTTTATGTAATGTTTATCTCTATTGCATGATAGTATGTAAACATGTCCTAGTATTTTGAATGATGTCTATGAATTAAGTACACAATTTGACTCAGGCACCCCATATAATCAAAGCACTGTAAACAACTTAAGCCAGATTGCTTATCAGGCATCATTCTCAAATGCGTTTTCAAGCATTTGTACTTTGTGGATCGGTCTGAAATTGTGCATGCACATCAATTTTTTTTGGTAATAATGATGTAGAATTGTTGTTTTTTTGCGATATCAAAACTTGAAGTTGTCATTAAGGCCACAATACACTAAATAAATAAGAGATGTAGGGCTGTACTCTCTAAATAAATCAACAAGTTTAACTCGAAGACATGTTTTAAGGTTTAGACACTTGCTTTGATATTCTTTTTTGGAGATGTTGGTAGGGTAAGCATTAGTATGCACAAATAAATCTCTGATATGTTTTAAGATTGGAGACTACAGTATGACACTTGCGCTGAGGCGGGTTACATTCAACTAGAAAGTAGCCGCTCAAAAGATGTTGATAAAACAGTCAACTTTGTTTAGCGTCGAGTTCTTTGTTACATAACACATGACATACCCTTTGTATTGCTTTAATCAATTCAGCTTAGAATGCTCTTTAAGAAAAGGTATTGTTATGAGGGTCCCTATGTGCAAAATGTTGCATTTATTTTTGGTTAAAGTTATCGCTTTTACATTATATTACATAAGGATTGGAATTAGTATATTGTAACCTACACGTAAACTATCGATGAATTTCAAACGTCGTTCATGTACAGAACATTTTGGGTCAACACGGATTCGACTAGTGTTGTTAATCAGTGTTCAAAAGTTTTAATCGATTAATCAGCAACAAGTTCTGACTAAATAACCGATTAATGAGGATTCTTGAAAGTAAAGGAAATACACGCTAGACTGCAACGTTTCAATGATTTACATTGTTTTATTTAGTTTGGCCAAAAAAAGTGTGTCTGATTAATATGGCAATTTGGGCCGAAAAGTTCTATGTCCGTACACGGGTTATTGCCTGTTTGTGATAATACTATAAACGACTTATCATTGAACCTTGGCAGGATGTTAGGGGTCATGGGGACGCACCGTTTGGCACCTGTATCCAGGTTAACAATTCATACGCGACCTGAAGCGCACCAATGTACGCCTATTGCTGTAATGTATACGTTAAATAGTTATGCCGTTGACGTCGTTTTGACGTCAGTTACGTCACCAGGAAGCTCACCTCGTGCAGGCAGTCTCGGCCCCATAGACCCTAACAGACTGCCAAGTTTCGTGGCGATAGCTATTATACTTTCGCCAATAACATGCAAAAACCGATTCTCAACGGGCCTGTATAAGGCAATTTTGGGCCGAACATTTCTATGTTCGTATACGGGTTTTGGGGTGTTTGTGAGAATACTATACACGACTTATCATTGAACATTGGCAGGGTGTTAGGGGTCATGGGGACGCACCGTTTGGCACCTGTATCCACGTTAACAATTCATACGCGACCTGAAGCGCACCAATGTACGCATATTGCTGTACGGTATGCGTTAAATAGGACTGCCGTTGACGTCGTTTTGACGTCAGTTACGTCACCAGGAAGCTCACCTCGTGCAGGCAGTCTCGGCCCCATGGACCCTAACAGACTGCCAAGTTTCGTGGCGATAGCCCTTATACTTTCGCCAATAACATGCAAAATCCGATTCTCTACGGGCCTGTATAAAGCATTTTGGGGCCGAAAATGTCTATGTCCGTATATGGGTTGTTGAGTGTTTGTGAGAATACTATAAACGACTTATCATTGAACCTTCGCAGAGTGTTAGGGGTCATGGGGACGCACCGTTTGGCACCTATATCCTCGTTAACAATTCATACGTGACCTGAAGCGCACCAATGTACTCCTTTTGCTGTACTGTATACGTTAAATAGGGCTGCCGTTCACGTCGTTTTGACGTCAGTTACGTCACCAGGAAGCTCACCTCGTGCATGCAGTCTCGGCCCCATGGACCCTAACAGACTGCCATGTTTCGTGGCGATAGCTCTTATACTTTCGCCAATAACATGCAAAAACCGATTCTCTATGGGACTGTAAAAAGGCAATATTGGGCCCAACATTTCTATGTCCGATCACCAATTTTTGGGTGTTTGTGAGAATACTATAAACGACTTATCATTGAACATTATCAGGGTGTTAGGGGTCATGGGGACGCACCGTTTGGCACCTGTATCCACGTTAACAATTCATACGCGACCTGAAGCGCACCAATGTACGGCTATGGCTGTACTGTAAACAGTAAATAGGGCTGCCGTCTAATCGTTTTGACGTCAGTTACGTCACCAGGATGCTCTCCTCGTGCCGGCGGTCTCGGCTCCATGGACCCTAACAGACTGCCAAGTTTCGTGGAGATAGCTCTTATACTTTCGCCAATAACATGCAAAAACCGATTCTCTAAGGGCCTGTATAAGGCAATTTTGGGCCGAACATTTTTATGTACGTATACGCGTTTTGGCGTGTTTGTGAGAATACTATAAACGACTTATCATTGAACCTTGACAGGGTGTTAGGAGTGAGGGGACTCACCGTTAGGCACATGTATCCACGTTAACAATTCATACGCGACATGAAGCGCACCAATGTACGCCTATTGGTGTACTGTATACGTTAAATAGGGCTGCCTTTGGCGTCGATTTGAGGTCAGTTACGCCACCAGGAATCTCACCTCGTGCAGGCAGTCTTGGCCCCATGGACCATAACAGACTGCCAAGTTTCGTGGCAATAGCTCTTATACTTTCGCCAATAACATGCAAAAACCGATTCTCTACGGGCCTGTATAAGGCAATTTTGGGCCGAAAATTTTTATGTTCGTATACGGGTTGTTGCGTGATTGTGAGAATACTATAAAAGACTTATCTTTGAACCTTGGCAGGGTGTTAGGGGTCATGGGGACGCACCGTTTGGCACCTTTATCCACGTTAACAATTCATACGCGACCTGAAGCGCACCAATGTACGCCTGTTGCTGTAATGTATACTTTAAATAGGGCTGCCGTTGACGTCGTGTTGACGTCAGTTACATCACCAGGAAGCTCACCTCGTGCAGCCATCTCGGCCCCATGGACCCTAACAGACTGCCAAGTTTCGTGGGGATAGCTCTTATACTTTCGCCAATAACATGCAAAAACCGAATCTCTATGGGCCAGAATAAGGCAATTTTGGGCCGAAAATTTCTATGTCCGTATACGGGTTATTGCGTGTTTGTGATAATACTATAAACGACTCATCATTGAACTTTGGCAGGGTGTTAGGGGTCATGGGGACGCACCGTTTGGCACCTGTATCCACGTTAACAATTCATACGCGACATGAAGCGCACCAATGTACTCCTATTGCTGTACTGTATACGTTAAATAGGGCTGCCGTTGACGTCGTTTTGACGTCAGTTACAACACCAGGAAGCTCATCTCGTGCAGGCAGTCTCGGCCCCATGGACCCTAACAGACTGCCAAGTTTCGTGGGGATAGCTCTTATACTTTCGCCAATAACATGCAAAAACCGAATCTCTATGGGCCAGTATAAGGCAATTTTGGGCCGAAAAATTCTATGTTCGTACACGGGTTATGGCGTGTTTGTGATAATACTATAAACGACTTATCATTGAACTTTGGCAGGGTGTTATGGGTCATAGGGACGCACCGTTTGGCACCTGTATGCACGTAAAAAATTCATACGCGACCTGAAGCGCACCAATGCACGCCTATTGCTGTACTATATACGTTAAATAGGGCTGCCGTTGACGTCGTTTTGACGTCAGTTACGTCACCATTAAGCTCACCTCGTGCAGGCAGTCTCGGCCCCATGGACCCTAACAGACTACCAATTTTCGTCGCAATAGCTCTTATACTTTCGCCAATAACATGCAAAAACCGATTCTCGACGGGCCTGTAAAAAGGCAATTTTGGGCCGAAAATTTATATGACCGTATACGCGTTTTTGCCTGTTTGTGAGAATACTATACACGACTTATCATTGAACCTTGACAGGGTGTTTGGGGTCAAGGGGACGCACAGTTTGGCACATGCATCCACGTTAACAATTCATACGCGACATGAAGCGCACCAATGTACGCCTATTGCTGTACTGCATACGTTAAATAGGGCGGCCGTTGGTGTCGTTTTGATGTCAGTTACGTCACCAGGAATCTCACCTCGTGCAGGCAGTCTCGGCCCCATGGACCATAACAGACTGCCAAGTTTCGTGGCGAGAGCTCTTATACTTTCGCCAATAACATGCAAAAACCGATTGTCTACGGGCCTGTATTGGGCAATTTTTAAACTTGGCAGTCTGTTAGGGTCCATGGGGCCGAGACTTCCTACACGAGGTAAGGTTCTTGGTGACGTAACTGTCGTCCAAAGTACGTCAACGGCACCCCTATGACCCCTAACACCCTGTCATGGTTCAATGATAAGTCGTTTATAGTATTCTCACAAACACGCAAAAACGCGTATATGGACATACAGGCCTGTAGAGAATCGGTTTTTGCATGTTATTGGCGAAAGTATAAGAGCTATCGCGACGAAAATTGGCAGTCTGTTAGGGTCCATGGGGCCGAGACTGCCTGCACGAGGTGAGCTTAATGGTGACGTAACTGACGTCAAAACGACGTCAAAGGCAGCCCTATTTAACGTATACCGTGCAGCAATAGGCGTACATTGGTGCGCTTCAGGTCGCATATGAATTGTTAACTTGAATACAGGTGCCAAACGGTGCATCCACATGACCCCTAACACCCTGCCAAGTTTCAATTATAAGTCGTTTATAGTATTCTCACAAACACGCAAAAACTCGTATACGGACATAGAAATCTTCGGCCCAAAATTGCCTTATACAGGCCCGTAGAGAATCGGTTTTTGCATGTTATTGGCGAAAGTATAAAAGGTATCGCCACGGAACTTGGCAATCTGTTAGGGTCCTTGGGGCGAGCCTGTCTGCACGACGTGAGCTTCCTGGTAACGTAACTGACCTCAAAACGACGTCACCGGCAGCCCTATTTAACGTATACAGTACTGCAATAGGCGTACATTGGTGCGCTTCAGGTCGCATATGAATTGTTAACGCGGATACAGGTGCCAAACGATGCGTCCCCGTGACCCCTAACACCCTGCCAAGGTTCAATGATAAGTCGTATATAGTATTCTCACAAACACGCGAAAACTCGAATACGGTCATAGAAATTTTCGGCCCAAAATTGCCTTTTACAGGCCCGAAGAGAATCGGTTTTTGCATGTTATTGGCGAAAGTATAAAAGCATTCTCCACGAAACTTGGCAATCTGTCAGGGTCCATGGGGCAGAGACTGTCTGCACGGCACGAGGTGAGCTTCATGGTGACGTAACTGACGTCAAAACGACGTCAACGGCAGCCCTATTTAACGTATACAGTACAGCAATAGGCGTACATTGGTGCGCTTCAGGTCGCGTATGAATTGTTAACGCGGATACAGTTGCCAAACGATGCTTCCCCGTGACCCCTAACACCCTGCCAAGGTTCAATGATATGTCGTTTATAGTATTATCACAAAAAACACGCAAAAACTCGTATACGGTCATAGAAATTTTCGGCCCGAAATTGCCTTATACAGGCCCGTAGAGAATCGGTTTTTGCATGTTATTGGCGAAAGCATAAAAGCTATCGGCACGAAACATGTCAATCTGTTAGTGTCCATGGGGCCGATACTGTCTGCACGATGTGAGCTTCCTGGTGACGTAAATGACGTCAAAACGACGTCATCGGCAGCCCTATTTAACGTATACAGTTCAGCAATAGGCGTACATTGGTGCGCTTCAGGTCGCGTACGAATTGTTAACGCGGATACAGGTGCGAAACGATGCTTCCCCGTGACCCCTAACACCCTGCCAAGGTTCAATGATAAGTCGTTTATAGTATTCTCACAAACAGGCAAAAACGCGTATACGGACATATAAATATTCCGCCCAAAATTGCCTTATACAGGCCCGCAGAGTATCGGTTTTTGTATGTTATTGGCGAAAGTATAAGAGCTATCGCCTCGAAACTTGGCAGTCTGTTGGGGTCCATGGGGCCGAGACTGCATGCACGAGGTGAGCTTCATGGTGATGTAACTGACGTCAAAACGACGTCAACGGCAGCGCTATTTAACGTATACAGTACAGCAATAGGGGTACATTGGTGCGCTTTAGGTCGCGTATAAATCGTTAACGCGTATACAGGTGCCAAACGGTGTGTCCCCATGACCCCTAACACCTTGCCAAGTTTCAATGATAAGTCGTTTATAGTATTCTCACAAACACACAAAAACGCGTATACGAACAGTCACATTTTCGGCCCAAAATTGCCATAAACAGGCACGTTGAATATCGGTTTTTGCATATGATTGGCGAAAGTATAAGAGCTATAACCACGAAACTTGGCAGTCTGTTAGGGTCCATGGGGCCGAGACTGTCTGCATGAGGTGAGCTTCCTGGTGATGTAACTGACGTCAAAACGACGTCAAAGGCAGCCCTATTTAACGAATACTGAACAGCAATAGGCGTACCTTGGTGCGCTTCAGGTCGCGTATGAATTGTTAACGCGTATACAGGTGCCAAACGGTGTGTCCCCATGACCCTTAACACCCTGCCAAGGTTCAATGATAAGTCGTTGACAATATTCTCACAAACACGCAAAAACGCGAATACGGACATGGAAATTTTCGGCCCAAAATTGCCTTATACAGGCCCGTAGAGAATCGGCTTTTGCATGTTATTGGCGAAAGTATGAAAGCTATCGCCACGAAACTTGGCAGTCTGTTAGGGTCCATGGGGCTGAAACTGTCTGCACGAGGTGAGCTTCCTGGTGACGTAACTGACGTCAAAACGACGTCAACGGCAGCCCTATTTAACGTATACAGTACAGCAATAGGGGTACATTGGTGCGCTTCAGGTCGCGTATGAATTGTTAACGTGGATACAGGTGCCAAACGGTGCGTCCCCATGACCACTAACACCCTGCCAACGTTCAATGATAAGTCGTTTATAGTATTCTCACAAACACGCAAAAACGCATATACGGACATAGAAATTTTCGCCCCAAAATTGGCTTATACAGGTCTGTAGAGAATCGGTTTTTGCATGTTATTGGCGAAAGTATAAAAGCTATCTCCACGAAACTTGGTAGTCTGTTAGTGTCCATGGGGCCGAGACTGCCTGCACGGGGTGAGCTTCCTGGTGACGTACAGTTCATCAATAGGAGTACATTGGTGCGCTTCAGGGCGCTTACGAATTGTTAAGGCGGATACAGGTGCCAAACGATGCGTCCCCATGACCCCTAATACCCTGCCAAGGTTCAATGATAAGTCGTTTATAGTATTCTCACAAACAAGCAAAAACGCGTATACTGACATAGAAATATTCGGCCCAAAATTGACTTGTACAGGATCGCAGAGTATCGGTTTTTGTATGTTATTGGCGAAAGTATAAGAGCTATCGCCACGAAACTTGGCAGTCTGTTAGGGTCCATGGGGCCGAGACTGCCTGCACGAGGTGAGCTTCATGGTGATGTAACTGACGTCAAAACGACGTGAACGGCAGCGCTATTTAACGTATACAGTACAGCAATAGGCGTACATTGGTGCTCTATAGGTCGCGTATAAATCGTTAACGCGCATACAGGTGCCTAACGTTGCGTCCCCATGACCCCTAACACCCTGCCAAGTTTCAATGATAAGTAGTTTATAGTATTCTCACAAACACGCAAAAACGCGTATACGAACAGTCACATTTCGGCCCAAAATTTCCATAAACAGGCCCGTTGAGTATCGGTTTTGGATATGATTAGCGAAAGTATAAGAGCTATAACCACGAAACTTGGCAGTCTGTTAGGGTCCATGGGGCCGAGACTGTCTGCATGAGGTGTGCTTCCTGGTGATGTAACTGACGTCAAAACGACCTCAACGGCAGCCCTATTTAACGTATACTGAACAGCAATAGGCTTACCTTGGTGCGCTTCAGGTCGCGTATCAATTGTTAACGCGTATACAGGTGCCAAACGGTGTGTCTCCGTGACCCTTAACACCCTGCCAAGGTTCAATGATAAGTCGTTGATAGTATTCTCACAAACACGCAAAAACGCGTATAAGGACAGAGAAATTTTCGGCCCAAAATAACCATGTACTGGCCCGTAGAGAATCGGCTTTTGCATGTTATTGGCGAAAGTATAAAAGCTATCGCCACGAAACTCGGCAATCTGTTAGGGTCCATGGGGCAGAGACTGTCTGCACGAGGTGAGCTTCCTGGTGACGTAATTGACGTCAAAACGACGTCAAAGGCAGCAATATTTAACGTATACCGTGCAGCAATAGGCGTACATTTGTGCGCTTCAGGTCGCATATGAATTGTTAACTTGGATACAGGTGCCAAACCGTGCGACCACATGACCCCTAACACCCTGCCAAGGTTCAATTATAAGTCGTTTATAATATTCTCACAAACACGCAAAAACGCGTATTCGGACATAGAAACCTTACGCCCAAAATTGCATTATACAGGCCCGTAGAGAATTGGTTTTTGCATGTTATTGGCGAAAGTATAAAAGGTATCGCCACGGAACTTGGCAATCTGTTAGGGTCCTTGGGGCGAGCCTGTCTGCACGACGTAAGCTTTCTGGTAACGTAACTGACCTCAAAACGACGTAAACGGCAGCCCTATTTAACGTATACAGTACTGCAATAGGCGTACATTGGTGCGCTTCAGGTCGCATATGAATTGTTAACGCGGATACAGGTGCCAAACGCTGCGTCCCCGTGACCCCTACACCCTGCCAAGGTTCAATGATAAGTCGTTTATAGAATTCTCACAAACACGCGAAAACGCGTATATGGACATAGAAATGT
This sequence comes from Congeria kusceri, assembly GCA_027627225.1. Classification (NCBI taxonomy): domain Eukaryota; kingdom Metazoa; phylum Mollusca; class Bivalvia; order Myida; family Dreissenidae; genus Congeria; species Congeria kusceri. The sequence goes on from CM051036.1 coordinate 33,746,508, forward strand.
TCGGCCCAAAATTGCCTTATACAGGCCCGCAGTGAATCGGTTTTTGTATGTTATTGGCGAAAGTATAAGAGCTATCGCCACGAAACTTGGCAGTCTGTTAGGGTCCATGGGGCCGAGACTGCCTGCACGAGGTGAGCTTCATGGTGATGTAACTGACGTCAAAACGACGTCAACGGCAGCCCTATTTAACGTATACTGTACAGCAATATGCGTTCATTGGTGCGCTTCAGGTCGCGTATAAATCGTTAACGCGTATACAGGTGCCAAACGGTGCGTCCCCATGACACCTAACACCCTGCCAAGTTTCAATGATAAGTCGTTTATAGTATTCTCACAAACACGCAAAAACGCGTATACGAACATTCACATTTTCGGCCCAAAATTGCGATAAACTGGCCTGTAGAGTATCGGATTTTGCATGTGATTGGCAAAAGTATAAGAGCTATCGCCACGAAACTTGGCAGTCTGTTAGGGTCCATGGGGCCGAGACTGCCTGCACGAAGTGAGCTTCCTGGTGACCTAACTGATGTCAAAACGACCTCAACGGCAGCCCTATTTAACGTATGCAGTACAGCAATAGGCGTACATTGGTGCGCTTCAGGTCGAGTATGAATTGTTAACGCGGATAGAGGTGTCAAGCGGTGCGCCCCAATAACCCCTAACACCCTGCCAAGGTTCAATGATAAGTTGTTTATAGTATTCTCACAAACACGTAAACACGCGTATACGGACATAGAGAATCGGTTTTTGCATGTTATTGGCGAAAGTATAAGAGCTATCGCCACGAAACTTGGCAGTCTGTTAGTGTCGATGGGGCCGAGACTGTCTGCACGAGGTGAGCTTCCGGGTGACGTAACTGACGTCAAAACGACGTCAAAGGCCGCCCTATTTAACGTATACAGTACAGCAATAGGCGTACCTTGGTGCGCTTCAGGTCGAGTATGAATTGTTAACGCGGATACAGGTGTCAAACGATGCGTCCCCGTGACCCCTAACACCCTGCCAAGGTTCAATGATAAGCCGTTTATAGTATTCTCACAAACACGCAAAAACGCGTATACGGACATAGAAATTTTCGGCCCAAAATTGCCTTGTACATGCCCGTAGAGAATCGGTTTTTGCATGTTATTGTCGAAAGTATAATAGCTATCGCTACAAAACTTGGCAATCTGTTAGGGTCCATGGGGCCGAGACTGCCTGGTGACGTAACTGACGTCAAAACGACGTCAACTGCAGCCCTATTTAACGTATACAGTACAACAATAGGCGTACATTGGTGCGCTTCAGGTCGCGTGTGAATGGTTACCGTGGATACAGGTGCCAAACGGTGCGTCCCCATGACCCCTAACACCCTGCCAATGTTCAATGATAGGTCGTTTATAGTATTCTATTCTCACAAACACGCAAAAACGCGTATACAGACATAGAAATTTCGGCGAAAAATTGCCTTATACAGGCCCGTAGAGAATCGGTTTTTGCATGTTTTTGGCGAAAGTATAAAAGCTATCGCCACGAAACTTGGCAGTCTGTTTGAGTCCATGGGGCTGAGACTGTCTGCACGAGGTGAGCTTCATGGTGACGTAACTGACGTCAAAACGACGTCAACGGCCGCCCTATTTAACGTATTCAGTACAGCAATAGGCGTACCTTGGTGCGCTTCAGGTCGCGCATGAATTGTTAACGTGGATACAGGTGCCAAACGGTGCGTCCCCGTGACGCCTAACACCCTGCCAAGGTTCAATGATAAGTCGTTTATAGTATTCTCATAAACACGCAAAAACGCGTATACGGACATAGACATTTGCGGCCCAAAATTGCCTTATACAGGCCCGTAGAGAATCGGTTTTTGCATGTTATTGGCGAAAGTATAATAGCTATCGCCACAAAACTTGGCAGTCTGTTAGGGTCCATTGGGCCGAGAGTGCCTGGTGACGTAACTGACGTCAAAACGACGTCAACGGCAGCCGTATTTAACGTATACAGTACAACAATAGGCCTACATTGGTGCGCTTCAGGTCGCGTGTGAATGGTTAACGACGATACAGGTGCCAACCGGTGCGGCCCCATGACCCCTAACACCCTGCCAAGGTCCAATGATAGGTCGTTTATAGTATTCACACAAACACGCAAAAACGCGTATACGAACAGAGAAATGTTCGGCCCAAAATTGCCTTATACCGGCCCGTAGAGAATCGGTTTTGCAAGTTATTGGCGAAAGTATAAAAGCTATCAACACGAAACCTGGAAGTCTGTTAGGGTCCATGGGGTCGAGACTGTCTGCACGAGGTGAGCTTCCTCCTAACGTAACTGACGTCAAAACGACGTCAAAGGCCGCCCTATTTAACGTATACAGTACAGCAATAGGCGTACATTGATGCGCTTCAGGTCGCGTATGAATTGTTAACGCGGATACAGGTGCCAAACGATGTGTGTCCGTGACCACTAACACCCTGCCAAGTTTCAATGATAAGTCGTTTATAGTATTCTCACAAACACGTAAAAACGCGAATACGGACAAATAAACTTTCGGCCCAAAATTGACTTATACAGGCCCGTTCAGAATCGGTTTTTGCATGTTATTGGCGAAAGAATAATAGCTATCGCCACGAAACTTGGCAGTCTGTTAGGGTCCATGGGGCCGAGACTGCCTGCACGAGGTGAGCTTCCTGGTGACGTAACTGACGTCAAAACGACGTCAACGGCAGCCCTATTCAACGAGAACAGTACAGCAATAGGCGTACATTGGTGCGCTTCAGGTCGCCTATGAATTGTTAACGCGGATACAGGTGCGAAACGATGCGTCCCCGTGACCTCTAATACCCTGCCAAGGTTCAATTTTAAGTCGTTTATAGTATTCTCACAAACACTCAAAAACGCGTATACGGACATTGAAATTTTCTTCCCAAAATTGACTTATACAGGCCCGTAGAGAATCGGTTTTTGCATGTTATTGGCGAAAGTATAATAGCTATCGCCACGAAACTTGGCAATCTGTTAGGGTCCATGGGTCCGAGACTGCCTGCACGAGGTAAGCTTCCTAGTGACGTAACTGACGTCAAAAAGACGTAAAAGGCAGCCCTATTTAACATATACAGTACAGCAATAGGCGTACATTGGTGCGCTTCAGGTCGCGTATGAATTGTTAACGTGGATACAGGTGTCAAACGGTGCGCCCCATGACCCCTAACACCCTGCCAAGGTTCAATGATAAGTCGTTTATATTATGATCACAAACACGCAAAAACGCGTATACGCACATTGAAATTTTCGGCCCAAATTGCCTTACACAGGCCCTTAGAGAATCGGTTATTGCATGTTATTGGCGAAAGTATAAAAGCTATCGCCACGAAACTTGGCAGTCTGTTAGGGGCCATGGGGCCGAGAGAGTCTGCACGAGGTGAGCTTCCTGGTAACGTAACTGACGTCAAAACGACGTCAAAGGCAGCCCTATATAACGTATACAGTACAGCAATAGGCGTACATTGGTGCGCTTCAGGTCGCGTATGAATTGTTAACGCGGATACAGGTGCCAAACGATGCGTCCCCGTGACCCCTAACACCCTGCCAAGGTTCAATGATAAGCCGTTTATAGTATTCTCACAAACACGCAAAAACGCGTATATGGACATAGAAATGTTCGGCCCAAAATAGCGTTATACAGACCAGTAAAGAATCGGTTTTTGCATGTTATTGGCGAAAGTATAAGAGCTATCGCCATGAAATTGGGTGTCTGTTAGGGTCCATGGGGCCGAGACTGCCTGCATTGGTGCGCTTCTGGTCGCGTACGAATTGTTAACGCGAATACAGGTGCCAAACGGTGCGTCCCCATGACCCCTTACACCCTGCCAAGGTTCAATGATAAGTCGTTTATAGTATTCTCACAAACACGCAAAAACGCGTATACGGACATAGAAATGTTCGTCCCAAAATTGCCTTATACAGGCCCGTAGAGAATCGGCTTTTGCATGTTATTGGCGAAAGTATAAGAGCTATCGCCACGAAACTTGGCAGTCTGTTAGGGTCTATGTGGCCGAGAATGCCTGCACGAGGTGAGCTTCCTGGTGACGTAACTGATGTCAAAACGACGTCAACGGCAGCCCTATTTAACGTATACAGTACAGCAATAGGCGTACATTGGTACGCTTCAGGTCGCGTATGAATTGTTAACGAGGATACAGGTGCCAAACGGTGTGTCCCCATGGCCCCTAACACCCTGCCAAGGTTCAATGATAAGTCGTTTATATTATTCTCACAAACACGCAAAAACGCGTATACGGACATATAAATTTTCGGCCCAAATTCGCCTTGTACAGGCCCGTAGCGAATCGGTTTTTGCATGTTATTTGCGAAAGTATAAAAGCTATCGCCACGAAACTTGGCTGTCTGTTAGGGTCCATGGGGCCGAGACTGTGTGCATGAGGTGGGCTTCCTGGTGACGTAACTGACGTCAAAACGACGTCAAAGGCAGCCCAATTTAACGTATAAAGTACAGCAATAGGCGTACATTGGTGCGCTTCACGTCGCGTATGAATTGTTAACGTGGATAAAGGTGCCAAACGGTGCGTCATAATGACCCCTAACAACCTGCCAAGGTTCAATGATAAGTCGTTTATAGTATTCTCACAAACACGGAAAAACGCGTATACGGACATGGAAATTTTCGGCCCAAAATTGCCTTATACAGGCCCGTAGAGAATCGGTTTTTGTATGTTATTGGCGAAAGTATAAGAGCTATCGCCACGAAACTTGCCAGTCTGTTAGGGTCCATGGGGCCGAGACTGCATGCACGAGGTGAGCTTCATGGTGATGTAACTGACGTCAAAACGACGTCAACGGCAGCGCTATTTAACGTATACAGTACAGCAATAGGCGTACATTGGGGCGATTTAGGTGGCGTATAAATCGTTAACGCGTATACAGGTGCCAAACGGTGCGTACCCATGACCTAACACCCTGCCAAGTTTCAATGATAAGTCGTTTATAGTATTCTCACAAACACGCAAAAACGCGTATACGAACAGTCACATTTTCGGCCCAAAATTGCCATAAACAGGCACGTTGAGTATCGGTTTTTGCATATGATTGGCGAAAGTATAAGAGCTATAACCACGAAACTTGGCAGTCTGTTAGGGTCCATGGGGCCGAGACTGTCTGCATGAGGTGAGCTTCCTAGTAATGTAACTGACGTCAAAACGACGTCAACGGCATATCAATTTAAGGTATACAGTACAGCAATAGGCGTACATTGGTGCGCCTCTTGTCGCGTATGCATTGTTAACGCGGATACAGGTTCCAAACGATGAGTCCCCGTGACCCTTAACACCCTGCCAAGGTTCAATGATAAGTCGTTTATATTATTCTCACAAACACGCAAAAACGCGTATATGGAATTAGAAATTTTCGGCCCAAAATTGCCTTATACAGGCCCGTAGAGAATCGGTTTTTGCATGTTATTGGCGAAAGTATAAAAGCTATCGCCAGGAAACTTGGCAGTCTGTTAGGATCCATGGGGCCGAGCCTGTCTGCACGATGTGAGCTTCCTGGTAACGTAACTGACGTCAAAACGACGTCAAATGCTGCCCTATTTAACGTATACAGTACAGCAATAGGCGTACATTGGTGCGCTTCAGGTCGCGTATGAATTGTTAACGCGGATACAGGCGCCAAACGGTGCGTCCCCATGACCCCTAACACCCTGCCAAGGTTCAATGATAAGTCGTTTATAGTATGATCACAAACACGCAAAAACGCGTATACGGACATAGATATTTTCGGCCCAAAATTGAAATACAGGCCCGTAGAGAATCGGCTTTTGCACGATATTGGCGAAAGTATAAAAGCTATCGCCACGAAACTTGGCAGTCTGTTAGGGTCCATGGGGCCGAGACGGCCTGCACGAGGTGAGCTTCCTGGTTACGTAAGTGACGTCAAAACGACGTCAACGGCAGCCCTATTCAACGAGTACAGTACAGCATTAGGCGTACATTGGTGCGCTTCAGGTCGCCTATGAATTGTTAACGCGGATATAGGTTCCAAACGATGCGTCCCCATGACCTCTAACACCCTGCCAAGCTTCAATGATAGGTCGTTTATAGTATTCTCACAAATGCGCAAAAACTCGTATACGGACATAGAAATTGTCGGCCCAAAATTGCCTTATACAGGCCCGTTCAGAATCGGTTTTTGCATGTTATTGGCGAAAGTATAATAGCTATCGCCACGAAACTTGGCAATCTGTTAGGGTCCATGGGGCCGATACTGCCTGCACGAGGTAAGCTTCCAGGTGACGTAAATGACGTCAAAACGACGTCAACGGCAGCCCTATTTAACGTATACAGTACAGCAATAGGCGTACATTGGTGCGCTTCAGGTCGCGTATGAATTGTTAACGTGGATACAGGTGCCAAACGGTGCGTCCCAATGACCCCTAACACCCTGCCAAGGTTCAATGACAAGTCGTTTATAGTATTCTCACAAACACCCAAAAACGCGTATACGGACATCGAAATTTTCGGCCCAAAATTGACATACTGGCCCTTAGGGAATCGGTTTTTGCATGTTATTGGCGAAAGTATAAAAGCTATCGCCAGGAAACTTGGCAGTCTGTTAGGGTCCATGGGGCCGAGCCTGTCTGCACGATGTGAGCTTCCTGGTAACGTAACTGACGTCAAAACGACGTCAACGGCATCCCTATATAACGTACACAGTACAGCAATAGGCGTACATTGGTGCGCTTCAGGTCGCGTATGAATTGTTAACGCGGATACAGGTGCCAAACGGTGCGTCCCCATGACCACTAACACCCTGCCAAGGTTCAATGATAAGGCGTTTATAGTATGATCACAAACACGCAAAAACGCGTAATTAACATAGAAATTTTCGGCCCAAAATTGACTTATACAGGCCCGTAGAGAATCGGTTTTTGCATGTTATTGGCGAAAGTATAAAAGCTATCGCCAGGAAACTTGGCAGTCTGTTAGGGTCCATGGGGCCGAGCCTGTCTGCACGATGTGAGCTTCCTGGTAACGTAACTGACGTCAAAACGACGTCAACGGCATCCCTATATAACGTACACAGTACAGCAATAGGCGTACATTGGTGCGCTTCAGGTCGCGTATGAATTGTTAACGCGGATACAGGTGCCAAACGGTGCGTCCCCATGACCACTAACACCCTGCCAAGGTTCAATGATAAGGCGTTTATAGTATGATCACAAACACGCAAAAACGCGTAATTAACATAGAAATTTTCGGCCCAAAATTGACTTATACAGGCCCGTAGAGAATCGGTTTTTGCATGTTATTGGCGAAAGTATAATAGCTATCGCCACGAAACTTGGCAATCTGTTAGGGTCCATGGGGCCGATACTGCCTGCACGAGGTAAGCTTCCAGGTGACGTAAATGACGTCAAAACGACGTCAACGGCAGCCCTATTTAACGTATACAGTACAGCAATAGGCGTACATTGGTGCGCTTCAGGTCGCGTATGAATTGTTAACGTGGATACAGGTGCCAAACGGTGCGTCCCAATGACCCCTAACACCCTGCCAAGGTTCAATGACAAGTCGTTTATAGTATTCTCACAAACACCCAAAAACGCGTATACGGACATCGAAATTTTCGGCCCAAAATTGACATACTGGCCCGTAGGGAATCGGTTTTTGCATGTATTTGGCGAAAGTATAAAAGCTATCGCCAGGAAACTTGGCAGTCTGTTAGGGTCCATGGGGCCGAGCCTGTCTGCACGATGTGAGCTTCCTGGTAACGTAACTGACGTCAAAACGACGTCAACGGCATCCCTATATAACGTATACAGTACAGCAATAGGCGTACATTGGTGCGCTTCAGGTCGCGTATGAATTGTTAACGCGGATACAGGTGCCAAACGGTGCGTCCCCATGACCACTAACACCCTGCCAAGGTTCAATGATAAGGCGTTTATAGTATGATCACAAACACGCAAAAACGCGTAATTAACATAGAAATTTTCGGCCCAAAATTGACTTATACAGGCCCGTAGAGAATCGGTTTTTGCATGTTATTGGCGAAAGTATAAAAGCTATCGCCAAGAAACTTGGCAGTCTGTTAGGGTCCATGGGGCCGAGACTGTCTGCACGAGGTGAGCTTCCTGGTTACGTAACTGACGTCAAAACGATGTCAACGGCAGCCCTATTTAACGTATACAGTACAGCAATAGGCGTACATTGGTGCGCTTCAGGTCGCCTATGAATTGTTAACGTGGGTACAGGTGCCAAACGGTGCGTCCTCATGACCCCTAACACCCTGCCAAGGTTCAATGATAAGTCGTTTATAGTATTCTCACAAACACGCAAAAACGCGTATACGGACATAGAAATTTTCGGCCCAAAATTGCCTTATACAGGCCCGTAGTGAATCGGTTTTTGCATGTTATTGGCGAAAGAATAAAAGCTATCGCCACGAAACTTAGCGGTCTGTTGGGGTCCATTGGGCCGAGACGGCCTGCACGAGGTGAGCTTCCTGGTGACGTAACTGACGTCAAAACGACGTCAACGGCAGCCCTATTTAACGTATACAGTGCAGCAATAGGCGTACATTGGTGCGCTTCAGGTCGCGTATGAATTGTTAACGTGGATACAGGTGCCAAACGGTGCGTCCCCATGGCCCCTAACACCCTACCGAGGTTCAATGATAAGTCGTTTATAGTATTCTCACAAACATGCAAAAACGCGTATACGGACATATAAATTTTCGGCCCAAAATTGCCTTATACAGGACCGTAGAGAATCGGTTTTTGCATGTTATTGGCGAAAGTATAAAAGCTATCGCCAGGAAGCTTGGCAGTCTGTTAGGGTCCATGGTGACGAGCCTGTCTGCACGAAGTGAGCTTCCTGGTAACGTAACTGACGTCAAAACGACGTCAACGGCATCACTATTTAACGTATACAGTACAGCAATAGGCGTACATTGGTGCGCTTCAGGTCGCGTATGAATTGTTGACGCGGATACAGGTGCAAAACGGTGCGTCCCCATGACCACTAACACCCTGCCAAGGTTCAATGATAAGTCATTTATAATATTCTCACAAACACGCAAAAACGCGTATACGGACATAGAAATTTTCGGCCCGAAATTGCCGAATACAGGCCCGTAGAGAATCGGTTTTTGCATGTTATTGGCGAAAGTATAATAGCTATCGCCACGAAACTTGGCAATCTGTTAGGGTCCATGGGGCCGATACTGCCTGCACGAGGTAAGCTTCCAGGTGACGTAAATGACGTCAAAACGACGTCAACGGCAGCCCTATTTAACGTATACAGTACAGCAATAGGCGTACATTGGTGCGCTTCAGGTCGCGTATGAATTGTTAACGTGGATACAGGTGCCAAACGGTGCGTCCCAATGACCCCTAACACCCTGCCAAGGTTCAATGACAAGTCGTTTATAGTATTCTCACAAACACCCAAAAACGCGTATACGGACATCGAAATTTTCGGCCCAAAATTGACATACTGGCCCGTAGGGAATCGGTTTTTGCATGTTATTGGCGAAAGTATAAAAGCTATCGCCAGGAAACTTGGCAGTCTGTTAGGGTCCATGGGGCCGAGCCTGTCTGCACGATGTGAGCTTCCTGGTAACGTAACTGACGTCAAAACGACGTCAACGGCATCCCTATATAACGTATACAGTACAGCAATAGGCGTACATTGGTGCGCTTCAGGTCGCGTATGAATTGTTAACGCGGATACAGGTGCCAAACGGTGCGTCCCCATGACCACTAACACCCTGCTAAGGTTCAATGATAAGGCGTTTATAGTATGATCACAAACACGCAAAAACGCGTAATTAACATAGAAATTTTCGGCCCAAAATTGACTTATACAGGCCCGTTCAGAATCGGTTTTTGCATGTTATTGGCGAAAGTATAATAGCTATCGCCACGAAACTTGGCAATCTGTTAGGGTCCATGGGGCCGAGCCTGTCTGCGCGATGTGAGCTTCCTGGTAACGTAACTGACGTCAAAACGACGTCAACGTCATCCCTATTTAACGTATACAGTACAGCAATAGGCGTTCATTGGTGCGCTTCAGGTCGCGTATGAATTGTTAACGCGGATACAGGTGCCAAACGGTGCGTCCCCATGACCCCTAACACCCTGCCAAGGTTCAATGATAAGTCATTTATAATATTCTCACAAACACGCAAAAACGCGTATACGGACATAGAAATTTTCGGCCCAAAATTGCTTTATACAGGCCCGTAGAGAATCGGTTTTTGCATGTTATTGGCGAAAGTATAAAAGCTATCGCCAAGAAACTTGGCAGTCTGTTAGGGTCCATGGGGCCGAGACTGTCTGCACGAGGTGAGCTTCCTGGTTACGTAACTGACGTCAAAACGATGTCAACGGCAGCCCTATTTAACGTATACAGTACAGCAATAGGCGTACATTGGTGCGCTTCAGGTCGCCTATGAATTGTTAACGTGGGTACAGGTGCCAAACGGTGCGTCCTCATGACCCCTAACACCCTGCCAAGGTTCAATGATAAGTCGTTTATAGTATTCTCACAAACACGCAAAAACGCGTATACGGACATAGAAATTTTCGGCCCAAAATTGCCTTATACAGGCCCGTAGTGAATCGGTTTTTGCATGTTATTGGCGAAAGAATAAAAGCTATCGCCACGAAACTTAGCGGTCTGTTGGGGTCCATTGGGCCGAGACGGCCTGCACGAGGTGAGCTTCCTGGTGACGTAACTGACGTCAAAACGACGTCAACGGCAGCCCTATTTAACGTATACAGTGCAGCAATAGGCGTACATTGGTGCGCTTCAGGTCGCGTATGAATTGTTAACGTGGATACAGGTGCCAAACGGTGCGTCCCCATGGCCCCTAACACCCTACCAAGGTTCAATGATAAGTCGTTTATAGTATTCTCACAAACATGCAAAAACGCGTATACGGACATATAAATTTTCGGCCCAAAATTGCCTTATACAGGACCGTAGAGAATCGGTTTTTGCATGTTATTGGCGAAAGTATAAAAGCTATCGCCAGGAAGCTTGGCAGTCTGTTAGGGTCCATGGTGCCGAGCCTGTCTGCACGAAGTGAGCTTCCTGGTAACGTAACTGACGTCAAAACGACGTCAACGGCATCACTATTTAACGTATACAGTACAGCAATAGGCGTACATTGGTGCGCTTCAGGTCGCGTATGAATTGTTAACGCGGATACAGGTGCAAAACGGTGCGTCCCCATGACCCCTAACACCCTGCCAAGGTTCAATGATAAGTCATTTATAATATTCTCACAAACACGCAAAAACGCGTATACGGACATAGAAATTTTCGGCCCGAAATTGCCGAATACAGGCCCGTAGAGAATCGGTTTTTGCATGTTATTGGCGAAAGTATAAAAGCTATCGCCAGGAAACTTGGCAGTCTGTTAGGATCCATGGGGCCGAGCCTGTCTGCGCGATGTGCGCTTCCTGGTAACGTAACTGACGTCAAAACGACGTCAAAGGCAGCCCTATTTAACGTATACAGTACAGCAATAGGCGTACATTGGTGCGCTTCAGGTCGCGTATGAATTGTTAACGTGGATACAGGTGCCAAATGGTGCGTCCCCATGACCCCTAACACCCTGCCAAGGTTCAATGATAAGTCGTTTATAGTATTCTCACAAACACGCAAAAACGCGTATACGGACATAGAAACTTTCGGCCCAAAATTGCCTTATACAGGCCCGTAGAGAATCGGTTTTTGCATGTTATTGGCGAAAGTATAATAGCTATCGCCACGAAACTTGGCAATCTGTTAGGGTCCATGGGGCCGATACTGCCTGCACGAGGTAAGCTTCCAGGTGACGTAAATGACGTCAAAACGACGTCAACGGCAGCCCTATTTAACGTATACAGTACAGCAATAGGCGTACATTGGTGCGCTTCAGGTCGCGTATGAATTGTTAACGTGGATACAGGTGCCAAACGGTGCGTCCCAATGACCCCTAACACCCTGCCAAGGTTCAATGATAAGTCGTTTATAGTATTCTCACAAACACCCAAAAACGCGTATACGGACATCGAAATTTTCGGCCCAAAATTGACATACTGGCCCGTAGGGAATCGGTTTTTGCATGTTATTGACGAAAGTATAAAAGCTATCGCCAGGAAACTTGGCAGTCTGTTAGGGTCCATGGGGCCGAGCCTGTCTGCACGATGTGAGCTTCCTGGTAACGTAACTGACGTCAAAACGACGTCAACGGCATCACTATATAACGTATACAGTACAGCAATAGGCGTACATTGGTGCGCTTCAGGTCGCGTATGAATTGTTAACGCGGATACAGGTGCCAAACGGTGCGTCCCCATGACCACTAACACCCTGCCAAGGTTCAATGATAAGGCGTTTATAGTATGATCACAAACACGCAAAAACGCGTAATTAACATAGAAATTTTCGGCCCAAAATTGACTTATACAGGCCCGTAGAGAATCGGTTTTTGCATGTTATTGGCGAAAGTATAAAAGCTATCGCCAGGAAACTTGGCAGTCTGTTAGGGTCCATGGGGCCGAGCCTGTCTGCGCGATGTGAGCTTCCTGGTAACGTAACTGACGTCAAAACGACGTCAACGTCATCCCTATTTAACGTATACAGTACAGCAATAGGCGTTCATTGGTGCGCTTCAGGTCGCGTATGAATTGTTAACGCGGATACAGGTGCCAAACGGTGCGTCCCCATGACCCATAACACCCTGCCAAGGTTCAATGATAAGTCATTTATAATATTCTCACAAACACGCAAAAACGCGTATTCGGACATAGAAATTTTCGGCCCAAAATTGGTTTATACAGGCCCGTAGAGAATCGGTTTTTCCATGTTATTGGCGAAAGTATAAAAGCTATCGCCAAGAAACTTGGCAGTCTGTTAGGGTCCATGGGGCCGAGACTGTCTGCACGAGGTGAGCTTCCTGGTTACGTAACTGACGTCAAAACGATGTCAACGGCAGCCCTATTTAACGTATACAGTACAGCAATAGGCGTACATTGGTGCGCTTCAGGTCGCCTATGAATTGTTAACGTGGGTACAGGTGCCAAACGGTGCGTCCTCATGACCCCTAACACCCTGCCAAGGTTCAATGATAAGTCGTTTATAGTATTCTCACAAACACGCAAAAACGCGTATACGGACATAGAAATTTTCGGCCCAAAATTGCCTTATACAGGCCCGTAGTGAATCGGTTTTTGCATGTTATTGGCGAAAGAATAAAAGCTATCGCCACGAAACTTAGCGGTCTGTTGGGGTCCATTGGGCCGAGACTGTCTGCACGAGGTGAGCTTCCTGGTGACGTAACTGACGTCAAAACGACGTCAACGGCAGCCCTATTTAACGTATACAGTGCAGCAATAGGCGTACATTGGTGCGCTTCAGGTCGCGTATGAATTGTTAACGTGGATACAGGTGCCAAACGGTGCGTCCCCATGGCCCCTAACACCCTACCAAGGTTCAATGATAAGTCGTTTATAGTATTCTCACAAACACGCAAAAACGCGTATACGGACATATAAATTTTCGGCCCAAAATTGCCTTATACAGGACCGTAGAGAATCGGTTTTTGCATGTTATTGGCGAAAGTATAAAAGCTATCGCCAGGAAGCTTGGCAGTCTGTTAGGATCCATGGGGCCGAGCCTGTCTGCGCGATGTGCGCTTCCTGGTAACGTAACTGACGTCAAAACGACGTCAAAGGCAGCCCTATTTAACGTATACAGTACAGCAATAGGCGTACATGGGTGCGCTTCAGTTCGCGTATGAATTGTTGACGCGGATACAGGTGCCAAACGGTGCGTCCCCATGACCCCTAACACCCTGCCAAGGTTCAATGATAAGTCATTTATAATATTCTCACAAACACGCAAAAACGCGTATCCGGACATAGAAATTTTCGGCCCAAAATTGACTTATACAGGCCCGTAGAGAACCGGTTTTTGCATGTTATTGGCGAAAGTATAAAATCTATCGCCAGGAAACATGGCGGTTTGTTAGGGTCCATGGGGCCGAGACGGCCTGCACGAGATGAGCTTCCTGGTGACGTAACTGACGTCAAAACGATGTCAACGGAAGCCCTATTTAACGTATACAGTACAGCAAAATTCGTACATTGGTGCGCTTCAGGTCGCGTATGAATTGTTAAGGTGGATACAGGTGCCAAACGGTGCGTCCCCATGACCCCTAACACCCTGCCAAGGTTCAATGATAAGTCGTTTATAGTATTCTCACAAACACGCAAAAACGCGTATACGGACATAGAAATTTTCGGCCCAAAATTGACTTATACAGGCCCGTAGAGAACCGGTTTGTGCATGTTATTGGCGAAAGTATAACATCTATCGCCAGGAAACATGGCGGTTTGTTAGGGTCCATGGGGCCGAGACGGCCTGCACGAGATGAGCTTCCTGGTGACGTAACTGACTTCAAAACGATGTCAACGGAAGCCCTATTTAACGTATACAGTACAGCAAAATTCGTACATTGGTGCGCTTCAGGTCGCGTATGAATTGTTAACGTGGATTCAGGTGCCAAACGGTGCGTCCCCATGACCCCTAACACCCTGCCAAGGTTCAATGATAAGTCGTTTATAGTATTCTCACAAACACGCAAAAACGCGTATACGGACATAGAACTTTTCGGCTTAAAATAGCCTTATACAGGCCCGTAGAGAATCGGTTTTTGCATGTTATTGGCGAAAGAATAAAAGCTATCTCCATGAAACTTGGCGGTCTGTTAGTGTCCATGGGGCCGAGACGGCCTGCACGAGGTGAGCTTTCTGGTGACGTAACTGACGTCAAAACGATGTCAATGGCAGCCCTATTCAACGTATACAGTACAGCAATAGGCTTACATTGGTGCGATTCAGGTCGCGTATGAATTGTTAACGTGGATACAGGTGCCAAACGGTGCGTCCCCATGACCCCTAACACCCTGCCAAGTTTCAAGGTAAAGTCGTTTATAGTATGATCACAAACACGCAAAAACGCGTATACGTACATACAAATTATCGGCCCAAAATTGCCTTATACAGGCCCGTAGTGAATCGGTTTTTCCATGTTATTGGCGAAAGTATAAAAGCTATCGCCACGAAACTTGGCGGTCTGTTAGGGTCTATGGGGCCGAGACGGCCTGTACGAGGTGAGATTCCTGGTGACGTAACTGATGTCAAAACGACGTCAACGGCAGCCGTATTCAACGAGTACAGTACAGCAATAGGCGTACATTGGTGCGCTTCAGGTCGCCTATGAATTGTTAACGCTGATACAGGTGACAAACGATGCGTCCCCGTGACCCCTAACACCCTGCCAAGGTTCAATGATAAGTCGTTTATAGTATTCTCACAAACACGCAAAAACGCGTATACGTACATAGAAATTTTCCGCCCAAAATTGCCTTATACAGGCCCGTAGAGAATCGGGTTTTGCATGTTATTGGCGAAAAAATAATAGCTACAGCCACGAAACTTAGCAATCTGTTAGGGTCCATGGGGCCGAGATTGCCTGCGCGAGGAGATCTTCCTGGTGACGTAACTGACGTCAAAACGACGGCAAAGGCAGCCCCATTTAACGTATACAGTACAGCAATAGGCGTACATTGGTGCGCTTCAGGTCGCGTTTGAATGGTTAACGTGGAAACAGGTGCCAAACGGTGCGACCCCGTGTCCCCTAACACCCTGCCAAGGTTCAATGATAAGTCGTTTATAGTATTCTCACAAACACGCAAAAACGCGTATACGGACATAGAAATTTTCGGCCCAAAATTGACTTATACAGGCCCGTAGAGAATCGGTTTTTGCATGTTATTGGCGAAAGTATAAAAGCTATCGCCACGAAACATGGCAGTCAGTTAGGGTCCATGGGGCCGAGCCTGTCTGCACGATGTGAACATCCTGGTTACGTAACTGACGTCAAAACGACGTCAACGGCATCCCTACTTAACGTATAGAGTACAGTAATAGGCGTACATTGGTGCGCTTCAGGTCGCGTATGAATTGTTAACGCGGATAAAGGTGCCAAACGGTACGTCCCCATGACCCCTAACACCCTGCCAAGGTTCAATGATAAGTCATTTATAATATTCTCACAAACACGCAAAAACGCGTATACGGACATAAAAAATTTCGGCCCAAAATTGCTTTATTCAGGCCCGTAAAGAATCGGTTTTTCCATGTTATTGGCGAAAGTATAAAAGCTATCGCCACGAAACTTTACGGTATGTTAGGGACCATGGGGCCGAGACGGCCTGCACGAGGTGAGCTTCCTGGTGACGTACCTGACGTCAAAACGCCGTCAACGGCAGCCCTATTCCACGAGAACAGTACAGCAATAGGCGTACATTGGTGCGCTTCAGGTCGCGTATGAATTGTTAACGCGGATTCAGGTGCCAAACGATGCGTCCCCATGACCCCTAACACCCTGCCAAGGTTCAATGATAAGTCGTTTATAGTATTGTCACAAACACGCAAAAACGCGTATACGGACATAGAAATTAACGGCCCAAAATTGCCTTATACAGGCCCGTAGAGAATCGGTTTTGGCATGTTATTGGCGAAAGTATAAAAGCTATCGCCACGAAACTTGGCAGTCTGTAAGGGTCCATGGGGCCGATACGGCCTGCACGAGGTGAGCTTCCTGGTGACGTAACTGACGTCAAAACGACGTCAAATCCTGCCCTATTTAACGTATACAGTACAGCAATAGGCGTACATTCGTGCGCTTCAGGTCGCGTATGAATTGTTAACGCGGATACAGGCGCCAAACGGTGCGTCCCCATGACCCCTAACACCCTGCCAAGGTTCAATGATAAGTCGTTTATAGTATGATCACAAACACGCAAAAACGCGTATACGGACATAGATATTTTCGGCCCAAAATTGAAATACAGGCCCGTAGAGAATCGGCTTTTGCACGATATTGGCGAAAGTATAAAAGCTATCGCCACGAAACTTGGCAGTCTGTTAGGGTCCATGGGGCCGAGACGGCCTGCACGAGGTGAGCTTCCTGGTTACGTAAGTGACGTCAAAACGACGTCAACGGCAGCCCTATTCAACGAGTACAGTACAGCATTAGGCGTACATTGGTGCGCTTCAGGTCGCCTATGAATTGTTAACGCGGATATAGGTTCCAAACGATGCGTCCCCATGACCTCTAACACCCTGCCAAGCTTCAATGATAAGTCGTTTATAGTATTCTCACAAATGCGCAAAAACTCGTATACGGACATAGAAATTTTCGGCCCAAAATTGCCTTATACAGGCCCGTTCAGAATCGGTTTTTGCATGTTATTGGCGAAAGTATAATAGCTATCGCCACGAAACTTGGCAATCTGTTAGGGTCCATGGGGCCGATACTGCCTGCACGAGGTAAGCTTCCAGGTGACGTAAATGACGTCAAAACGACATCAACGGCAGCCCTATTTAACGTATACAGTACAGCAATAGGCGTACATTGGTGCGCTTCAGGTCGCGTATGAATTGTTAACGTGGATACAGGTGCCAAACGGTGCGTGCCAATGACCCCTAACACCCTGCCAAGGTCCAATGACAAGTCGTTTATAGTATTCTCACAAACACCCAAAAACGCGTATACGGACATCGAAATTTTCGGCCCAAAATTGACATACTGGCCCGTAGGGAATCGGTTTTTGCATGTTATTGGCGAAAGTATAAAAGCTATCGCCAGGAAACTTGGCAGTCTGTTAGGGTCCATGGGGCCGAGCCTGTCTGCACGATGTGAGCTTCCTGGTAACGTAACTGACGTCAAAACGACGTCAACGGCATCCCTATATAACGTATACAGTACAGCAATAGGCGTACATTGGTGCGCTTCAGGTCGCGTATGAATTGTTAACGCGGATACAGGTGCCAAACGGTGCGTCCCCATGACCACTAACACCCTGCCAAGGTTCAATGATAAGGCGTTTATAGTATGATCACAAACACGCAAAAACGCGTAATTAACATAGAAATTTTCGGCCCAAAATTGACTTATACAGGCCCGTTCAGAATCGGTTTTTGCATGTTATTGGCGAAAGTATAATAGCTATCGCCACGAAACTTGGCAATCTGGTAGGGTCCATGGGGCCGATACTGCCTGCACGAGGTAAGCTTCCAGGTGACGTAAATGACGTCAAAACGACGTCAACGGCAGCCCTATTTAACGTATACAGTACAGCAATAGGCGTACATTGGTGCGCTTCAGGTCGCGTATGAATTGTTAACGGGGATACAGGTGCCAAACGGTGCGTCCCAATAACCCCTAACACCCTGCCAAGGTTCAATGATAAGTCGTTTATAGTATTCTCACAAACATGCAAAAACGCGTATACGGACATAGAAATTTTCGGCCCGAAATTGCCGAATACAGGCCCGTAGAGAATCGGTTTTTGCATGTTATTGGCGAAAGTATAAAAGCTAGCGCCAGGAAACTTGGCAGTCTGTTAGGGTCCATGGGGCCGAGCCTGTCTGCACGATGTGAGCTTCCTGGTAACGTAACTGACGTCAAAACGACGTCAACGGCATCACTATTTAACGTATACAGTACAGCAATAGGCGTACATTGGTGCGCTTCAGGTCGCGTATGAATTGTTAACGCGGATACAGGTGCCAAACGGTGCGTCCCCATGACCCCTAACACCCTGCCAAGGTTCAATGATAAGTCATTTATAATATTCTCACAAACACGCAAAAACGCGTATACGGACATAGACATTTTCGGCCCGAAATTGCCGAATACAGGCCCGTAGCGAATCGGTTTTTGCATGTTATTGGCGAAAGTATAAAAGCTAGCGCCAGGAAACTTGGCAGTCTGTTAGCATCCATGGGGCCGAGCCTGTCTGCGCGATGTGCGCTTCCTGGTAACGTAACTGACGTCAAAACGACGTCAAAGGCAGCCCTATTTAACGTATACAGTACAGCAATAGGCGTACATTGGTGCGCTTCAGGTCGCGTATGAATTGTTAACGTGGATACAGGTGCCAAATGGTGCGACCCCATGACCCCTAACACCCTGCCAAGGTTCAATGATAAGTCGTTTATAGTATTCTCACAAACACGCAAAAACGCGTATACGGACATAGAAACTTTCGGCCCAAAATTGCCTTATACAGGCCCGTAGTGAATCGGATTTGCATGTTATTGGCGAAAGAATAAAAGCTATCGCCACGAAACTTGGCGGTCTGTTAGGGTCCATGGGGCCGAGCCTGTCTGCGCGATGTGAGCTTACTGGTAACGTAACTGACGTCAAAACGACGTCAACTGCATCCCTATTTAACGTATACAGTACAGCAATAGGCGTACATGGGTGCGCTTCAGGTCGCGTATGAATTGTTGACGCGGATACAGGTGCCAAACGGTGCGTCCCCATGACCCCTAACACCCTGCCAAGGTTCAATGATAAGTCATTTATAATATTCTCACAAACACGCAAAAACGCGTATCCGGACATAGAAATTTTCGGCCCAAAATTGACTTATACAGGCCCGTAGAGAACCGGTTTTTGCATGTTATTGGCGAAAGTATAAAATCTATCGCCAGGAAACATGGCGGTTTGTTAGGGTCCATGGGGCCGAGACGGCCTGCACGAGATGAGCTTCCTGGTGACGTAACTGACGTCAAAACGATGTCAACGGAAGCCCTATTTAACGTATACAGTACAGCAAAATTCGTACATTGGTGCGCTTCAGGTCGCGTATGAATTGTTAAGGTGGATACAGGTGCCAAACGGTGCGTCCCCATGACCCCTAACACCCTGCCAAGGTTCAATGATAAGTCGTTTATAGTATTCTCACAAACACGCAAAAACGCGTATACGGACATAGAAATTTTCGGCCCAAAATTGACTTATACAGGCCCGTAGAGAACCGGTTTGTGCATGTTATTGGCGAAAGTATAACATCTATCGCCAGGAAACATGGCGGTTTGTTAGGGTCCATGGGGCCGAGACGGCCTGCACGAGATGAGCTTCCTGGTGACGTAACTGACTTCAAAACGATGTCAACGGAAGCCCTATTTAACGTATACAGTACAGCAAAATTCGTACATTGGTGCGCTTCAGGTCGCGTATGAATTGTTAACGCGGGTACAGGTGCCAAACGGTGCGTCCCCATGACCCCTAACACCCTGCCAAGGTTCAATGATAAGTCGTTTATAGTATTCTCACAAACACGCAAAAACGCGTATACGGACATAGAACTTTTCGGCTTAAAATAGCCTTATAAAGGCCCGTAGAGAATCGGTTTTTGCATGTTATTGGCGAAAGAATAAAAGCTATCTCCATCAAACTTGGCGGTCTGTTAGTGTCCATGGGGCCGAGACGGCCTGCACGAGGTGAGCTTTCTGGTGACGTAACTGACGTCAAAACGATGTCAATGGCAGCCCTATTCAACGTATACAGTACAGCACTAGGCTTACATTGGTGCGATTCAGGTCGCGTATGAATTGTTAACGTGGATACAGGTGCCAAACGGTGCGTCCCCATGACCCCTAACACCCTGCCAAGGTTCAAGGTAAAGTCGTTTATAGTATGATCACAAACACTCAAAAACGCGTATACGTACATAAAAATTATCGGCCCAAAATTGCCTTATACAGGCCCGTAGTGAATCGGTTTTTCCATGTTATTGGCGAAAGTATAAAAGCTATCGCCACGAAACTTGGCGGTCTGTTAGGGTCCATGGGGCCGAGACGGCCTGTACGAGGTGAGATTCCTGGTGACGTAACTGATGTCAAAACGACGTCAACGGCAGCCGTATTCAACGAGTACAGTACAGCAATAGGCGTACATTGGTGCGCTTCAGGTCGCCTATGAATTGTTAACGCTGATACAGGTGACAAACGATGCGTCCCCGTGACCCCTAACACCCTGCCAAGGTTCAATGATAAGTCGTTTATAGTATTCTCACAAACACGCAAAAACGCGTATACGTACATAGAAATTTTCTGCCCAAAATTGCCTTATACAGGCCCATAGAGAATCGGGTTTTGCATGTTATTGGCGAAAAAATAATAGCTACCGCCACGAAACTTGGCAATCTGTTAGGGTCCATGGGGCCGAGATTGCCTGCGCGAGGAGATCTTCCTGGTGACGTAACTGACGTCAAAACGACGGCAAAGGCAGCCCTATTTAACGTATACAGTACAGCAATAGGCGTACATTGGTGCGCTTCAGGTCGCGTTTGAATGGTTAACGTGGAAACAGGTGCCAAACGGTGCGTCCCCATGGCCCCTAACACCCTGCCAAGGTTCAATGATAAGTCGTTTATAGTATTCTCACAAACACGCAAAAACGCGTATACGGACATAGAAATTTTCGGCCCAAAATTGACTTATACAGGCCTGTAGAGAATCGGTTTTTGCATGTTATTGGCGAAAGTATAAAAGCTATCGCCACGAAACATGGCAGTCAGTTAGGGTCCATGGGGCCGAGCCTGTCTGCACGATGTGAACATCCTGGTTACGTAACTGACGTCAAAACGACGTCAACGGCATCCCTACTTAACGTATAGAGTACAGTAATAGGCGTACATTGGTGCGCTTCAGGTCGCGTATGAATTGTTAACGCGAATAAAGGTGCCAAACGGTACGTCCCCATGACCCCTAACACCCTGCCAAGGTTCAATGATAAGTCATTTATAATATTCTCACAAACACGCAAAAACGCGTATACGGACATAAAAATTTTCGGCCCAAAATTGCTTTATTCAGGCCCGTAGAGAATCGGTTTTTCCATGTTATTGGCGAAAGTATAAAAGCTATCGCCACGAAACTTTACGGTATGTTAGGGACCATGCGGCCGAGACGGCCTGCACGAGGTGAGCTTCCTGGTGACGTACCTGACGTCAAAACGCCGTCAACGGCAGCCCTATTCCACGAGAACAGTACAGCAATAGGCGTACATTGGTGCGCTTCAGGTCGCGTATGAATTGTTAACGCGGATACAGGTGCCAAACGATGCGTCCCCATGACCCCTAACATCCTGCCAAGGTTCAATGATAAGTCGTTTATAGTATTGTCACAAACACGCAAAAACGCGTATACGGACATGGAAATTAACGGCCCAAAATTGCCTTATACAGGCCCGTAGAGAATCGGTTTTGGCATGTTATTGGCGAAAGTATAAAAGCTATCGCCACGAAACTTGGCAGTCTGTAAGGGTCCATGGGGCCGAGACGGCCTGCACGAGGTGAGCTTCCTGGTGACGTAACTGACGTCAAAACGAAGTCAACGGCAGCCCTATTCAACGAGTACAGTACAGCAATAGGCGTACATTGGTGCGCTTCAGGTCGCCTATGAATTGTTAACGCGTATACAGGTGCCAAACGATGCGTCCCCGTGACCCCTAAAACCCTGCTAATGTTCAATGATAAGTCGTTTATAGAATTATCACAAACACGCAAAAACGCGTATACGGACATACACATTTTCGGCATGAAATTGCCTTATACAGGCCTGTAGAGAACCGGTTTTTGCATATTATTGGCGAAAGTATAAAAGCTATCGCCACGAAACATGGCAGTCAGTTAGGGTCCATGGGGCCGAGCCTGTCTGCACGATGTGAACATCCTGGTTACGTAACTGACGTCAAAACGACGTCAACGGCATCCCTACTTAACGTATAGAGTACAGTAATAGGCGTACATTGGTGCGCTTCAGGTCGCGTATGAATTGTTAACGCGGATAAAGGTGCCAAACGGTACGTCCCCATGACCCCTAACACCCTGCCAAGGTTCAATGATAAGTCATTTATAATATTCTCACAAACACGCAAAAACGCGTATACGGACATAAAAATTTTCGGCCCAAAATTGCTTTATTCAGGCCCGTAGAGAATCGGTTTTTGCATGTTATTGGCGAAAGTATAAAAGCTATCGCCACGAAACTTTACGGTATGTTAGGGACCATGGGGCCGAGACGGCCTGCACGAGGTGAGCTTCCTGGTGACGTACCTGACGTCAAAACGCCGTCAACGGCAGCCCTATTCCACGAGAACAGTACAGCAATAGGCGTACATTGGTGCGCTTCAGGTCGCGTATGAATTGTTAACGCGGATACAGGTGCCAAACGATGCGTCCCCATGACCCCTAACACCCTGCCAAGGTTCAATGATAAGTCGTTTATAGTATTGTCACAAACACGCAAAAACGCGTATACGGACATAGAAATTAACGGCCCAAAATTGCCTTATACAGGCTCGTAGAGAATCGGTTTTGGCATGTTATTGGCGAAAGTATAAAAGCTATCGCCACGAAACTTGGCAGTCTGTAAGGGTCCATGGGGCCGAGACGGCCTGCACGAGGTGAGCTTCCTGGTGACGTAACTGACGTCAAAACGAAGTCAACGGCAGCCCTATTCAACGAGTACAGTACAGCAATAGGCGTACATTGGTGCGCTTCAGGTCGCCTATGAATTGTTAACGCGTATACAGGTGCCAAACGATGCGTCCCCGTGACCCCTAAAACCCTGCTAATGTTCAATGATAAGTCGTTTATAGAATTATCACAAACACGCAAAAACGCGTATACGGACATACACATTTTCGGCATGAAATTGCCTTATACAGGCCTGTAGAGAACCGGTTTTTGCAAATTATTGGCGAAAGTATAATAGCTATCGCCACGAAACTTGGCAATCTGTTAGGGACCATGTAGCCGAGACTGCCTGCACGAGTTGAGCTTCCTGGTGACGTAACTGGCCTCAAAACGATGTCAACGGCTGCCCTATTTAACGTACACAGTGCAGCAATAGGCGTACATTGGTGCGCTTCAGGTCGCGTGTGAATTGTTAAGGTGGATACAGGTGCCAAACGGTGCGTCCCCATGAGCCTTAACACCCTGCCAAGGTTCAATGATAGGTCGTTTATAGTATGATCACAAACACGCAAAAACGCGTATACGGACATAGATATTTTCGCCCCAAAATTGCCTTATACAGGCCCTAGAGAGTCGGTTTTTGCATGTTATTGGCGAAAGTATAATAGCTATCGCCACAAAACTTGGCAGTCTGTTAGGGTCCATTGGGACAAGACTGCCTGCACGAGGCGAGCTTCCTGGTGACGAAACTGACGTCAAAACGACGACAACGGCAGCCCAATTTAATGTGTACAGTTCAGCAATAGGCGTACATTGGTGCGCTTCAGGTCGCGTGTGAATTGTTAACATTGATACAGGTGCCAAACGATGCGTCCCCGTGACCCTAACACCCTGCCAAGGTTCAATGATATGTCGTTTATAGTATTCTCACAAACACGCAAAAACGCGTATACGAACATTCTCATTTTCGGCCCAAAATTGCCTTATACAGGCCCGTAGAGTATCGGTTTTTGCATGTTATTGGCGAAAGTATAAGAGCTACAACCACGAAACTTGGCAGTCTGTTAGGGACCTTGGGGCCGAGACTGCCTGCACGAGGTTAGCTTCCTGGTGACATAACTGACGTCAAAACGACGTCAACGGCAGATCTATTTAACGTATACAGTACAGCAATAGGCGTACATTGGTGTGCTTCAGGTCGCGTATGAATTGTTAAAGCGGATAGAGGTGCCAAACGGTGCGTCCCAATGACCCCTAACACCCTGCCAAGGTTCAATTATAAGTCGTTTATAGTATTCTCACAAACACGCAAAAACGCGTATACTGACATAGAAGTTTTTGACCGAAAATTGCCTTATTCAGGCCCGTAGAGAATCGGTTTTTGCATGTTATTGGCGAAAGTATAATAGCTATAGCCACGAAACTTGATAGTTTCTTATGGTCCATGGGGCCGAGACTGCCTGCACGAAGTGAGCTTCCTGGTCATGTAACTGACGTCAAAAGGACGTCAACGTCAGCCCTATTTAACGTATACAGTACAGCAATAGGCGTACATTGGTGCGCTTAGGTCGCGTGTGAATTGTTAACGTGGATACAGGTGCCAAACGATGCATCCCCATGACCCCTAACACCCTGCCAAGGTTCAATGATATGTCATTTATAGTATTCTCACAAACATGCAAAAACGGGTGTACGAACATTCACATTTTCGGCCCAAAATTGACTTATACAGGCCCGTAGAGAATCGGTTTATGAACGTTATTGGCGAAAGTATAAGAGCTATGACCACGAAACTTGGCAGTCTGTTATGGTCCTTGGGGCCGAGACCGCCTGCACGAGGTGAGCTTCCTGGTGACGTTACTGACGTCAAAACGACGTCAGAGGCAGCCCTATTTAACGTATACAGTACAGCAATTGGCGTGCATTGGTGCGATTCAGGTCGCGTGTGAATTGTTAATGTGGATACAGGTGCCAAACGGTGCGTCCCCTTGAATCCAAACATCCTGTCAAGGTTCAATGATAGGGCTTTTATAGTATTCTCACAAAAAAGGAAAAACGCGTGTACAGACATACACATTTTCGGCCCAAAATTGCCTTATACAGGCCGGTAGATAATCGGTTTTTGCATGTTATTGGCGAAAGTATAAAAGCTATCGCCACGAAACTTGGCAGTCTGTTAGGGTCTATGGGGCCGAGACTGTCTGCACGAGGTGAGCTTCCTGGTGACGTAACTGACGTCAAAACGACGTCAACGGCAGCCCTATTTAACGTATACAGTACAGCAATAGGCGTACATTGGTGCGCTTCAGGTCGCGTATGAATTGTTAACGTGGATACAGGTGCCAAACGCTGCGACCCCATGACCCCTAACACCCTGCCAAGGTTCAATGACAAGTCGTTTATAGTATTCTCACAAAAACAAGCAAAAACGCGTATACGTACATAGAAATGTTCGGCCCAAAATAGCGTTATACAGACCAGTAAAGAATCGGTTTTTGCATGTTATTGGCGAAAGTATAAGAGCTATCGCCACGAAATTGGGTGTCTGTTAGGGTCCATGGGGCCGAGACTGCCTGCACGAGGTGAGCTTCCTGGTGACGTACCTGACGTCAAAATGATGTCAACGGCAGCCATATTTAACGTATACAGTACAGCAATAGGCGTACATTGGTGCGCTTCAGGTCGCGTATGAATTGTTAACGTGGATACAGGTGCCAAGCGGTGCGTCCCCATGACCTCTAACACCCTGCCAAGGTTCAATGATAAGTCTTTTATAGTATTCTCACAAACACGCAAAAACGCGATTACAGACATAGACATTTTTGGCTCAAAATTGCCTTATACAGGCCCGTAGAGAATCGGTTTGTGCATGTTAATGGCGAAAGTATAAGAGCTATCGCCACGAAATTTGGCAGTCTGTCAGGGTCCATGGAGCCGAGACTGCCTGCACGAGGTGAGCTTCCTGGTGAAGTAACTGACGTCAAAACGATGTCACCGGAAGCCCTATTTAACGTATACAGTACAGCAATAGGCGTACAGTGGTGCGCTTCAGGTCGCGTGTGAATTGTTAACGTGGATACAGGTGCCAAACGATGCGCCCCATGACCCCTAACCCCCTGCCAAGGTTCAATGATATGTCGTTTATAGCATTCTCACAAACACGCAAAAACGAGTGTACGAACTTTCACATTTTCGGCCCAAAATTGCCATATAAAGGCCGGTAGAGAATCGGTTTATGTATGTTATTGGCGAAAGTATAAGAGCTATGACCACGAAACTTGGCAGTCTGTTAGGGTCCATGCGGCCGAGGCTGTCTGCACGAAGTGAACTTCCTGGTGACGTAACTGACGTCAAAACGACGTCAACGGCAGCCCTATTTAACGTATACAGTACAGCAATTGGCGTAGATTGGTGCGCTTCAGGTCGCGTATGAATTGTTAACGCGGATACAGGTGCCAAACGATGCGTCCCCGTGTCCCCTAACACCCTGCCAAGGTTCAATGATAAGTCGTTTATAGTATTCTCACAAACACGCAAACACGCGTATACGGACATAGAAATTTTCGGCCCAAATTTGCATTATACAGGCCCGTAGAGAATCGGTTTTTGCATGCTATTGGAGAAAGTATAAGAGCTATCGCCACAAAACTTGACAGTTTCTTATGGTCCATGGGGCCGAGACTGCCTGCAGGAAGTGAGCTTCCTGGTGATGTAACTGACGTCAAAACGACGTCAAAGGCATCCCTATTCATCGAGAACAGTACAGCAATAGGCGTACATTGGTACGCTTCAGGTCGCCTATGAAATGTTAACGTGGATACAGGTGCCAAACAGTGCGTCCCCATGACCCCTAACACCCTGCCAAGGGTCAATGATAGATCGTTTATAGTATTCTCACAAACACGCAAAAACGCGTATACGGACATAGACATTTTCGGCCCCAAACCGCCTTATGCAGGCCGTACAGAATCGGTTTTTGCATGTTATTGGCGAAAGTATAAAAGCTATCGCCACGAAACTTGGCAGTCTGTTAGGGCCCATGGGGCCGAGACTGTCTGCACGAGGTGAGTTTCCTGGTGACGTAACTGACGTCAAAATGATGTCGACGGCAGTCCTATGTAACGTATACAGTACAGCAATAGGCGACCATTGGTGCGCTTCAGGTCGCGCATAAATTGTTAACGCGGATACAGGTGCAAAACGATGAGTTCCCGTGACCCCTAACACCCTGCCAAGGTTCAATGATCAGTCGTTAATAGTATTCTCACAAACACGCAAAAACGCGTATACAGACATAGGAATGTTCGGCCCAATATTGCCTTATAGAGGCCCGTAGAAAATCGATTTTTGCATGTTATTGGCGATAGTATCAGAGCTATCGCCACGAAACTTGGCAGTCTGTTAGGGTCCATAGTGCCGAGACTGCCTGCACGAGGTGAGCTTCCTGGTGACGTAACTGACGTCAAAACGATGTCAACGGCAGCCCTATTTATCGTATACAGTACAGCAATAGGCGTACATTAGTGCGCTTCCGGTCGCGTATAAATTGTTAACGCGGATACAGGTGCCAAACGGTGCGTCCCCATGACCCCTAACATCTTGCCAAGGTTCAATGATAAGACGTTTATAGTATGATCACAAACACGCAAATCGGGTATACGGGCATAGAAATTTTCCGCCCCAAATTGCCTTATACAGGCCCGTAGAGAATTGCCTTTTGCATGTTATTGGCGAAAGTATAAAAGCTATCGCCACGAAACTTGGCAGTCTGTTAGGGTCCTTCGGGCCGAGACAGCCTGCACGAGGTGAGCTTCCTGGTGACGTAACTGACGTCAAAACGACGTCAAAGGCAGCCCTATTTAACGTATACAGAACAGCAATAGGCGTGCATTGGTGCGCTTCAGGTCGCGTGTGAATTGTTAACCTGGATGCAGGTGCCAAACGGTGCGTCCCCTTGACCCCTAACATCCTGCCAAGGATCAATGATAGGTCTTTTATAGTATTCTCACAAACACGGAAAAACGCGAATACGGACATAGAAATTTTCGGCCCAAAATTGCCTTATATAGGCCGGTAGAGAATATGTTTTTGCATGTTATTGGCGAAAGTATAAAAGCTATCGCCACGAAACTTGGCAGTCTGTTAGGTTCCGTGGGGCCGAGACTGTCTGCACGAGGGGAGCTTCCTGGTGACGTAACTGACGTCAAAACGACGTCAAATGCAGTCCTATTTAACGTATACAGTACAGCAATAGGCGTACCTTGGTGCGCTTCAGGTCGCGTATGAATTGTTAACGCGGATACAGGTAACAAACAATGCGTCCCCATAACCCCTAACACCCTGCCAAGGTTCAATGATAAGTCGTTTATCGTATTCTCACAAACACGCAAAAACGCGTATACGGACATAGTAGTTTTCGCCACAATATTGACTTATACAGGCCCGAAGAGAATCGGTTTGTGCATGTTTTTGGCGAAAGTATAAGAGCTATCGCCACGAAACATGGCATTCTGTTAGGGTCCATGGGGCCGAGACTGCCTGCACGAGGTGAGCTTCCTGGAGACGCAACTGACGTCAAAACGATGTCAACGGCAGCCCTATTTAACGAATACAGTACAGCAATAGGCGTACATTGGTGCGCTTCAGGTCGCCTATGAATTGTTAACGTGGATACAGGTGCCAAACGGTGCTTCCCCACGATCCATAACACCCTGCCAAGGTTCAATGATCAGTCGTTTATAGTATTCTCACAAACACGCAAAAACGCGTATATGGACATAGAAATGTTCGGCCCAAAATTGCCTAATACTTTCCCGTAGAGAATCGGTTTTTGCATGTTATTGGCGAAAGTGTAAAAGCTATCGCCACGAAACTTGGCTGTCTGTTAGGTCAAATCGGGCCGAGACTGTCTGCACGAGGTGAGCTTCCTGGTCACGTAACTCACGTCAAAACGACGTCAACGGCAGCCATATTTAACGTATACAGTACATCAATAGGCGTACATTTTTGCGCTTCAGGTGGCGTATGAATTGTTAATGCGGATATAGGTGCCAAGCGGTGCGTCCCCACGACCCCTAACACCCTGCCAAGGTTCAATGATAAGTCGTTTATAGAATTCTCAGAAAACACGCAAAAACGCGTATACGGACATACAAATTTTCGCCCCAAAATTGCCTTATACACGCCCGTAGAGAACCGGTTTTTGCATATTAATGGCGAAAGTATAAGAGCTATCGCCACGAAATTTGGCAGTCTGTTAAGGTCCATAGGGCCGAGACTGCCTGCACGAGGTGAGCTTCCTGGTGAGGTAACTGACGTCAAAACGACGTCAAAGGCAGCCCTATTTAACATATACAGTACAGCAATAGGCGTACATTGGTGCGCTTTAGGTCGCGTATGAATCGTTAACGCGTATACAGGTGCCAAACGGTGCGTCCCTATGACCCCTAACACCCTGCCAAGGTTCAATGATAAGTCGTTTATAGTATTCTCACAAAAACTCAAAAACGCGTATACGGACAAAGAAATGTTCGGCCTAAAATTGCCTTATACAGGCCCGAAGAGAATCGGTTTTTGCATGTTATTGGCGAAAGTATAATAGCTATCACCACGAAACTTGGCAGTCTGTTAGGGTCCATGGGGCCGAGACTGCCTGAACGAGGTGCGCTTCCTGGTGACGTAACTGACGTCAAAACGATGTCAACGGCAGCCCTATTTAACGTATACTGTACAGCAATAGGCGTACATTCTTCGCTTTAGGTCGCGTATGAATTGTTAACGCGGATACAGGTGCCAAACGGTGCGACCCCATGACCCCTAACACCCTGCCAAGGTTCAATGATAAGTCGTTTATAGTATTCTCACAAACACGCAAAAACGCGTATACGGACAAAGAAATGTTCGGCCTAAAATAGCCTTATACAGGCCGAAGAGAATCGGTTTTTGCATGTTATTGGCGAAAGTATAAAAGCTATCGCCAAGAAACTTGGCAGTCTGTTAGGGTCCATGGGGCCGAGACTGTCTGCACGAGGTGAGCTTCCTGGTGACGTAACTGACGTCAAAACGACGTCAACGGCAGCCCTATTTAACGTATACAGTACAGCAATAGGCGTACATTGGTGCGCTTCAGGTCGCGTATGAATTGATAACGTGGATACAGGTGCCAAACGCTGCGACCCCATGACCCCTAACACCCTGCCAAGGTTCAATGACAAGTCGTTTATAGTATTCTCACAAAAACACGCAAAAACGCGTATACGTACATAGAAATGTTCGGCCCAAAATAGCGTTATACAGACCAGTAAAGAATCGGTTTTTGCATGTTATTGGCGAAAGTATAAGAGCTATCGCCACGAAATTGGGTGTCTGTTAGGGTCCATGGGGCCGAGACTGCCTGCACGAGGTGAGCTTCCTGGTGACGTACCTGACGTCAAAATGATGTCAACGGCAGCCATATTTAACGTATACAGTACAGCAATAGGTGTACATTGGTGCGCTTCAGGTCGCGTATGAATTGTTAACGTGGATACAGGTGCCAAGCGGTGCGTCCCCATGACCTCTAACACCCTGCCAAGGTTCAATGATAAGTCTTTTATAGTATTCTCACAAACACGCAAAAACGCGATTACAGACATAGACATTTTTGGCTCAAAATTGCCTTATACAGGCCCGTAGAGAATCGGTTTGTGCATGTTAATGGCGAAAGTATAAGAGCTATCGCCACGAAATTTGGCAGTCTGTCAGGGTCCATGGAGCCGAGACGGCCTGCACGAGGTGAGCTTCCTGGTGAAGTAACTGACGTCAACACGATGTCACCGGCAGACCTATTTAACGTATACAGTACAGCAATAGGCGTACAGTGGTGCGCTTCAGGTCGCGTGTGAATTGTTAACGTGGATACAGGTGCCAAACGATGCGTCCCCATGACCCCTAACCCCCTGCCAAGGTTCAATGATATGTCGTTTATAGTATTCTCACAAACACGCAAAAACGAGTGTACGAACTTTCACATTTTCGGCCCAAAATTGCCATATAAAGGCCAGTAGAGAATCGGTTTATGTATGTTATTGGCGAAAGTATAAGAGCTATTACCACGAAACTTGGCAGTCTGTTAGGGTCCATGCGGCCGAGGCTGTCTGCACGAAGTGAACTTCCTGGTGACGTAACTGACGTCAAAACGACGTCAACGGCAGCCCTATTTAACGTATACAGTACAGCAATTGGCGTACATTGGTGCGCTTCAGGTCACGTATGAATTGTTAACGCGGATACAGGTGCCAAACGATGCGTCCCCGTGTCCCCTAACTCCCTGCCAAGGTTCAATGATAAGTCGTTTATAGTATTCTCACAAACACGCAAACACGCGTATACGGACATAGAAATTTTCGGCCCAAATTTGCATTATACAGGCCCGTAGAGAATCGGTTTTTGCATGCTATTGGCGAAAGTGTAAAAGCTATCGCCACGAAACTTGGCTGTCTGTTAGGTCAAATCGGGCCGAGACTGTCTGCACGAGGTGAGCTTCCTGGTCACGTAACTCACGTCAAAACGACGACAACGGCAGCCCTATTTAACGTATACAGTACATCAATAGGCGTACATTTTTGCGCTTCAGGTGGCGTATGAATTGTTAATGCGGATATAGGTGCAAAGCGGTGCGTCCCCACGACCCCTAACACCCTGCCAAGGTTCAATGATAAGTCGTTTATAGAATTCTCAGAAAACACGCAAAAACGCGTATACGGACATACACATTTTCGCCCCAAAATTGCCTTATACAGGCCCGTAGATAACCGGTTTTTGCATATTATTGGCGAAAGTATAAGAGCTATCGCCACGAAATTTGGCAGTCTGTTAAGGTCCATAGGGCCGAGACTGCCTGCACGAGGTGAGCTTCCTGGTGACGTAACTGACATCAAAACGACGTCAAAGGCAGCCCTATTTAACGTATACAGTACAGCAATAGGCGTACATTGGTGCGCTTTAGGTCGCGTATGAATCGTTAACGCGTATACAGGTGCTAAACGGTGCCTCCCTATGACCCCTAACACCCTGCCAAGGTTCAATGATAAGTCGTTTATAGTATTCTCACAAACACTCAAAAACGCGTATACGGGCAAAGAAATTTTCGGCCTAAAATTGCCTTATACAGGCCCGAAGAGAATCGGTTTTTGCATGTTATTGGCGAAAGTATAATACCTATCACCACGAAACTTGGCAGTCTGTTAGGGTCCATTGGGCCGAGACTGCCTGAACGAGGTGCGCTTCCTGGTGACGTAACTGACGTCAAAACGATGTCAACGGCAGCCCTATTTAACGTATACAGTACAGCAATAGGCGTACATTCTTCGCTTTAGGTCGCGTATGAATTGTTAACGCGGATACAGGTGCTAAACGGTGCGACCCCATGACCCCTAACACCCTGCCAAGGTTCAATGATAAGTCGTTTATAGTATTCTCACAAACACGCAAAAACGCGTATACGGATAAAGAAATGTTCGGCCTAAAATAGCCGTATACAGGCCCGAAGAGAATCGGTTTTTGCATGTTATTGGCGAAAGTATAATAGCTATCGCCACGAAACTTGGCAGTCTATTAGGGTCCATGGGGCCGAGACAGCCTGAACGAGGTGAGCTTCCTGGTGACGTAACTCACGTCAAAACGATGTCATCGGCAGCCCTATTTAACGTATACAGTACAGCAATAGGAGTACATTGGTTCGCTTTAGGTCGCGTATGAATTGTTAACGCGGATACAGGTGCCACACGGTGCGTCTCCATGACCCCTAACACCCTGCCAAGGGTCAATCATAAGTCGTTTATAGTATTCTCACAAACACGCAAACACGCGTATATGGACATAGAAATTTTCGGCCTAAAATTGCCTTATACAGGCCCGTAGTGAATCGGTTTTTGCATGTTATTGGCGAAAGTATAAGAGCTATCGCCACGAAACTTGGCAGTCTGTTAGGGTCCATGCGTCGGAAACTGCCTGCACGAGGTGAGCTTCCTGGTGACGTAACTGACGTCAAAACGTTGTCAACGGCAGCCCTATTTTACGTAAACACTACAGCAGTAGGCGTACATTGGTGCTCTTCAGGTGGCGTATGAATTGTTAATGCGGATATAGGTGCCAAACGGTGCGTCCCCACGACCCCTAACACCCTGCCAAGGTTCAATGATAAGTCGTTTATAGAATTCTCACAAACACGCAAAAACGCGTATACTGACATACACATTTTCGGCATGAAATTGGCTTATACAGGCCCGTAGAGAACCGGTTTTTGCATATTATTGGCGAAAGTATAAGAGCTATCGCCACGAAACTTGGCAGTCTGTTAAGATCCATAGGGCCGAGACTGCCTGCACGAGGTGAGATTCCTGGTGACGTAACTGATGTCAAAACGATGTCAACGGCAGCGCTATTTAACGTATACAGTACAGCAATAGGCGTACATTGGTGCGCTTCAGGTCGCGTATGAATTGTTAACGCGGATACAGGTGCCAAACGGTGCGTCCCCATGACCCCTAACACCCTGCCAAGGTTCAACGATAAGTCGTTTATAGTATTATCGCAAACACGCAAATCGCGTATACGGACATAGAAATTTTCCGCCCAAAATTGCCTTATACAGGCCGTAGAGAATTGGTTTTTGCATGTTATTGGCGAAAGTATAAAAGCTATCTCCACGAAACTTGGCAGTCTGTTAGGGTGCATGGGGCCGAGACTGCCTGCATGAGGTGAGCTTCCTGCTGACGCAACTGACGTCAAAACGATGTCAAAGGCAGCCCTATTTAACGTACACAGTACAGCAATAGGCGTACATTGGTGCGCTTCAGGTCGCGTATGAATTGTTAACGCGGATACAGGTGCCAAACGGTGCGTCCCCATGACCCCTAACACCCTGCCAAGGTTTAACGATAAGTCGTTTATAGTATTATCACAAACACGCAAATCGCGTATACGGACATAGAAATTGTCCGCCCAAAATTGCCTTAAACAGGCCGTAGAGAATTGGTTTTTGCATGTTATTGGCGAAAGTATAATAGCTATCTCCACGAAACTTGGCATTCTGTTAGGGTCCATGGGGCCGAGACTGCCTGCATGAGGTGAGCTTCCTGGTGACGCAACTGACGTTAAAACGATGTCAAAGGCAGCCCTATTTAACGTACACAGTACAGCAATAGGCGTACATTGGTGAGCTTCCGGTCGCGTGTGAATTGTTAAGGTGGATGCAGGTGCCAAACGGTGCGTCCCCATGACCCCTAACACCCTGCCAAGGTTCAATGATAAGTCGTTTATAGTATTCTCACAAACACGCAAAAACGCGTATACGGACATAGAAATGTTCGGCCTAAAATTGCCTTATACAGGCCCGTAGAGAATCGGTTTTTGCATGTTATTGGCGAAAGTATAAAAGCTATCGCCACGAAACTTGGCAGTCTGTTAGGGTCCATGGGGCCGAGACTGTCTGCACGAGATGAGCTCCTGGTAACGTAACTGACGTCAAAACGACGTCAACGGCAGCCCTATTTAACGTATACAGTACAGCAATAGGCGACCATTGGTGCGCTTCAGGTCGCGCATGAATTGTTAACGCGGATACAGGTGTCGAACGGTGCGTCCCCGTGACCCCTAGCACCCGGCCAAGGTTCAATGATAAGTCGTTTATAGTATTCTCACAAACACGCAAAAACGCCTATACGGACATAGAAATGTTCGGCCTAAAATTGCCTTATACAGGCCCGTAGAGAATCGGTTTTTGCATGTTATTGGAGAAAGGATAAAAGCTACGCCACGAAACTTGGCAGTCTGTTAGGGTCCATGGGGCCGAGACTGCCTGCACGAGGTGAGCTTCCTGGTGACGCAACTGACGTCAAAACGATGTCAACGGCAGCCCTATTTAACGTACACAATACAGCAATAGGCGTACATTGGTGCGCTTCAAGTCGCGTGTGAATTGTTAACGTGGATACAGGTGCCAAACGGTGCGTCTCCATGACCCCTAACACCCTGCCAAGGTTCAATGATAAGTCGTTTATAGTAATATCACAAACACGCAAAAACGCGTATACGGACATAGAAATGTTCGGCCTAAAATTGCCTTATACAGGCCCGTAGAGAATCGGTTTTTGCATGTTATTGGCGAAAGTATAATAGCTATCGCCACGAAACTTGGCAGTCTCTTAGGGTCCATGGGGCCGGGACTGTCTGAATGTGGTTAGCTTCCTGGTGACGTAACTGACGTCAAAACGATGTCAAAGGCAGCCCTATTTAACATATACAGTACAGCAATAGGCGTACATTGGTGCGCTTCAGGTCGCGTATGAATTGTTAACGCGGATACAGGTACCAAACGGTGCGTCCCCATGACCCCTAACACCCTGCCAAGGTTCAACGATAAGTCGTTTATAGTATTCTCACAAACACGCAAAAACGTGTATACGAACATAGAAGTTTTCGCCACAATATTGCCTTATACAGGCCCGTAGAGAATCGGTTTTTGCATGTTTTTGGCGAAAGTATAAGAGCTATCGCCACGAAACATGGCATTCTGTTAGGGTCCATGGGGCCGAGACTGCCTGCACGAGGTGAGCTTCCTGGTGACGCAACTGACGTCAAAACGATGTCAACGGCAGCCCTATTTAACGTATACAGTACTGCAATCGGCGTACATTGGTGCGCTTCAGGTCGCGTATGAATTGTTAACGTGGATACAGGTGCCAAACGTTGCTTCCCCACGATCCCTAACGCCCTGCCAAGGTTCAATGATCAGTCGTTTAGAGTATTCTCACAAACACGCAAAAACGCGTATATGGACATAGAAATGTTCGGCCCAAAATTGCCTAATACTTTCCCGTAGAGAATCGGTTTTTGCATGTTATTGGCGAAAGTATAAAAGCTATCGCCACGAAACTTGGCAGTCTGTTAGGGTGCATGGGGCCGAGACTGCCTGCATGAGGTGAGCTTCCTGCTGACGCAACTGACGTCAAAACGATGTCAAAGGCAGCCCTATTTAACGTACACAGTACAGCAATAGGCGTACATTGGTGCGCTTCAGGTCGCGTATGAATTGTTAACGCGGATACAGGTGCCAAACGGTGCGTCCCCATGACCCCTAACACCCTGCCAAGGTTTAACGATAAGTCGTTTATAGTATTATCACAAACACGCAAATCGCGTATACGGACATAGAAATTGTCCGCCCAAAATTGCCTTAAACAGGCCGTAGAGAATTGGTTTTTGCATGTTATTGGCGAAAGTATAATAGCTATCTCCACGAAACTTGGCATTCTGTTAGGGTCCATGGGGCCGAGACTGCCTGCATGAGGTGAGCTTCCTGGTGACGCAACTGACGTTAAAACGATGTCAAAGGCAGCCCTATTTAACGTACACAGTACAGCAATAGGCGTACATTGGTGAGCTTCCGGTCGCGTGTGAATTGTTAAGGTGGATGCAGGTGCCAAACGGTGCGTCCCCATGACCCCTAACACCCTGCCAAGGTTCAATGATAAGTCGTTTATAGTATTCTCACAAACACGCAAAAACGCGTATACGGACATAGAAATGTTCGGCCTAAAATTGCCTTATACAGGCCCGTAGAGAATCGGTTTTTGCATGTTATTGGCGAAAGTATAAAAGCTATCGCCACGAAACTTGGCAGTCTGTTAGGGTCCATGGGGCCGAGACTGTCTGCACGAGATGAGCTCCTGGTAACGTAACTGACGTCAAAACGACGTCAACGGCAGCCCTATTTAACGTATACAGTACAGCAATAGGCGACCATTGGTGCGCTTCAGGTCGCGCATGAATTGTTAACGCGGATACAGGTGTCGAACGGTGCGTCCCCGTGACCCCTAGCACCCGGCCAAGGTTCAATGATAAGTCGTTTATAGTATTCTCACAAACACGCAAAAACGCCTATACGGACATAGAAATGTTCGGCCTAAAATTGCCTTATACAGGCCCGTAGAGAATCGGTTTTTGCATGTTATTGGAGAAAGGATAAAAGCTACGCCACGAAACTTGGCAGTCTGTTAGGGTCCATGGGGCCGAGACTGCCTGCACGAGGTGAGCTTCCTGGTGACGCAACTGACGTCAAAACGATGTCAACGGCAGCCCTATTTAACGTACACAATACAGCAATAGGCGTACATTGGTGCGCTTCAAGTCGCGTGTGAATTGTTAACGTGGATACAGGTGCCAAACGGTGCGTCTCCATGACCCCTAACACCCTGCCAAGGTTCAATGATAAGTCGTTTATAGTAATATCACAAACACGCAAAAACGCGTATACGGACATAGAAATGTTCGGCCTAAAATTGCCTTATACAGGCCCGTAGAGAATCGGTTTTTGCATGTTATTGGCGAAAGTATAATAGCTATCGCCACGAAACTTGGCAGTCTCTTAGGGTCCATGGGGCCGGGACTGTCTGAATGTGGTTAGCTTCCTGGTGACGTAACTGACGTCAAAACGATGTCAAAGGCAGCCCTATTTAACATATACAGTACAGCAATAGGCGTACATTGGTGCGCTTCAGGTCGCGTATGAATTGTTAACGCGGATACAGGTACCAAACGGTGCGTCCCCATGACCCCTAACACCCTGCCAAGGTTCAACGATAAGTCGTTTATAGTATTCTCACAAACACGCAAAAACGTGTATACGAACATAGAAGTTTTCGCCACAATATTGCCTTATACAGGCCCGTAGAGAATCGGTTTTTGCATGTTTTTGGCGAAAGTATAAGAGCTATCGCCACGAAACATGGCATTCTGTTAGGGTCCATGGGGCCGAGACTGCCTGCACGAGGTGAGCTTCCTGGTGACGCAACTGACGTCAAAACGATGTCAACGGCAGCCCTATTTAACGTATACAGTACTGCAATCGGCGTACATTGGTGCGCTTCAGGTCGCGTATGAATTGTTAACGTGGATACAGGTGCCAAACGTTGCTTCCCCACGATCCCTAACGCCCTGCCAAGGTTCAATGATCAGTCGTTTAGAGTATTCTCACAAACACGCAAAAACGCGTATATGGACATAGAAATGTTCGGCCCAAAATTGCCTAATACTTTCCCGTAGAGAATCGGTTTTTGCATGTTATTGGCGAAAGTATAAAAGCTATCGCCACGAAACTTGGCAGTCTGTTAGGTTAAATGGGGCCGAGACTGTCTGCACGATGTGAGCTTCCTGGTGACGTAACTAACGTCAAAACGACGTCAACGGCAGCCCTATTTAACGTATACAGTACATCAATAGGCTTACATTAGTGCGCTTCAGGTCGCGTATCAAATGTTAAAGCGGATACAGGTGCCAAACGATGCGACACCAGGACCCCTAACACCCTGCCAAGGTTCAATGACAAGTCGTTTATAGTATTCCTACAAACACGCAAAAACGCGTATAGGACAAAGAAATGTTCGGCCTAAAATAGCCGTATACAGGCCCGAAGAGAATCGGTTTTAGCATGTTATTGGCGAAAGTATAATAGCTATCGCCACGAAACTTGGCAGTCTGTTAGGGTTCATGGGGCCGAGACAGCCTGAACGAGGTGAGCTTCCTGGTGACGTAACTCACGTCAAAACGATGTCAACGGCTGCCCTATTTAACGTATACAGTACAGCAATAGGCGTACATTGGTTCGCTTTAGGTCGCGTATGAATTGTTAACGCGGATACAGGTGCCAAACGGTGCGTCCCCATGACCCCTAACACCCTGCCAAGGGTCAATCATAAGTCGTTTATAGTATTCTCACAAACACGCAAAAACGCGTATACGGACATAGAAATTTTCGGCCTAAAATTGCCTTATACAGGCCCGAAGAGAATCTGTTTTTGCATGTTATTGGCGAAAGTATAAGAGCTATCGCCACGAAAATTGGCAGTCTGTTAGGGTCCATGCGGCGGAAACTGCCTGCACGAGGTGAGCTTCCTGCGCCAAGTTTCATCAATCTGACTGTTATACTTGTCCGTATGTCACGCAAAAACCATTCCCTGTATGAGAGATGGGCGTGTGACGTCACTACGGGCGCTATGCGTTGTACGCGTTTTACCGGTGCCAAACGCAAACGCCTGGGGCTAGCGCCTTGAAACTTGGCACATTTGTAGAGCCCATTGGGGAGACAAGTTTGGCACGGTCTCGGCGATAAGAATTCATAAACGACCTAAATATTCAGGGTAAAAGGTGACGCGTTGACGTCCTTTCTGACGTCGCCGCGCGTCAACGCCTGGGGCTAGCGCCTTGAAACTTGGCACGTTTGTATAGCCCATTGGGGCGACAAGTTTGGCACCGGTCTCGGCGATAAGCATTCATAAACGACCTTAATGAACAGGGTAAAACGTGACGCGTTTACGTCGTTTTCGATGTCACCGCGCGTCAACGACGTCAGCTGGCGTGGCCGCGACGGTGCGGTTTTGCAGGGTTCCAGGGTCCCAACAAACGTGCCAAGTTTCATCAATCTGACTGTTATACTTGTCCGTATGTCACGCAAAAACCATTCCCTGTATGAGAGATGGGCGTGTGACGTCATTACGGGCGCTATGCGTTGTACGCGTTTTACCGGTGCCAAACGCAAACGCCTGGGGCTAGCGCCTTGAAACTTGGCACATTTGTAGAGCCCATTGGGAAGACAAGTTTGGCACGGTCTCGGCGATAAGAATTCATAAACGACCTAAATATTAAGGGTAAAAGGTGACGCGTTGACGTCCTTTCTGACGTCGCCGCTCGTCAACGCCTGGGGCTAGCGCCTTGAAACTTGGCACGTTTGTATAGCCCATTGGGGCGACAAGTTTGGCACCGGTCTCGGCGATAAGCATTCATAAACGACCTTAATGAACAGGGTAAAACGTGACGCGTTTACGTCGTTTTCGACGTCACCGCGCGTCAACCACGTCAGCTGGCGTGACCGCGACGGTGCGGTTTTGCAGGGTTCCAGGGTCCCAACAAACGTGCCAAGTTTCATCAATCTGACTGTTATACTTGTCCGTATGTCACGCAAAAACCATTCCCTGTATGAGAGATGGGCGTGTGACGTCACTACGGGCGCTATGCGTTGTACGCGTTTTACCGGTGCCAAACGCAAACGCCTGGGGCTAGCGCCTTCAAACTTGGCACATTTGTAGAGCCCATTGGGGAGACAAGTTTGGCACGGTCTCGGCGATAAGAATTCATAAACGACCTAAATATTCAGGGTAAAATGTGACGCGTTGACGTCCTTTCTGACGTCGCCGCGCGTCAACGCCTGGGGCTAGCGCCTTGAAACTTGGCACGTTTGTATAGCCCATTGGGGCGACAAGTTTGGCACCGGTCTCGGCGATAAGCATTCATAAACGACCTTAATGAACAGGGTAAAACGTGACGCGTTTACGTCGTTTTCGACGTCACCGCGCGTCAACGACGTCAGCTGGCGTGGCCGCGACGGTGCGGTTTTGCAGGGTTCCAGGGTCCCAACAAACGTGCCAAGTTTCATCAATCTGACTGTTATACTTGTCCGTATGTCACGCAAAAACCATTCCCTGTATGAGAGACGGGCGTGTGACGTCACTACGGGCGCTATGCGTTGTACGCGTTTTGCCGGTGCCAAACGCAAACGCCTGGGGCTAGCGCCTTGAAACTTGGCACATTTGTAGAGCCCATTGGGGAGACAAGTTTGGCACGGTCTCGGCGATAAGAATTCATAAACGACCTAAATATTCAGGCTAAAATGTGACGCGTTGACGTCCTTTCTGACGTCGCCGCGCGTCAACGCCTGGGGCTAGCGCCTTGAAACTTGGCACGTTTGTATAGCCTATTGGGGCGACAAGTTTGGCACCGGTCTAGGCGATAAGCATTCATAAACGACCTTAATGAACAGGGTAAAACGTGACGCGTTTACGTCGTTTTCGACGTCACCGCGCGTCAACGACGTCAGCTGGCGTGGCCGCGACGGTGCGGTTTTGCAGGGTTCCATGGTCCCAACAAACGTGCCAAGTTTCATCAATCTGACTGTTATACTTGTCCGTATGTCACGCAAAAACCATTCCCTGTATGAGAGATGGGCGTGTGACGTCACTACGGGCGCTATGCGTTGTACGCGTTTTACCGGTGCCAAACGCAAACGCCTGGGGCTAGCGCCTTCAAACTTGGCACATTTGTAGAGCCCATTGGGGAGACAAGTTTGGCTCGGTCTCGGCGATAAGAATTCATAAACGACCTAAATATTCAGGGTAAAAGGTGACGCGTTGGCGTCCTTTCTGACGTCGCCGCGCGTCAATGCCTGGGGCTAGCGCCTTGAAACTTGGCACGTTTGTATAGCCCATCGGGGCGACAAGTTTGGCACCGGTCTCGGCGATAAGCATTCATAAACGACCTTAATTAACAGGGTAAAACGTGACGCGTTTACGTCGTTTTCGACGTCACCGCGCGTCAACGACGTCAGCTGGCGTGGCCGCGACGGTGCGGTTTTGCAGGGTTCCAGGGTCCCAACAAACGTGCCAAGTTTCATCAATCTGACTGTTATACTTGTCCGTATGTCAAGCAAAAACCATTCCCTGTATGAGAGATGGGCGTGTGACGTCACTACGGGCGCCATGCGTTGTACGCGTTTTACCGGTGCCAAACGCAAACGCCTGGGGTTAGCGCCTTGAAACTTGGCACATTTGTAGAGCCCATTGGGGAGACAAGTTTGGCTCGGTCTCGGCGATAAGAATTCATAAACGACCTAAATATTCAGGGTAAAAGGTGACGCGTTGACGTCCTTTCTGACGTCGCCGCGCGTCAATGCCTGGGGCTAGCGCCTTGAAACTTGGCACGTTTGTATAGCCCATTGG
This sequence comes from Congeria kusceri, assembly GCA_027627225.1. Classification (NCBI taxonomy): domain Eukaryota; kingdom Metazoa; phylum Mollusca; class Bivalvia; order Myida; family Dreissenidae; genus Congeria; species Congeria kusceri. The sequence continues at coordinate 33,788,648 of CM051036.1, forward strand.
GGCGACAAGTTTGGCACCGGTCTCGGCGATAAGCATTCATAAACGACCTTAATGAACAGGGTAAAACGTGACGCGTTTACGTCGTTTTCGACGTCACCGCGCGTCAACGATGTCAGCTGGCGTGGCCGCGACGGTGCGGTTTTTCAGGGTTCCAGGGTCCCAACAAACGTGCCAAGTTTCATCAATCTGACTGTTATACTTGTCCGTATGTCAAGCAAAAACCATTCCCTGTATGAGAGACGGGCGTGTGACGTCACTACGGGCGCTATGCGTTGTACGCGTTATATCGGTGCCAAACGCAAACGCCTGGGGCTAGCGGCTTGAAACTTGGCACTTTTGTAGAGCCCATTGGGGAGACAAGTTTGGCACGGTCTCGGCGATAAGAATTCATAAACGACCTAAATATTCAGGGTAAAAGGTGACGCGCTGACGTCCTTTCTGACGTCGCCGCGCGTCAACGCCTGGGGCTAGCGCCTTGAAACTTGGCACGTTTGTATAGCCCATTGGGGCGACAAGTTTGGCACCGGTCTCGGCGATAAGCATTCTTAAACGACCTTAATGAACAGGGTAAAACGTGACGCGTTTACGTCGTTTTCGACGTCACCGCGCGTCAACGACGTCAGCTGGCGTGGCCGCGACGGTGCGGTTTTGCAGGGTTCCATGGTCCCAACAAACGTGCCAAGTTTCATCAATCTGACTGTTATACTTGTTCGTATGTCACGCAAAAACCATTCCCTGTATGAGAGATGGGCGTGTGACGTCACTACGGGCGCTATGTATTGTACGCGTTTTACCGGTGCCAAACGCAAACGCCTGGGGTTAGCGCCTTGAAACTTGGCACGTTTGTATAGCCCATTGGGGCAACAAGTTTGGCACCGGTCTCGGCGCTAAGAATTCATAAACGACCTCAATATTCAGGGTAAAACGTGACACGTTGACGTCGTTTCTGAGGTCGCCGCGCGTCAACGCCTGGGGCTAGCGCCTTGAAACTTGGCACGTTTGTATAGCCCATTGGGGCAACAAGTTTGGCACCGGTCTCGGCGATAAGAATTCATAAACGACCTAAATATACAGGGTAAAACGTGACGCGTTTACGTCGTTTTCGACGTCACCGCGCGTCAACGACGTCAGCTGGCGTGGCCGCGACGGTGCGGTTTTGCAGGGTTCCATGGTCCCAACAAACGTGCCAAGTTTCATCAATCTGACTGTTATACTTGTTCGTATGTCACGCAAAAACCATTCCCTGTATGAGAGATGGGCGTGTGACGTCACTACGGGCGCTATGTATTGTACGCGTTTTACCGGTGCCAAACGCAAACGCCTGGGGTTAGCGCCTTGAAACTTGGCACGTTTGTATAGCCCATTGGGGCAACAAGTTTGGCACCGGTCTCGGCGATAAGAATTCATAAACGACCTCAATATTCAGGGTAAAACGTGACACGTTGACGTCGTTTCTGAGGTCGCCGCGCGTCAACGCCTGGGGCTAGCGCCTTGAAACTTGGCACGTTTGTATAGCCCATTGGGGCAACAAGTTTGGCACCGGTCTCGGCGATAAGAATTCATAAACGACCTAAATATACAGGGTAAAACGTGACGCGTTTACGTCGTTTTCGACGTCACCGCGCGTCAACGACGTCAGCTGGCGTGGCCGCGACGGTGCGGTTTTGCAGGGTTCCATGGTCCCAACAAACGTGCCAAGTTTCATCAATCTGACTGTTATACTTGTTCGTATGTCACGCAAAAACCATTCCCTGTATGAGAGATGGGCGTGTGACGTCACTACGGGCGCTATGTATTGTACGCGTTTTACCGGTGCCAAACGCAAACGCCTGGGGTTAGCGCCTTGAAACTTGGCACGTTTGTATAGCCCATTGGGGCAACAAGTTTGGCACCGGTCTCGGCGATAAGAATTCATAAACGACCTCAATATTCAGGGTAAAACGTGACACGTTGACGTCGTTTCTGAGGTCGCCGCGCGTCAACGCCTGGGGCTAGCGCCTTGAAACTTGGCACGTTTGTATAGCCCATTGGGGCAACAAGTTTGGCACCGGTCTCGGCGATAAGAATTCATAAACGACCTAAATATACAGGGTAAAACGTGACGCGTTTACGTCGTTTTCGACGTCACCGCGCGTCAACGACGTCAGCTGGCGTGGCCGCGACGGTGCGGTTTTGCAGGGTTCCATGGTCCCAACAAACGTGCCAAGTTTCATCAATCTGACTGTTATACTTGTTCGTATGTCACGCAAAAACCATTCCCTGTATGAGAGATGGGCGTGTGACGTCACTACGGGCGCTATGTATTGTACGCGTTTTACCGGTGCCAAACGCAAACGCCTGGGGTTAGCGCCTTGAAACTTGGCACGTTTGTATAGCCCATTGGGGCAACAAGTTTGGCACCGGTCTCGGCGATAAGAATTCATAAACGACCTCAATATTCAGGGTAAAACGTGACACGTTGACGTCGTTTCTGAGGTCGCCGCGCGTCAACGCCTGGGGCTAGCGCCTTGAAACTTGGCACGTTTGTATAGCCCATTGGGGCAACAAGTTTGGCACCGGTCTCGGCGATAAGAATTCATAAACGACCTAAATATACAGGGTAAAACGTGACGCGTTTACGTCGTTTTCGACGTCACCGCGCGTCAACGACGTCAGCTGGCGTGGCCGCGACGGTGCGGTTTTGCAGGGTTCCATGGTCCCAACAAACGTGCCAAGTTTCATCAATCTGACTGTTATACTTGTTCGTATGTCACGCAAAAACCATTCCCTGTATGAGAGATGGGCGTGTGACGTCACTACGGGCGCTATGTATTGTACGCGTTTTACCGGTGCCAAACGCAAACGCCTGGGGTTAGCGCCTTGAAACTTGGCACGTTTGTATAGCCCATTGGGGCAACAAGTTTGGCACCGGTCTCGGCGATAAGAATTCATAAACGACCTCAATATTCAGGGTAAAACGTGACACGTTGACGTCGTTTCTGAGGTCGCCGCGCGTCAACGCCTGGGGCTAGCGCCTTGAAACTTGGCACGTTTGTATAGCCCATTGGGGCAACAAGTTTGGCACCGGTCTCGGCGATAAGAATTCATAAACGACCTAAATATACAGGGTAAAACGTGACGCGTTTACGTCGTTTTCGACGTCACCGCGCGTCAACGACGTCAGCTGGCGTGGCCGCGACGGTGCGGTTTTGCAGGGTTCCATGGTCCCAACAAACGTGCCAAGTTTCATCAATCTGACTGTTATACTTGTTCGTATGTCACGCAAAAACCATTCCCTGTATGAGAGATGGGCGTGTGACGTCACTACGGGCGCTATGTATTGTACGCGTTTTACCGGTGCCAAACGCAAACGCCTGGGGTTAGCGCCTTGAAACTTGGCACGTTTGTATAGCCCATTGGGGCAACAAGTTTGGCACCGGTCTCGGCGATAAGAATTCATAAACGACCTCAATATTCAGGGTAAAACGTGACACGTTGACGTCGTTTCTGAGGTCGCCGCGCGTCAACGCCTGGGGCTAGCGCCTTGAAACTTGGCACGTTTGTATAGCCCATTGGGGCAACAAGTTTGGCACCGGTCTCGGCGATAAGAATTCATAAACGACCTAAATATACAGGGTAAAACGTGACGCGTTTACGTCGTTTTCGACGTCACCGCGCGTCAACGACGTCAGCTGGCGTGGCCGCGACGGTGCGGTTTTGCAGGGTTCCATGGTCCCAACAAACGTGCCAAGTTTCATCAATCTGACTGTTATACTTGTTCGTATGTCACGCAAAAACCATTCCCTGTATGAGAGATGGGCGTGTGACGTCACTACGGGCGCTATGTATTGTACGCGTTTTACCGGTGCCAAACGCAAACGCCTGGGGTTAGCGCCTTGAAACTTGGCACGTTTGTATAGCCCATTGGGGCAACAAGTTTGGCACCGGTCTCGGCGATAAGAATTCATAAACGACCTCAATATTCAGGGTAAAACGTGACACGTTGACGTCGTTTCTGAGGTCGCCGCGCGTCAACGCCTGGGGCTAGCGCCTTGAAACTTGGCACGTTTGTATAGCCCATTGGGGCAACAAGTTTGGCACCGGTCTCGGCGATAAGAATTCATAAACGACCTAAATATACAGGGTAAAACGTGACGCGTTTACGTCGTTTTCGACGTCACCGCGCGTCAACGACGTCAGCTGGCGTGGCCGCGACGGTGCGGTCTTGCAGGGTTCCATGGTCCCAACAAACGTGCCAAGTTTCATCAATCTGACTGTTATACTTGTTCGTATGTCACGCAAAAACCATTCCCTGTATGAGAGATGGGCGTGTGACGTCACTACGGGCGCTATGTATTGTACGCGTTGTACCGGTGCCAAACGCAAACGCCTGGGGTTAGCGCCTTGAAACTTGGCACGTTTGTATAGCCCATTGGGGCAACAAGTTTGGCACCGGTCTCGGCGATAAGAATTCATAAACGACCTCAATATTCAGGGTAAAACGTGACACGTTGACGTCGTTTCTGAGGTCGCCGCGCGTCAACGCCTGGGGCTAGCGCCTTGAAACTTGGCACGTTTGTATAGCCCATTGGGGCAACAAGTTTGGCACCGGTCTCGGCGATAAGAATTCATAAACGACCTAAATATACAGGGTAAAACGTGACGCGTTTACGTCGTTTTCGACGTCACCGCGCGTCAACGACGTCAGCTGGCGTGGCCGCGACGGTGCGGTCTTGCAGGGTTCCATGGTCCCAACAAACGTGCCAAGTTTCATCAATCTGACTGTTATACTTGTTCGTATGTCACGCAAAAACCATTCCCTGTATGAGAGATGGGCGTGTGACGTCACTACGGGCGCTATGTATTGTACGCGTTGTACCGGTGCCAAACGCAAACGCCTGGGGTTAGCGCCTTGAAACTTGGCACGTTTGTATAGCCCATTGGGGCAACAAGTTTGGCACCGGTCTCGGCGATAAGAATTCATAAACGACCTCAATATTCAGGGTAAAACGTGACACGTTGACGTCGTTTCTGAGGTCGCCGCGCGTCAACGCCTGGGGCTAGCGCCTTGAAACTTGGCACGTTTGTATAGCCCATTGGGGCAACAAGTTTGGCACCGGTCTCGGCGATAAGAATTCATAAACGACCTAAATATACAGGGTAAAACGTGACGCGTTTACGTCGTTTTCGACGTCACCGCGCGTCAACGACGTCAGCTGGCGTGGCCGCGACGGTGCGGTCTTGCAGGGTTCCATGGTCCCAACAAACGTGCCAAGTTTCATCAATCTGACTGTTATACTTGTTCGTATGTCACGCAAAAACCATTCCCTGTATGAGAGATGGGCGTGTGACGTCACTACGGGCGCTATGTATTGTACGCGTTGTACCGGTGCCAAACGCAAACGCCTGGGGTTAGCGCCTTGAAACTTGGCACGTTTGTATAGCCCATTGGGGCAACAAGTTTGGCACCGGTCTCGGCGATAAGAATTCATAAACGACCTCAATATTCAGGGTAAAACGTGACACGTTGACGTCGTTTCTGAGGTCGCCGCGCGTCAACGCCTGGGGCTAGCGCCTTGAAACTTGGCACGTTTGTATAGCCCATTGGGGCAACAAGTTTGGCACCGGTCTCGGCGATAAGAATTCATAAACGACCTAAATATACAGGGTAAAACGTGACGCGTTTACGTCGTTTTCGACGTCACCGCGCGTCAACGACGTCAGCTGGCGTGGCCGCGACGGTGCGGTCTTGCAGGGTTCCATGGTCCCAACAAACGTGCCAAGTTTCATCAATCTGACTGTTATACTTGTTCGTATGTCACGCAAAAACCATTCCCTGTATGAGAGATGGGCGTGTGACGTCACTACGGGCGCTATGTATTGTACGCGTTGTACCGGTGCCAAACGCAAACGCCTGGGGTTAGCGCCTTGAAACTTGGCACGTTTGTATAGCCCATTGGGGCAACAAGTTTGGCACCGGTCTCGGCGATAAGAATTCATAAACGACCTCAATATTCAGGGTAAAACGTGACACGTTGACGTCGTTTCTGAGGTCGCCGCGCGTCAACGCCTGGGGCTAGCGCCTTGAAACTTGGCACGTTTGTATAGCCCATTGGGGCAACAAGTTTGGCACCGGTCTCGGCGATAAGAATTCATAAACGACCTAAATATACAGGGTAAAACGTGACGCGTTTACGTCGTTTTCGACGTCACCGCGCGTCAACGACGTCAGCTGGCGTGGCCGCGACGGTGCGGTCTTGCAGGGTTCCATGGTCCCAACAAACGTGCCAAGTTTCATCAATCTGACTGTTATACTTGTTCGTATGTCACGCAAAAACCATTCCCTGTATGAGAGATGGGCGTGTGACGTCACTACGGGCGCTATGTATTGTACGCGTTGTACCGGTGCCAAACGCAAACGCCTGGGGTTAGCGCCTTGAAACTTGGCACGTTTGTATAGCCCATTGGGGCAACAAGTTTGGCACCGGTCTCGGCGATAAGAATTCATAAACGACCTCAATATTCAGGGTAAAACGTGACACGTTGACGTCGTTTCTGAGGTCGCCGCGCGTCAACGCCTGGGGCTAGCGCCTTGAAACTTGGCACGTTTGTATAGCCCATTGGGGCAACAAGTTTGGCACCGGTCTCGGCGATAAGAATTCATAAACGACCTAAATATACAGGGTAAAACGTGACGCGTTTACGTCGTTTTCGACGTCACCGCGCGTCAACGACGTCAGCTGGCGTGGCCGCGACGGTGCGGTCTTGCAGGGTTCCATGGTCCCAACAAACGTGCCAAGTTTCATCAATCTGACTGTTATACTTGTTCGTATGTCACGCAAAAACCATTCCCTGTATGAGAGATGGGCGTGTGACGTCACTACGGGCGCTATGTATTGTACGCGTTGTACCGGTGCCAAACGCAAACGCCTGGGGTTAGCGCCTTGAAACTTGGCACGTTTGTATAGCCCATTGGGGCAACAAGTTTGGCACCGGTCTCGGCGATAAGAATTCATAAACGACCTCAATATTCAGGGTAAAACGTGACACGTTGACGTCGTTTCTGAGGTCGCCGCGCGTCAACGCCTGGGGCTAGCGCCTTGAAACTTGGCACGTTTGTATAGCCCATTGGGGCAACAAGTTTGGCACCGGTCTCGGCGATAAGAATTCATAAACGACCTAAATATACAGGGTAAAACGTGACGCGTTTACGTCGTTTTCGACGTCACCGCGCGTCAACGACGTCAGCTGGCGTGGCCGCGACGGTGCGGTCTTGCAGGGTTCCATGGTCCCAACAAACGTGCCAAGTTTCATCAATCTGACTGTTATACTTGTTCGTATGTCACGCAAAAACCATTCCCTGTATGAGAGATGGGCGTGTGACGTCACTACGGGCGCTATGTATTGTACGCGTTGTACCGGTGCCAAACGCAAACGCCTGGGGTTAGCGCCTTGAAACTTGGCACGTTTGTATAGCCCATTGGGGCAACAAGTTTGGCACCGGTCTCGGCGATAAGAATTCATAAACGACCTCAATATTCAGGGTAAAACGTGACACGTTGACGTCGTTTCTGAGGTCGCCGCGCGTCAACGCCTGGGGCTAGCGCCTTGAAACTTGGCACGTTTGTATAGCCCATTGGGGCAACAAGTTTGGCACCGGTCTCGGCGATAAGAATTCATAAACGACCTAAATATACAGGGTAAAACGTGACGCGTTTACGTCGTTTTCGACGTCACCGCGCGTCAACGACGTCAGCTGGCGTGGCCGCGACGGTGCGGTCTTGCAGGGTTCCATGGTCCCAACAAACGTGCCAAGTTTCATCAATCTGACTGTTATACTTGTTCGTATGTCACGCAAAAACCATTCCCTGTATGAGAGATGGGCGTGTGACGTCACTACGGGCGCTATGTATTGTACGCGTTGTACCGGTGCCAAACGCAAACGCCTGGGGTTAGCGCCTTGAAACTTGGCACGTTTGTATAGCCCATTGGGGCAACAAGTTTGGCACCGGTCTCGGCGATAAGAATTCATAAACGACCTCAATATTCAGGGTAAAACGTGACACGTTGACGTCGTTTCTGAGGTCGCCGCGCGTCAACGCCTGGGGCTAGCGCCTTGAAACTTGGCACGTTTGTATAGCCCATTGGGGCAACAAGTTTGGCACCGGTCTCGGCGATAAGAATTCATAAACGACCTAAATATACAGGGTAAAACGTGACGCGTTTACGTCGTTTTCGACGTCACCGCGCGTCAACGACGTCAGCTGGCGTGGCCGCGACGGTGCGGTCTTGCAGGGTTCCATGGTCCCAACAAACGTGCCAAGTTTCATCAATCTGACTGTTATACTTGTTCGTATGTCACGCAAAAACCATTCCCTGTATGAGAGATGGGCGTGTGACGTCACTACGGGCGCTATGTATTGTACGCGTTGTACCGGTGCCAAACGCAAACGCCTGGGGTTAGCGCCTTGAAACTTGGCACGTTTGTATAGCCCATTGGGGCAACAAGTTTGGCACCGGTCTCGGCGATAAGAATTCATAAACGACCTCAATATTCAGGGTAAAACGTGACACGTTGACGTCGTTTCTGAGGTCGCCGCGCGTCAACGCCTGGGGCTAGCGCCTTGAAACTTGGCACGTTTGTATAGCCCATTGGGGCAACAAGTTTGGCACCGGTCTCGGCGATAAGAATTCATAAACGACCTAAATATACAGGGTAAAACGTGACGCGTTTACGTCGTTTTCGACGTCACCGCGCGTCAACGACGTCAGCTGGCGTGGCCGCGACGGTGCGGTCTTGCAGGGTTCCATGGTCCCAACAAACGTGCCAAGTTTCATCAATCTGACTGTTATACTTGTTCGTATGTCACGCAAAAACCATTCCCTGTATGAGAGATGGGCGTGTGACGTCACTACGGGCGCTATGTATTGTACGCGTTGTACCGGTGCCAAACGCAAACGCCTGGGGTTAGCGCCTTGAAACTTGGCACGTTTGTATAGCCCATTGGGGCAACAAGTTTGGCACCGGTCTCGGCGATAAGAATTCATAAACGACCTCAATATTCAGGGTAAAACGTGACACGTTGACGTCGTTTCTGAGGTCGCCGCGCGTCAACGCCTGGGGCTAGCGCCTTGAAACTTGGCACGTTTGTATAGCCCATTGGGGCAACAAGTTTGGCACCGGTCTCGGCGATAAGAATTCATAAACGACCTAAATATACAGGGTAAAACGTGACGCGTTTACGTCGTTTTCGACGTCACCGCGCGTCAACGACGTCAGCTGGCGTGGCCGCGACGGTGCGGTCTTGCAGGGTTCCATGGTCCCAACAAACGTGCCAAGTTTCATCAATCTGACTGTTATACTTGTTCGTATGTCACGCAAAAACCATTCCCTGTATGAGAGATGGGCGTGTGACGTCACTACGGGCGCTATGTATTGTACGCGTTGTACCGGTGCCAAACGCAAACGCCTGGGGTTAGCGCCTTGAAACTTGGCACGTTTGTATAGCCCATTGGGGCAACAAGTTTGGCACCGGTCTCGGCGATAAGAATTCATAAACGACCTCAATATTCAGGGTAAAACGTGACACGTTGACGTCGTTTCTGAGGTCGCCGCGCGTCAACGCCTGGGGCTAGCGCCTTGAAACTTGGCACGTTTGTATAGCCCATTGGGGCAACAAGTTTGGCACCGGTCTCGGCGATAAGAATTCATAAACGACCTAAATATACAGGGTAAAACGTGACGCGTTTACGTCGTTTTCGACGTCACCGCGCGTCAACGACGTCAGCTGGCGTGGCCGCGACGGTGCGGTCTTGCAGGGTTCCATGGTCCCAACAAACGTGCCAAGTTTCATCAATCTGACTGTTATACTTGTTCGTATGTCACGCAAAAACCATTCCCTGTATGAGAGATGGGCGTGTGACGTCACTACGGGCGCTATGTATTGTACGCGTTGTACCGGTGCCAAACGCAAACGCCTGGGGTTAGCGCCTTGAAACTTGGCACGTTTGTATAGCCCATTGGGGCAACAAGTTTGGCACCGGTCTCGGCGATAAGAATTCATAAACGACCTCAATATTCAGGGTAAAACGTGACACGTTGACGTCGTTTCTGAGGTCGCCGCGCGTCAACGCCTGGGGCTAGCGCCTTGAAACTTGGCACGTTTGTATAGCCCATTGGGGCAACAAGTTTGGCACCGGTCTCGGCGATAAGAATTCATAAACGACCTAAATATACAGGGTAAAACGTGACGCGTTTACGTCGTTTTCGACGTCACCGCGCGTCAACGACGTCAGCTGGCGTGGCCGCGACGGTGCGGTCTTGCAGGGTTCCATGGTCCCAACAAACGTGCCAAGTTTCATCAATCTGACTGTTATACTTGTTCGTATGTCACGCAAAAACCATTCCCTGTATGAGAGATGGGCGTGTGACGTCACTACGGGCGCTATGTATTGTACGCGTTGTACCGGTGCCAAACGCAAACGCCTGGGGTTAGCGCCTTGAAACTTGGCACGTTTGTATAGCCCATTGGGGCAACAAGTTTGGCACCGGTCTCGGCGATAAGAATTCATAAACGACCTCAATATTCAGGGTAAAACGTGACACGTTGACGTCGTTTCTGAGGTCGCCGCGCGTCAACGCCTGGGGCTAGCGCCTTGAAACTTGGCACGTTTGTATAGCCCATTGGGGCAACAAGTTTGGCACCGGTCTCGGCGATAAGAATTCATAAACGACCTAAATATACAGGGTAAAACGTGACGCGTTTACGTCGTTTTCGACGTCACCGCGCGTCAACGACGTCAGCTGGCGTGGCCGCGACGGTGCGGTCTTGCAGGGTTCCATGGTCCCAACAAACGTGCCAAGTTTCATCAATCTGACTGTTATACTTGTTCGTATGTCACGCAAAAACCATTCCCTGTATGAGAGATGGGCGTGTGACGTCACTACGGGCGCTATGTATTGTACGCGTTGTACCGGTGCCAAACGCAAACGCCTGGGGTTAGCGCCTTGAAACTTGGCACGTTTGTATAGCCCATTGGGGCAACAAGTTTGGCACCGGTCTCGGCGATAAGAATTCATAAACGACCTCAATATTCAGGGTAAAACGTGACACGTTGACGTCGTTTCTGAGGTCGCCGCGCGTCAACGCCTGGGGCTAGCGCCTTGAAACTTGGCACGTTTGTATAGCCCATTGGGGCAACAAGTTTGGCACCGGTCTCGGCGATAAGAATTCATAAACGACCTAAATATACAGGGTAAAACGTGACGCGTTTACGTCGTTTTCGACGTCACCGCGCGTCAACGACGTCAGCTGGCGTGGCCGCGACGGTGCGGTCTTGCAGGGTTCCATGGTCCCAACAAACGTGCCAAGTTTCATCAATCTGACTGTTATACTTGTTCGTATGTCACGCAAAAACCATTCCCTGTATGAGAGATGGGCGTGTGACGTCACTACGGGCGCTATGTATTGTACGCGTTGTACCGGTGCCAAACGCAAACGCCTGGGGTTAGCGCCTTGAAACTTGGCACGTTTGTATAGCCCATTGGGGCAACAAGTTTGGCACCGGTCTCGGCGATAAGAATTCATAAACGACCTCAATATTCAGGGTAAAACGTGACACGTTGACGTCGTTTCTGAGGTCGCCGCGCGTCAACGCCTGGGGCTAGCGCCTTGAAACTTGGCACGTTTGTATAGCCCATTGGGGCAACAAGTTTGGCACCGGTCTCGGCGATAAGAATTCATAAACGACCTAAATATACAGGGTAAAACGTGACGCGTTTACGTCGTTTTCGACGTCACCGCGCGTCAACGACGTCAGCTGGCGTGGCCGCGACGGTGCGGTCTTGCAGGGTTCCATGGTCCCAACAAACGTGCCAAGTTTCATCAATCTGACTGTTATACTTGTTCGTATGTCACGCAAAAACCATTCCCTGTATGAGAGATGGGCGTGTGACGTCACTACGGGCGCTATGTATTGTACGCGTTGTACCGGTGCCAAACGCAAACGCCTGGGGTTAGCGCCTTGAAACTTGGCACGTTTGTATAGCCCATTGGGGCAACAAGTTTGGCACCGGTCTCGGCGATAAGAATTCATAAACGACCTCAATATTCAGGGTAAAACGTGACACGTTGACGTCGTTTCTGAGGTCGCCGCGCGTCAACGCCTGGGGCTAGCGCCTTGAAACTTGGCACGTTTGTATAGCCCATTGGGGCAACAAGTTTGGCACCGGTCTCGGCGATAAGAATTCATAAACGACCTAAATATACAGGGTAAAACGTGACGCGTTTACGTCGTTTTCGACGTCACCGCGCGTCAACGACGTCAGCTGGCGTGGCCGCGACGGTGCGGTCTTGCAGGGTTCCATGGTCCCAACAAACGTGCCAAGTTTCATCAATCTGACTGTTATACTTGTTCGTATGTCACGCAAAAACCATTCCCTGTATGAGAGATGGGCGTGTGACGTCACTACGGGCGCTATGTATTGTACGCGTTGTACCGGTGCCAAACGCAAACGCCTGGGGTTAGCGCCTTGAAACTTGGCACGTTTGTATAGCCCATTGGGGCAACAAGTTTGGCACCGGTCTCGGCGATAAGAATTCATAAACGACCTCAATATTCAGGGTAAAACGTGACACGTTGACGTCGTTTCTGAGGTCGCCGCGCGTCAACGCCTGGGGCTAGCGCCTTGAAACTTGGCACGTTTGTATAGCCCATTGGGGCAACAAGTTTGGCACCGGTCTCGGCGATAAGAATTCATAAACGACCTAAATATACAGGGTAAAACGTGACGCGTTTACGTCGTTTTCGACGTCACCGCGCGTCAACGACGTCAGCTGGCGTGGCCGCGACGGTGCGGTCTTGCAGGGTTCCATGGTCCCAACAAACGTGCCAAGTTTCATCAATCTGACTGTTATACTTGTTCGTATGTCACGCAAAAACCATTCCCTGTATGAGAGATGGGCGTGTGACGTCACTACGGGCGCTATGTATTGTACGCGTTGTACCGGTGCCAAACGCAAACGCCTGGGGTTAGCGCCTTGAAACTTGGCACGTTTGTATAGCCCATTGGGGCAACAAGTTTGGCACCGGTCTCGGCGATAAGAATTCATAAACGACCTCAATATTCAGGGTAAAACGTGACACGTTGACGTCGTTTCTGAGGTCGCCGCGCGTCAACGCCTGGGGCTAGCGCCTTGAAACTTGGCACGTTTGTATAGCCCATTGGGGCAACAAGTTTGGCACCGGTCTCGGCGATAAGAATTCATAAACGACCTAAATATACAGGGTAAAACGTGACGCGTTTACGTCGTTTTCGACGTCACCGCGCGTCAACGACGTCAGCTGGCGTGGCCGCGACGGTGCGGTCTTGCAGGGTTCCATGGTCCCAACAAACGTGCCAAGTTTCATCAATCTGACTGTTATACTTGTTCGTATGTCACGCAAAAACCATTCCCTGTATGAGAGATGGGCGTGTGACGTCACTACGGGCGCTATGTATTGTACGCGTTGTACCGGTGCCAAACGCAAACGCCTGGGGTTAGCGCCTTGAAACTTGGCACGTTTGTATAGCCCATTGGGGCAACAAGTTTGGCACCGGTCTCGGCGATAAGAATTCATAAACGACCTCAATATTCAGGGTAAAACGTGACACGTTGACGTCGTTTCTGAGGTCGCCGCGCGTCAACGCCTGGGGCTAGCGCCTTGAAACTTGGCACGTTTGTATAGCCCATTGGGGCAACAAGTTTGGCACCGGTCTCGGCGATAAGAATTCATAAACGACCTAAATATACAGGGTAAAACGTGACGCGTTTACGTCGTTTTCGACGTCACCGCGCGTCAACGACGTCAGCTGGCGTGGCCGCGACGGTGCGGTCTTGCAGGGTTCCATGGTCCCAACAAACGTGCCAAGTTTCATCAATCTGACTGTTATACTTGTTCGTATGTCACGCAAAAACCATTCCCTGTATGAGAGATGGGCGTGTGACGTCACTACGGGCGCTATGTATTGTACGCGTTGTACCGGTGCCAAACGCAAACGCCTGGGGTTAGCGCCTTGAAACTTGGCACGTTTGTATAGCCCATTGGGGCAACAAGTTTGGCACCGGTCTCGGCGATAAGAATTCATAAACGACCTCAATATTCAGGGTAAAACGTGACACGTTGACGTCGTTTCTGAGGTCGCCGCGCGTCAACGCCTGGGGCTAGCGCCTTGAAACTTGGCACGTTTGTATAGCCCATTGGGGCAACAAGTTTGGCACCGGTCTCGGCGATAAGAATTCATAAACGACCTAAATATACAGGGTAAAACGTGACGCGTTTACGTCGTTTTCGACGTCACCGCGCGTCAACGACGTCAGCTGGCGTGGCCGCGACGGTGCGGTCTTGCAGGGTTCCATGGTCCCAACAAACGTGCCAAGTTTCATCAATCTGACTGTTATACTTGTTCGTATGTCACGCAAAAACCATTCCCTGTATGAGAGATGGGCGTGTGACGTCACTACGGGCGCTATGTATTGTACGCGTTGTACCGGTGCCAAACGCAAACGCCTGGGGTTAGCGCCTTGAAACTTGGCACGTTTGTATAGCCCATTGGGGCAACAAGTTTGGCACCGGTCTCGGCGATAAGAATTCATAAACGACCTCAATATTCAGGGTAAAACGTGACACGTTGACGTCGTTTCTGAGGTCGCCGCGCGTCAACGCCTGGGGCTAGCGCCCTTGAAACTTGGCACGTTTGTATAGCCCATTGGGGCAACAAGTTTGGCACCGGTCTCGGCGATAAGAATTCATAAACGACCTAAATATACAGGGTAAAACGTGACGCGTTTACGTCGTTTTCGACGTCACCGCGCGTCAACGACGTCAGCTGGCGTGGCCGCGACGGTGCGGTCTTGCAGGGTTCCATGGTCCCAACAAACGTGCCAAGTTTCATCAATCTGACTGTTATACTTGTTCGTATGTCACGCAAAAACCATTCCCTGTATGAGAGATGGGCGTGTGACGTCACTACGGGCGCTATGTATTGTACGCGTTGTACCGGTGCCAAACGCAAACGCCTGGGGTTAGCGCCTTGAAACTTGGCACGTTTGTATAGCCCATTGGGGCAACAAGTTTGGCACCGGTCTCGGCGATAAGAATTCATAAACGACCTCAATATTCAGGGTAAAACGTGACACGTTGACGTCGTTTCTGAGGTCGCCGCGCGTCAACGCCTGGGGCTAGCGCCTTGAAACTTGGCACGTTTGTATAGCCCATTGGGGCAACAAGTTTGGCACCGGTCTCGGCGATAAGAATTCATAAACGACCTAAATATACAGGGTAAAACGTGACGCGTTTACGTCGTTTTCGACGTCACCGCGCGTCAACGACGTCAGCTGGCGTGGCCGCGACGGTGCGGTCTTGCAGGGTTCCATGGTCCCAACAAACGTGCCAAGTTTCATCAATCTGACTGTTATACTTGTTCGTATGTCACGCAAAAACCATTCCCTGTATGAGAGATGGGCGTGTGACGTCACTACGGGCGCTATGTATTGTACGCGTTGTACCGGTGCCAAACGCAAACGCCTGGGGTTAGCGCCTTGAAACTTGGCACGTTTGTATAGCCCATTGGGGCAACAAGTTTGGCACCGGTCTCGGCGATAAGAATTCATAAACGACCTCAATATTCAGGGTAAAACGTGACACGTTGACGTCGTTTCTGAGGTCGCCGCGCGTCAACGCCTGGGGCTAGCGCCTTGAAACTTGGCACGTTTGTATAGCCCATTGGGGCAACAAGTTTGGCACCGGTCTCGGCGATAAGAATTCATAAACGACCTAAATATACAGGGTAAAACGTGACGCGTTTACGTCGTTTTCGACGTCACCGCGCGTCAACGACGTCAGCTGGCGTGGCCGCGACGGTGCGGTCTTGCAGGGTTCCATGGTCCCAACAAACGTGCCAAGTTTCATCAATCTGACTGTTATACTTGTTCGTATGTCACGCAAAAACCATTCCCTGTATGAGAGATGGGCGTGTGACGTCACTACGGGCGCTATGTATTGTACGCGTTGTACCGGTGCCAAACGCAAACGCCTGGGGTTAGCGCCTTGAAACTTGGCACGTTTGTATAGCCCATTGGGGCAACAAGTTTGGCACCGGTCTCGGCGATAAGAATTCATAAACGACCTCAATATTCAGGGTAAAACGTGACACGTTGACGTCGTTTCTGAGGTCGCCGCGCGTCAACGCCTGGGGCTAGCGCCTTGAAACTTGGCACGTTTGTATAGCCCATTGGGGCAACAAGTTTGGCACCGGTCTCGGCGATAAGAATTCATAAACGACCTAAATATACAGGGTAAAACGTGACGCGTTTACGTCGTTTTCGACGTCACCGCGCGTCAACGACGTCAGCTGGCGTGGCCGCGACGGTGCGGTCTTGCAGGGTTCCATGGTCCCAACAAACGTGCCAAGTTTCATCAATCTGACTGTTATACTTGTTCGTATGTCACGCAAAAACCATTCCCTGTATGAGAGATGGGCGTGTGACGTCACTACGGGCGCTATGTATTGTACGCGTTGTACCGGTGCCAAACGCAAACGCCTGGGGTTAGCGCCTTGAAACTTGGCACGTTTGTATAGCCCATTGGGGCAACAAGTTTGGCACCGGTCTCGGCGATAAGAATTCATAAACGACCTCAATATTCAGGGTAAAACGTGACACGTTGACGTCGTTTCTGAGGTCGCCGCGCGTCAACGCCTGGGGCTAGCGCCTTGAAACTTGGCACGTTTGTATAGCCCATTGGGGCAACAAGTTTGGCACCGGTCTCGGCGATAAGAATTCATAAACGACCTAAATATACAGGGTAAAACGTGACGCGTTTACGTCGTTTTCGACGTCACCGCGCGTCAACGACGTCAGCTGGCGTGGCCGCGACGGTGCGGTCTTGCAGGGTTCCATGGTCCCAACAAACGTGCCAAGTTTCATCAATCTGACTGTTATACTTGTTCGTATGTCACGCAAAAACCATTCCCT
This sequence comes from Congeria kusceri, assembly GCA_027627225.1. Lineage (NCBI taxonomy): Eukaryota > Metazoa > Mollusca > Bivalvia > Myida > Dreissenidae > Congeria > Congeria kusceri. The sequence goes on from CM051036.1 coordinate 33,805,642, forward strand.
GTATGAGAGATGGGCGTGTGACGTCACTACGGGCGCTATGTATTGTACGCGTTGTACCGGTGCCAAACGCAAACGCCTGGGGTTAGCGCCTTGAAACTTGGCACGTTTGTATAGCCCATTGGGGCAACAAGTTTGGCACCGGTCTCGGCGATAAGAATTCATAAACGACCTCAATATTCAGGGTAAAACGTGACACGTTGACGTCGTTTCTGAGGTCGCCGCGCGTCAAACGCCTGGGGCTAGCGCCTTGAAACTTGGCACGTTTGTATAGCCCATTGGGGCAACAAGTTTGGCACCGGTCTCGGCGATAAGAATTCATAAACGACCTAAATATACAGGGTAAAACGTGACGCGTTTACGTCGTTTTCGACGTCACCGCGCGTCAACGACGTCAGCTGGCGTGGCCGCGACGGTGCGGTCTTGCAGGGTTCCATGGTCCCAACAAACGTGCCAAGTTTCATCAATCTGACTGTTATACTTGTTCGTATGTCACGCAAAAACCATTCCCTGTATGAGAGATGGGCGTGTGACGTCACTACGGGCGCTATGTATTGTACGCGTTGTACCGGTGCCAAACGCAAACGCCTGGGGTTAGCGCCTTGAAACTTGGCACGTTTGTATAGCCCATTGGGGCAACAAGTTTGGCACCGGTCTCGGCGATAAGAATTCATAAACGACCTCAATATTCAGGGTAAAACGTGACACGTTGACGTCGTTTCTGAGGTCGCCGCGCGTCAACGCCTGGGGCTAGCGCCTTGAAACTTGGCACGTTTGTATAGCCCATTGGGGCAACAAGTTTGGCACCGGTCTCGGCGATAAGAATTCATAAACGACCTAAATATACAGGGTAAAACGTGACGCGTTTACGTCGTTTTCGACGTCACCGCGCGTCAACGACGTCAGCTGGCGTGGCCGCGACGGTGCGGTCTTGCAGGGTTCCATGGTCCCAACAAACGTGCCAAGTTTCATCAATCTGACTGTTATACTTGTTCGTATGTCACGCAAAAACCATTCCCTGTATGAGAGATGGGCGTGTGACGTCACTACGGGCGCTATGTATTGTACGCGTTGTACCGGTGCCAAACGCAAACGCCTGGGGTTAGCGCCTTGAAACTTGGCACGTTTGTATAGCCCATTGGGGCAACAAGTTTGGCACCGGTCTCGGCGATAAGAATTCATAAACGACCTCAATATTCAGGGTAAAACGTGACACGTTGACGTCGTTTCTGAGGTCGCCGCGCGTCAACGCCTGGGGCTAGCGCCTTGAAACTTGGCACGTTTGTATAGCCCATTGGGGCAACAAGTTTGGCACCGGTCTCGGCGATAAGAATTCATAAACGACCTAAATATACAGGGTAAAACGTGACGCGTTTACGTCGTTTTCGACGTCACCGCGCGTCAACGACGTCAGCTGGCGTGGCCGCGACGGTGCGGTCTTGCAGGGTTCCATGGTCCCAACAAACGTGCCAAGTTTCATCAATCTGACTGTTATACTTGTTCGTATGTCACGCAAAAACCATTCCCTGTATGAGAGATGGGCGTGTGACGTCACTACGGGCGCTATGTATTGTACGCGTTGTACCGGTGCCAAACGCAAACGCCTGGGGTTAGCGCCTTGAAACTTGGCACGTTTGTATAGCCCATTGGGGCAACAAGTTTGGCACCGGTCTCGGCGATAAGAATTCATAAACGACCTCAATATTCAGGGTAAAACGTGACACGTTGACGTCGTTTCTGAGGTCGCCGCGCGTCAACGCCTGGGGCTAGCGCCTTGAAACTTGGCACGTTTGTATAGCCCATTGGGGCAACAAGTTTGGCACCGGTCTCGGCGATAAGAATTCATAAACGACCTAAATATACAGGGTAAAACGTGACGCGTTTACGTCGTTTTCGACGTCACCGCGCGTCAACGACGTCAGCTGGCGTGGCCGCGACGGTGCGGTCTTGCAGGGTTCCATGGTCCCAACAAACGTGCCAAGTTTCATCAATCTGACTGTTATACTTGTTCGTATGTCACGCAAAAACCATTCCCTGTATGAGAGATGGGCGTGTGACGTCACTACGGGCGCTATGTATTGTACGCGTTGTACCGGTGCCAAACGCAAACGCCTGGGGTTAGCGCCTTGAAACTTGGCACGTTTGTATAGCCCATTGGGGCAACAAGTTTGGCACCGGTCTCGGCGATAAGAATTCATAAACGACCTCAATATTCAGGGTAAAACGTGACACGTTGACGTCGTTTCTGAGGTCGCCGCGCGTCAACGCCTGGGGCTAGCGCCTTGAAACTTGGCACGTTTGTATAGCCCATTGGGGCAACAAGTTTGGCACCGGTCTCGGCGATAAGAATTCATAAACGACCTAAATATACAGGGTAAAACGTGACGCGTTTACGTCGTTTTCGACGTCACCGCGCGTCAACGACGTCAGCTGGCGTGGCCGCGACGGTGCGGTCTTGCAGGGTTCCATGGTCCCAACAAACGTGCCAAGTTTCATCAATCTGACTGTTATACTTGTTCGTATGTCACGCAAAACCATTCCCTGTATGAGAGATGGGCGTGTGACGTCACTACGGGGCGCTATGTATTGTACGCGTTGTACCGGTGCCAAACGCAAACGCCTGGGGTTAGCGCCTTGAAACTTGGCACGTTTGTATTAGCCCATTGGGGCAACAAGTTTGGCACCGGTCTCGGCGATAAGAATTCATAAACGACCTCAATATTCAGGGTAAAACGTGACACGTTGACGTCGTTTCTGAGGTCGCCGCGCGTCAACGCCTGGGGCTAGCGCCTTGAAACTTGGCACGTTTGTATAGCCCATTGGGGCAACAAGTTTGGCACCGGTCTCGGCGATAAGAATTCATAAACGACCTAAATATACAGGGTAAAACGTGACGCGTTTACGTCGTTTTCGACGTCACCGCGCGTCAACGACGTCAGCTGGCGTGGCCGCGACGGTGCGGTCTTGCAGGGTTCCATGGTCCCAACAAACGTGCCAAGTTTCATCAATCTGACTGTTATACTTGTTCGTATGTCACGCAAAAACCATTCCCTGTATGAGAGATGGGCGTGTGACGTCACTACGGGCGCTATGTATTGTACGCGTTGTACCGGTGCCAAACGCAAACGCCTGGGGTTAGCGCCTTGAAACTTGGCACGTTTGTATAGCCCATTGGGGCAACAAGTTTGGCACCGGTCTCGGCGATAAGAATTCATAAACGACCTCAATATTCAGGGTAAAACGTGACACGTTGACGTCGTTTCTGAGGTCGCCGCGCGTCAACGCCTGGGGCTAGCGCCTTGAAACTTGGCACGTTTGTATAGCCCATTGGGGCAACAAGTTGGCACCGGTCTCGGCGATAAGAATTCATAAACGACCTAAATATACAGGGTAAAACGTGACGCGTTTACGTCGTTTTCGACGTCACCGCGCGTCAACGACGTCAGCTGGCGTGGCCGCGACGGTGCGGTCTTGCAGGGTTCCATGGTCCCCAACAAACGTGCCAAGTTTCATCAATCCTGACTGTTATACTTGTTCGTATGTCACGCAAAAACCATTCCCTGTATGAGAGATGGGCGTGTGACGTC